>UYYG01001168.1:685817-1080441 GCA_900625125.1 Dracunculus medinensis | reverse complement strand
CGTATAAGAGACTGAAGTATCAATTAATTATTTTAATTTATAGTTTAATTCAAATGTTCCCCTATTCATTTTTATTCATTCTTAATCATTAAGCAAGAATGATAATTGTCGAATAAGTAGGGAAATGTTATCAGCACACAAGGAAACAATAATTCATTTTCAGTAATTATTGTACTGACATATGCTTTCGATCCCTTTCATATAAAAATAGAAATAGATGAGAGCTTTTTTTGAAATCCGTCAAAACATTATATAACAAAGACCAACAATATGCATAAGGCATTGGCTTAGAAGCATTATAAAATATTTATAAAATATTTCAGAAGCTTAAGAAGCTATTTGCACCAATATCTCCATTGCTCGACAAAAAATCACTCTTTTCATAACAATAATCAACATATTCCTTAAATCACATTAATGCAATTATTCTATGAAATTTCATATTCCTACGAATACAGAAACCGTTCTCAATTAGCTCAACCTCGCACATTTCCCATCTCAAATATTAATTTATGTGGTATATTGGTCCTTGTTTTTGCAGAAAAAAGTCATCTCAATGCAACTACTGAAACCATTTTACTTCAGATATTTTGGCATATAAAAGAGGATAACGCAGCACTACTTGAAAGCTAAAAAAATGAAAGATACGCTTCCTTCCAACAACTACTGCAGTTACTTAAATTTTTTTTTTCTTCGTAAGAATTATTTTTTATGGTAATGAATGGTAGCAAATAAAACCTAAGGTTACCTAAATCCCTCGCATCATATAAAAATATTTACAAATATTTCTCTAAAAAATAAAGAAGCCGTACGAAAACAGAAACCATCCTCAGTTCCCACAATCTGCATTCCTAACAGTTCTACACGTTCATAAAATTTGAATTTAGTCGTGTACTTATAGAATAGAAAATTTGCCCTGAAGCAATTCCATCGTACAAGTGGATGATATCATTTTGCCTTTCTATTAAATATTTCAATCGATTATTGCTATAATAATTCAGTTTGTATAAATTTGTACAAATTACTAAGATTTATGCCTCGAAGGTGAAATTAAGAGCGATTAATTGTTTTTATTAAAGCCAATGACAAAACAATTTTTACTATTTCTTTTACTATTTTACTATTTCACTATTTACTATTTTACTACTTTAATTTTTACTATTTTTACTGTTTCCAAAATTTTTTTTAAGATTTCTTTTAGCTTTTTATTTTATTTCTTAACAATAATCACAATAATTATGATAAGCCGTTATACCTCTCAAATTTTTGCCACCCATGCTTATTCCTTCTGGAGGTGGTACTCCATTGGCACTATGAAGTGGGAGTAGATTTTCAATAGATGCAGTGCAGCAGAAGGTCGCGAACTCCATACTCTTTGACATACATTATAATAGTTTTAAAGTAATTAAAAAAAGTTCGCAAAGAGATAAAATTGACGAAGGTATTTTAATTTTATTTGTGGCAAATTTATTGAAAATTCGTTAAAATATAAGGAAATAAGAATTGGATGGTTATAAAAGGGTGCAGAACTTTCACAGTTAACACCCAACTGAACTGTTTTATCAAACAGCATTTGGTGCATGAACGTGGACACTGCGTTATACTAAGTGTTGCGTAAGCTCACAGGCTTTTGGCACATTTCTTAGCTTATGAAAAACCCCAAAAGTTTTTTATTTACAAATATTTTTATTGTTTTTCAAATTTCCACCAAAATTCCATAGTTCAAAATATATAGCTGTTGGCTTATGGAAATATTCGTATAAATAATTGATAACACCAATTAATTGTTTTAATCTATAGTTTAATTAAACAGTTCCTCTATCCATTTTCATCCATTTATAGTCATAATGAAAAATAACTACTAAATAAGGAAATGTGCACACCAGGGAATAATATTTCTTTACAAATTATCGCAAAAGGATGCTTTGGTGAAGAACATATAAAGACAAGTTAATTCATAAAGAAGAAACTCAAAAATCTAATTTCGAAAAATACCTTTGGGTGAAAGAGAAATTAAAAAGTGAAAATTGGCAAGCAAAGCCTCAGTTATAATCGTAGGACTAGTAACTAGAAAAATAGTGATAAATAGTGATTAATTCTAGGAACTCATAGAGGCCTCTATCCAAGTCAACTAAAACAGTGCACAAAACTCCTTTGCCTCGAGATATCTAGCCTAGCGCACGAAGGTGATGAATATATGCCTTAAAGTCTCACAAACCATAAGAAAAGGATTTTTGTGTGAATCGTTAATTAAATTTGTTTATTTTAATTCATATCTCAAATCCTTATTCATTTTTATTCGTAAATCAACCATTTTGCATTGAAAAAATAGGGAAATATTGTCAGTACACTGGACCACAACAATCTTTTCAAAAATTCTGTAAATCAACCCTCCCATATAAGAACATATAAAAACAGGCATGGATAATAGTTTTTTTCGAAACTTCTGTTAGAACTTCATTCAAAAACCAAATTTAATTTTTAAAAATTTAAAACGAAAGCCAAAAAATATGTATTAGGCATTTGACTTAGCACGCATATTATCGCGTATGATCCGATTAAGCAAAATATATTTATGAAATCTTTCAGAAATTTTCTAACCTTTCAAAAAAGCTAAATAAAATAATAAAAGCGTTTCCTTCTGCCAAATATTGTAGTAGTGATTCCAGTTTATTTTTTTTATATATTGCCTTTATGGAAAATGCAGCAAATAAAATCCTAAGATTGCCAAAATCTCTCGTACTATATAAAAATGTTTATACTTTCCAATAAAATAATTTAAAAATCTGCAAGAGTGCGTTCTGGATTCATATAACTTCCAGCAACCTCCACGGTTCTCCCTAAAATTCAGTTTCGTACTTATAGAAAAAAAATTTGCCCTAAAGCTATTTTATCGTGCAAGTGGATGATATTCTAATCCTTTTCACCAAATGCTTTTGTCGATTATAGCTATAAAAATTTAATTTGAAAATTTAAATTGTAGAAATTTGTAGAAATGAACTGAAAATTTATGCAAGAAATGCATTTCTTGAACCAATGCTTAATACATATTTATGAAGGTTTCCGTTAAATGAAGTTTTAATGGAAGTTTCGAGAAAACTACCATCTATGCCTGTTTTTATGTGTTCTTGAGAAGGGTGATAATTTTTGAAAATGAAAGATTATGGTGGTCCATTGTGCTGATAATATTTCCCTATTCATTTATGATGATGAAATTAAAAGAGTATAATTGATTTAATTGAAGCCAAAGGCGGAATAAATTCAGAATTTGTAAAAAAATTCCTTTTTTTATATGGCTTTTTTTGTTTTATTTAATTTCATTTTTTGATAATTTTTATGAGCCACCAGACCACTCGAATTTCTGACCGCTATTTTTGCTCCTTCCGACCGTGGTACTCGGTCGGCATTCCAAATTTGGAAAAGATATTTCGATATTTCGTTGTTTTAAATTAATTAACACGTTCACAAAGAGATAAATGATGAAGATGTTTCAATTTTATTTGTTAACTGAAAATATTAACTGAAATATCCTTTGAAAACTAACAATAACGCGAAGCATAATTTTTACTCATATTTTGCCTCGATTTATATTAATTAGCAATTCAGCATTTTCCTTTGCGTAAATGAAAATGTTGGTCGAGCTTATCATTTGCTTATCATTTGCTTAGTGCTAGAGATTGAACTAACATTTAATCATAGAAATCATATATTGAATTTTTTTCAAATATAATTTTCGCAAGTTAAGAAGCGATAAGATTAAAAAAAAAACATTTCGAATAAAATATGTTAATTTCATGAAATTTTAACATGAAACATGAAATTTTATTAGCAACGACCGCAGCTGCGCATACAAACTGTATGCAAAACCGATGAATACCTAGGATGGTTGCAGAAGGGTGCATAACTTCCACAGTTTGCACGTTTGTCTTCGCAAGCTTGAAGTGGAAATGGAGTCATTGGTGAGGTCGTTGTTGAGCCTGAAATGTTCATTATATCAAAGTTTCTTCTTTTTATATCAAAAAAAATGCATATCGCAAATGCATTCTTTCAGCTGATGAAACTATTATGGAGCCGTCGTGAAATTACCATTAAAACTTAAGTTCGCAATGGCTTTTATTATTGTCGATGGCATCTGACGGCGCCGCTTGGAAGCTTCTTACTTTTGTAGGAGCGAGCCTAACCAGTAATGGTTTGAGGTATTAGAAGAAAGAAGCATATCGGCACTTATCAATGAGGCTTCTTTTAAGATAGCAATATTCCTCCTTTGCTTTCGATTAAATTTCGCTATAAAATATTTTACCTGCTAAGCAAGTTCTTATATTGCAAGTTTTCATACAGGTTTGAGCAATTCTGCTGTCGTTACATGCGCCAGGGAAACCAGACAAATGGTTGCAAAAATCGGAACTATCTGGACACATCCCCAGTGCACCCGGTTGATCACATAGACCACAAGTTTGCGGACATTTGGCAAGAACTATTGGATAGATTAGTGGATTTTTACAATGAGTCTCAAACCTCAAATTGCTGCACGCTTCATTAGCGACTGGATCTGGAAAAAAAATTTTATTTTTTTTTTTTGAAATTCTCCGCTGTCATTTAATATTGGCAACTACTTATGAGTGAAGCATTCTAACTGCAATTGTAGATTACGCCGATCACTTTATGCATTTGGAGCAATTTTTGTATTATAAATTCTGTGAAAAATTTTACAAAATGAAGTTCTGATTGAAGATTTAAATTTTGGTATATTTAAAAACTAATTTTTTATAAATAATCGACCATTAGAACAATTAAACTGTTTTGTCAAACAACATTTGGTGCACGAACGTGGACATTGCGTTATACTAAGTGTTGCGTAAGATGGTTGCTCACAGGCTTCTGGTACTTGATAAGCCACTTGGCTTAAATATTAGTCATTAATATTAGTGTATTATAGTATAATAAATATTAGACATTAATTCTCCTGCTTGAAATTTTAAAAAAGGACTAAAGATGATATTGGCACATACGGATTTAACATGCTCTCGATAATTTGTTGAGTCCACGGGAATATGGCACTACATGCGGCACTATCTAAGTCCTGGCAATAATCAGCTGGCAAGGATGGACGCGGATGTTCCGCACCATTCGAGCATTGAACGATTTGCACACCGCCGCAATCTACTGGTTGATTGAAAAGAATGAAAAAAGCGAAGAACATGAATACCATTTGAAAATGAGAAACAATCGCTTACGTTTCACTTTTTATACCTCAAAATTTTCATGGAAATATGATTTGAAAAGGAGGGATTTATTCAGCTTTTCTTCCACCACATTTCGGCAAAATTTACTTTATTGAACAAACTCGATTATGGAAGAGAAATTTTAAAACTATGTGAAATTATCACTTGAAGAATCGAGGAAAAATTTTTTTTCTCGGTTAAATTTAAATGAATGAATTAGTCGGCGATTCACCGTTGGTTACGTGTTTTATTCATCCATTTTATATCTATCTTTCATTTCATCTTTTCCATTTATTTCCTCTTTCTGATATTAAATTTTATTTTTAGAAATTTCAGAAATGCTTTGGAAAAAAAGTTTCCCTATTATAATTCAATAATTTTTTTCAAAATGATAACGAATATAATACAATTTCATTAGTTATTGTTGACTACTTGTTAAGAATTTTTACGTGGAATTTTAGTTAAAACTTGAAATAATTTCTAATAATATTAAAACTAATATTTAATTGCTCAAATCCAAAGTTAATGAAAATATTTTCAGAAAATATGACGAAAATGAAATGAAAAAATGAAACATCTGATATGGCGCAAATAAATTTATTCAGCTTTTTTCAGAAATTTTCGGTGAAATTCATTCAAAATTTTCACATTGTAGTGAAACTTCCTTCTTTTTATTTACTCGTAAGTACAAAAAATTTTTTTGAATATTTTTCATAATTCAATAAATTCTCCATGGTTTTTTTTATTATGAATTCTATATTATATGATTTCTTCGCTTATTGATTGCTTAACGAATAAGAAAATATTTCAACGATGATTTTAATAAAATACATTTATTTTGAACTCTATTTTGGTAAATAAAGTTGGTTAAGTTGGTTCTTCCTTTGCCATGGTTCTTCCTTTCAATGTTTAATAGGGGCATTTAATAGTTGGCGATTTGGCGAAATATAAAATAAACTAAAGTTTTAAGGATTTAATCCATGTGAATAATGCGAAGGCAAACATGGATGGATTTATTACTTGTTATATTATAATCAACCAAAAAAACCTTAAAATCACCTAAAAAACTCACGTACTCTACAAAAATTCTATAAATTGTTCAGTAAAATAATACAAGAAAGTCGCACAGAATACAGAAACTTCCAATAACCTCCGCATTCCCTACAGTTCTCCACATTCATAAAAGGAAAGACATATTCCTCCTTTCTTTTCGTTCTAAATTTTATATAAAATTTTACCTGTTAAGCACGTTCTTATGGTGAAGTTTTCACAGAGTCTGAGCAATTCTGCTATCGTTATTCATGCACCAGGGAAACCAAACAATTGGGGACATAAATCGGAACTATCTGGATCGAAACTAACATCGTCAGGGCACCTCTCTTATCGCATAGACCACTAGTTTGCGAACATTTGGCAAGACGTTTTTAATAGATAAATGAATTTCTACAATGAGTCTCAAACTTCAAATTCCTTTATTAGTCGCTTTGTTAGCGATTGCTTCTGAGAAAAGTCTTTCTTCAAATGAGATGAAGTTTTTCGAAACTATTTGCAACTATTTATTAATGAAATACTTTAATTGCGAATTATCTGTTACGCTTATCATCCTGCAACGATAAAATATTTCATTATAATTAACTCGTATTAGGTGAAAAATTTTATAAAATAAAATTCCTTTTGAGGATTTAAATTTAAAGTATTTAAAAAATTATTTTGAACGGAACCAATCTTCTAATCGCACATTGCTCACAGATATCTACGTTAATGTAAGGGAAGTATTCATCCTTATTTGTACAGTAATGAAGTCGCCACAAAACAATTGCTGAAACCATTTCCACTTCCTTTTCTTCGAATATTTGGTATATAAAGAACGACAACATATTCGGCAAGCACATTACTCGGAATACGTGAAAAATCGGACCGAGCGAAAAAAAATAAATAAAAAAAATATTTCTTTCTGCCAACTATTGGAGTGATTCAAACTTTTTTTCACAAAAATTTTTTTCATTGTAAACGTAGCGAATAAAATCTTTAAATCTTTCCTAATATCCCTCGTGCTATATAAAAATCATTGTAAACATCATTCCATAAAATATTATAAAAAGTCCCGCGAGTGCAAAAACCATCCTCCTACCCTATAGCACCCCGAAATTTCAACATTTCTCCACATTGATAAAATTAAAATGCAATCCAATGTTTACAGAATAGGAAGTTTGCCCTAAAGCAATTCGTATCATTTTAGGTATACAAGTGGGTGATATAATTTTTATCTTTTTTACCAAATATTTCAGTTGATTATCGCATGGGTATCAAACATTCAAAGATTGATTCAGATTTATTCTTTACAGATAGAATAATTGGAGATAAATTGATTTAATTAACGTTAATGGCACAACAAATTTTAACTTTTTATTCGCTATTTTGTCGTTGTTTCGCGCTATTTTGTCGATGTTTCGCGCCGTTTTGTCGATATTTTGCGCTATTTTGTCGAATCGGCTATTTGGCATTTTTGACAATTTCAACATATTTAACATATTTTATTAATCTTTTTTTCACTCTTTTCAGATTCTATCGGGCACTCCAAAATGGACTTAGATATTTGCTATCGCTTTAAAATAATTAACGGATGTTCACAAATATATATGGAATTAATAACGACGCGTCTTAAAACTCTATCTGTTGTAAATTCAATTGAAAATTGCCTGAAACACTAGCGATAGAAACTTTCCTCATAGTTACTGCTCATACTTTATTAAAGTATTTCGCTTCGATTAGTGTTCATTGGCGATTTAGTGTTATCCTTTGCTTTGATTAAAATGTTTGCCAAGTTTATCAATTTACTTAACGCTAAAGATTGAAACAATTATTCATCGAAATCATGACGTTATCACGTTAATATCTGACAAAATTTGGAAAAAACATTTCAAATAATATGTATTCATTTTATGCCCAACAAGAAATCTCTTTAGCAGACCGCAGGTGCGCATAAAAACTGTGAACAGCTTGGATGGTCGCAAAGGGCGCATAATTTTCAGAGTTAACACGTTTACTTTCGCAAACTTGAAATAGATATGGAATCTTTGGAATCTCAGAAGCAATTTAAAGAAATATATTTGGCTGAGGGAGGAATTGGAGATGTGGAAATTGATAAGCAATGTAATCGTAGCACTAATATCTAGAAAAATAGTGGTTAATTCCAGGAACTTTCAAAGATTTAGAGACCTAATCCTAAACCCACAGGTCACAAGAAAATGTTTTCATGTAAATTATTAATTAATTTTTATTTATTTCCAATCTTTGTTTACTTCAATCCATAATTTAATTTAAATGTTCCCAATTCATTTTATTCATTCTTAATCATCAAGCAAGAATGATCGTTGTCGAATAAATAGGGAAATGTTATCAGCACACTGGAAAACAATAATTCTTCACTTTCAGAAATTATTGCACAGTCATGTGCTGTCTAAACCTGTCATATAAAAACAGAAATAGCATAAATAAGAGCTTTTCTCATACATCTATATCCCAAAAATCCGGGTGGTGCTGGCGGCTCATCTGTATTTTTATCGCCAAGGGACTCCCTAATATATTTGACTTATGTGACAAGCCAGCGTAACCAGTTTGACCATTAATGGTAAATAAAAAAACCAGGAAAAAGATCTGCCGCATGAAATAATTATCGATAATATTAACTGAAATATAACAAAGAAGCCCGAGGGGCAACCATCCTATTTATTCGCATAAGCTTCTACATCCTTAAAAGCTCTCCACATCCAAAAAATGTTACCTAAATCCCTCGCATTATCTAAAAATAAGAAATAAAAAAGCTGCAGAATACTGAAACCATCCTCGATTCCCCGCAGTCTCCTGCATTCCCTACCGTTCTCCTCATTCATAAAATTGGAATTTCGTCCGTACTTATAGAAAAGAAAATTTACCCTAAGGCAATTTCATCGTACAAGTGGATGATATCATTTTTGCCTTTCTATCGAATATTTCAATCGTTTATTGCTATAATAATTTAATTTGTGGAAATTTGTAGAAATTAGCTGAGATGTGCCTCGAAGGTAAAATTAAAAGTGATTAATTGATTCAATTAATGCCAATGGCAAAATAATTTTTATCATATTTTTTAATTTGCTTTTTGCTATTTTTACTATTTTATAATTTACTATTTTTATGCGAAAACTATTTTTCAGATTTCAATTAGCTTAATTTCATTTTTTTAAATTTTTTAATAAATTTTTAATATTTTCAATACTTTTAATTTCAATAATTATTATGATAAGCTGTCACATCGCTCGAATTTTCGACAGCATCTTTACTCCTTTTGGGCGTTAAACTCCATCTATGAAGTGCTATTAGATATTTCAATTTGTAGATTAATTGAAAATTCTTTAAAACACTAGCATTGAGAATTTCGCACATAGTCACCTCACTTTTACTCATATAAAATATTTCGTCTCGATTTATATTTATTGGCGATACAGTGTTTTCCTGAATATCGATGGAAAGTGTTGACCTGGCATATGCTTAAGATTAAAAACTATACTAATATTCATTCAACGCACTCATGAATTACGCATATTTTCATATTTATATTGTCGAGATTTCCCTATAGTTTTTTAACTTCATTACTCCTTTAATAGATAAAATAATTAGGCACTAATAATGAAAACATTATTTTTTGTAGCTAATGTTATTTACTGAACAATATTGATAAATTTCAGCCGGGACAATCTTCCTGCCAAAATCTCCGTGGAATCACCGCGAAATCACTATTTGAGCGCAAAATTTCATTTTCAATTCTATTGAATTGAAACTCACAAAAATCGTTCAAAACCTTTTAGAATTATGCGTACCGTTAAGTAATTGGCAAACGATTTTTTGACCTTAGTGTTTTATTAAAGCCATCATTAATAAAATATGAAAATCAACTTGCAATTGCCAATATTATAAAGGTTGTAGAAATCTTTGTCGAGTGAAGCGCGCTATTTTGCCATAACGCCATAAAAAAATTTCTCTTCTTTAATCAGTATGAGTGTAGGGACCGATAGAGTTTAGTTTAAGGATCATCTTCAACCTCGGTTCCTCTACATGAGTTCTGAAATATTTTGCGCAGAATATTCATATCAGTATCTTATTCACTATCTTATTCGTATCAACGCCTCTTTTCTGGATAGAAATATCTGATACCATTCCTCTCACTCCTCTAGCTCACGGACCATAGTCCCAAGTCCAATTATTATTGAGATTGCCTTAGCCTTTATTTTATCTCAATATCTTTGGTTGTTGATTTAATACAATGCGATAAACAAGAAAAGATTTTAGCTGATAATTTAAAATTATTTTTTTCACTTATTAAAAATGAAGAAAGAGGAAAATATCTAAGATTTGAAATAAAAAAGTGGATTTCTGCTTTTATGCAATGATTGCCTTGAAAACACTTATCGATTTCATTTTCGCACATTCTGAAATATGAAAACGACCGTGCTTTGTTCATTATGCATCCTAAAATATTCTTTTAATATAATTTTAATATAGCCGAATTCTAACTCGTATGCATGAGATTTTGAGATCAGCAAAATGTTATTTTCATGGTCAATTCTTCCAAATTTCATCTCATTCGACAATTACATCTTTAGAATTGAAATATTCTATTATCAATTATCTTTTCAAGGAAATGACATTTAGCATTTGGAAATTTTCTAGTTGAAAGAATAAAAAAAGAGGTAATGTCTGCATGCAATAATCGTTTGTGGCCATAGTTGATAAGATTAAAACAATATTTTAAATAAATTTCAATTTTAATTTTATGCCCAACATGAAATTTTATTAGCAACGCCTGCAGATACGCATAGAAGCCATTGATTAGCTTAGGTAGTATAAAAGTGTGCATAAACAGTGATGTTGGCTCGAAGTTTTTACCACACACATTTGATGAGAAATTTCAACATTTCTTCACATTCATAAATCTAAAATGGAGTCCCGTACTTATGGAAGAGGAAATATGTCCCGAAGCAATTTCATTGTCAAGCGGATGATATCATCTTGCCCTTCTACCAACAATTTCAATCGACTATTGCTATAGAAATTAAATTTGCAAAAATTAGCGGTGATTTAGCTTTCGAAAGTTGATTTATTGGAGATTAATTGATTTAATAAAGGGAAATGGCACAATAAATTTCGACTCTTTCTTCGCTATTTTGCCGATATATCTCGCTATTTTACGCTGTTTTGTCGAATCGCCTATTTGGCATTTTTGACAACTTTAATACTTTTAACATATTTTGTTAATTTAATTGGTGATTTAGCTTTTTTATTTGCGTAGACGAAAAATGTTTGCCAAGCTTATCATTTTGCTTAACGCTAATCTTATAAACGAATTTAATCTTTATTCGTCAAAATCATGATTTTTTCACGTTAAGATCTGATGTGACTGATACAATTTTAAAAAATCATTTCGACTGAAATATGTTATTTATGCATATGCAATGTGAATTCTTATTAGCAACGACCGCACGTGCACATATATGATAAAACAGGTGAATCTAGGATGGCGCATAACTTTCACAGTTAACACAAGCTTTTATCTTCGCAGCTTCAGAAGCTGCAGGCTCAGAAATCTGCATTGCTCCAGAAAAATTATTTTTCATATAACAATATAAAAATTTTAATATAAAAACGTCAAAAAACGTCAAAACGTCAATAAACAATATAAAAACAGTTTATCCCAACAGGAATAAACGATGTAATTCAAATATAAATATGAACATTCAGGCAAATTTAATAGAGGATTTAGCGGTGAATGGAGCAATCAATATAGTAATAAAATGTTTTCACGGAATCGTGCAATGCTATCTAAGGAAAATGACAGAAAATATCGTTTTTATTGATAATTATGAATTTAGCGAAAGTCATCTTCATTTTCTGGCGAAAAAATTCATCTTCATATTCCATTTTTATAAATTATTTTAATTTGAGCTTATAGGGTTTAAATGTAAAGGTAAAGGTTGTACGTTGTAAAGGTTCATATGAAACTAATTATTAAATATATTTAGGAAATAAATATATTTGAAAAACATTTTTCAAATGATATGAAATGGTTTTTTCTTCCATGAAAATTTTTGTAATAAATAAAATCTACCAAAGAACCACAACTATAGTTCTATGGAACCATAGTTCCATGATCAAGGCCAACGACAAATTCTCCCAAAAGATGATAAATAACTATTAATTAACAAAATATTAAAAAATATTTCCCCAATTTTTATAATTTCTTTTCCGATTTTTTCAAATTTCAGTTCAAAAGAACTATACTATACTAAATTCTTCTAATTTTTATTAACACTCTCTCAATCTCGCTGTCCTCATTGAACTTTAAGTCGTTCTATCTGATGGATAATTATATAAAAATACAGGCAACTACCAACGGATTGGAGATAATGGATTGGAGAATTATTCAAGGAGAACACAGCAATTCACTTTTTAAAAATAATAATTTAGACTATAAACATGAATTAGCGCACATATGAATTCGAAAATTTTAACAAAAAAAGACATCAAAGAAAATTCTCGCACTTAAAAAGAAGTTTATTATAAAATTTGTAAGATAAAGAAGTTTATTATTAAATTTATAGGAGGCCCTAATCAAGCTGGATTCAGGCCGGATGGCCAGATATTCACATTAATAAGGGTGCTCACATTAAAACATCGCTTTAAATACCAGCAATTCACTTGCTTTATCGACTTTGCGGCTGCCTTTGATTCAATTCAACAAAATGGAAATTATGAAGGTGGTGGAATGTGGCGATGTCCCAGAAAAGATCATTCGACTCATAAAGGCACTTTATCAGCATACATAGGCATCCCCTGTGTATATGGGGAACTAACTCCTTCGAAATAAGAGCTGGTGTACAACATTCAAGAGGCATGTCAAATGTCAAATCAGTCCAGAGCACCACAGACGCTGATGGTGTAGTCTTCATTGCTGATAGTTATGATAAACATGTCAGCAAAAGCAGCGAGAATCGCAGGATAAATGTAAATAAAACGATAGTTTTTTCGTCTCATACAAGAAGCTAATAAAATGCCTCTTTTTATAAAATCATTACCGGATGCGTTGGATTTAAAATTACCCAGATAACGGCAGCTAGAAATACGCTCTTCCGGTTGAAGAAACGTTTATGGAGCCGTCACTATATCACCACAAAAACTAAAGTCCGCGTCTATATAGTCAATCTTTCTAGAGAGTGGAAAAGATTATGGCTTTGGCCAGATAACTAAGGTATATTTGTCTTAAGGTATATTTTATGCGTTTGCCGAGTGGATAAAATCTCATATGATCACTTCCACTATCGTTTAAATACCACTTGCATTAACAGTGCTATCATAGAGGGTCGTTTTCACCGATCACGTTTTTCATACAAAACTGAAATTGTTGAGAACTTTAAAGCAAACGGAGAAACAAAGGTTGTTTATTATTACCATTCACTGTGGTTTATTTTAATATTAAATATTTCATTATAAAACACACATAAAGACAGATAGAACAAGAAATATTCATTACTGGTTAATCATGAGAGCTTTTATGAATGACCAAAGATGGAAACTATGAAGGATCATATAGCCTTTCAAAGCGACAAATGCTTTCTGCTCATATAGTTTTATTGCATATTTTTATCTGCTTCGCAATAGATGCTCTAATCTTTTAATTAATGGTGACAATCATATGAACGGATCTCGCATATTTCAGACCTTGGCATAATCATGCAAGAAGATCTCTTCGACCTTCACTGCAGACCTTCACTATATTAAGGAAATCTTCAAAAATACTAAATTTTATTTTTTATTCCTTTAAGAACAGAACTGAAGGTTTTCTCATACAAATATACAAATCGTTCGCTCGGCTTTTCCTTGATTACAGCACTACTAGTTACTCCCCGAGGTGCGGAAAATCGAGTAAAATAATTTAAGGACTCCAAAATTATTTTAAATGTCGCTCTTAATAGCAATTTTAATTGAAAATATAACAATACAGCCTGGATTCCTACTCAATTCGCCGAATTAAACAAGATTTAATTTAATTTAATTCACAGTTGTAAAGTTCTATATGCTATATCAAATTAGATTATTCAAAATATTAAATTTTAGGCTAAATTTAAAGGTCTAACAGGCTAAAAGTACCAAAACCTACATGCAAAAGTAAACTAAGGTCTCATGACATCTTTATTCGTACTATTAATTACTGGAATAAATGACCAAACGATGTATTTATGCGCCTTTTCTTTTAGCTATTTTTTTAAAAAAACGAATAGATAATCATTTATGATATTATTTAAGGTTCACATTATGCAGAAAGTTTGAAATCTTGATTTTTACCATTCGATTATGTATTATTCACTTCGGATTGTAACTTTCCTCTGTTTCATCTTTACTTTATTAATCATATTTTGTCATATCATATTTTCTTTTTTAACATTATTTCTTATTTTCTTTTTAATAGAAGTACTTGGTGCTTGTCGACCTGTTTGGTTGGTTTTCAATCAATAAATATATCCTAAAAGACTAAAAAAAATGGAAAAAAAAGAAATTAATAGTTGATAAATATAATAGTAAAATGAAAATAAAAATCGTTATCAAATGTGATTTAAGTCAATGAAGAATTTTTTGTGGATTAAAAATAAAAATTAAAATAAAAATACAAAAATAAAAATTATCATAAATTTCTTTATTCGGAAATAAATTTTAATAAATTAATTTTTGCTAAAATATTTTGATTTTAATAAATTGTTAGAATTCAATCAATAGGAAATTGCAGAATTAACGATAAAACAAAAAACGAAAATGAAAAAAGAAAAAATCTGCCTCTTTTTTATGATGAATGGTGCATTGGCGATTAAGATTTTGCGAGGAAACACTAGCAGTATCGAATTGTTTAATCGCTTGAAGAATTGCTAAAGCACGAAACGTATCCCGAGGAGGAAATTCCTAAAGATATATCGGCTACCACTCATGCCAAATCATATTTCATGACTTCCACATTTGTGATCCGAGTGCATTATAAATGCACTGTAACACACTTTGCGCGAATTTAGTAGCTCCATTTGAATAAACTCATTGCCAAAAAAAATGATTGAATCGTATTTTTCCGCTAATCGCTAACCGAATTCGACTCTTTTAATAAAATCTCTTTCAGAAAACCTGAGCTCCGATTATAATAAAAAATTATTGTACCATATTCGCTTATGGCGTAGCCCATTCATTATGAATTATTCATTCGATCAAAGCTTACCCGCAAGGATTGAATATAAGGGAACTAAATCATAATTTGGACTGCCAATTATTCAGTGATGTTTCTCCAATTCGCGATCCTTGTAAGTATTTTTTCCGCTTCGAATTTCAACAAAATTTGGTTCTTTAAAAATATTTGCAAAATTTAATATTTAATCCAAATCCAAATAACGAGATGCACAATAGTTAATTTGCTTAAATTATGGCCAGAAAGTAACCAGAAGATTGGCGTAAGCCGCGGGATCAAAAGTCACTTCCTTAAAAAATTCACTTGTTTGTGTCGTTCTATTTCAATTTTTAAGTGACTTCTTGGGAAAATTCTCTCATTTTGGTAATAATAAGCGAGACGGATAAATGCCACCTTTAACTACGTTTTAAATAGCCCTCACCAATACTGGTTAGACTCGTTCCGCTGGCTTGTCCCACTGGGCAAATGAATAAGGGATTCCCTTGGGTAGAAGGGAATAAGTGAGATGTAGATTAATTGAAATAATATTCTCATATTTTCACAATAGCACTAGCTTTCCAGTATTTAAACTAGCTATTTGACCAGATTTTATTAGTCAACTACTAATAATGCTTGGAAAAAAAATTTTAGATTTTCTTATTAAACTGTGGTGAGGGCTTATCCTTTCTCGTCTCACGTTCATGCGGTGCAAACAAAGTCTATTACGAAAGGTGTATTTGGGATGGGATCTCTAACATAAAATATGATTGTATAGCAGTGTCACAGTGCAAATGCATCTCAAACTTCATCGAACAGAATGGCAACTGCCTTCCGGTTCCAACAACTCGTGCTATTCGTCTTAACAGTCGGGATTCCAACCATTATTTTAGATCCAATTGTAAGTAATTCCATTCTAAATATAAACTAACCGAAAGCAATAATACGGATAGACTAATATAATTTAAAAAATCATTGAAAATCTATACCGAAACCTATGTCATTCCAAAATTTTCTTAAGGCGATAAAGCCAACAAATATTTCGCAAGTACTGCAATATTCAAGTTAGATATTTGAAATGCCATTTATACTGAATTAGCGACAGAATTTTCAGGAAAGGAGAAAATCCTTCAAAGCATATAATCAATGCGCAGCACTCTGCGACAATAATTTATATAATCCAATAAAATAAAGCGATTTGAATTATATTTTTTTCGATAAATAAACAGTTCTATTCTTGTTTTACGATTAAAAGAAGCCTCAGGGACTTTATATTTGAATTTCATATTTTTTTAAAACAAACTGCAGTTAGAGAAACTGCAAAAAAATCTAATACACTTGTTTGCGAATGGTACTTAAATCTGTTAAATTCGGATAAATGAAATGATAAAATTTGTAACTTGGTGCAAAATGGTGCAAATTCTTCTTTTTATTAGAGAAAATAGAATATAAGTGAATTTTAAAATGAAATTCTACCTTTTATAAAATCTTCTCTCAATATTACTATTATGCCCATTCCACTGTTTAAAAGGATAAACGTCGTCTCCAAGCTTTTGAATTCGGCGCCATCGCTGACAGTAATAGAGACAGTAATAGTAATAGACAGTAATAGTCATTTTCTCTGTCCCCTATATCGTTGATCCACCTATACGTTCAAAACCTTTTTAAACCATTTCAGACCAGGTCTTGATTGTCCCACCTCACCTCGTTTTGAACCCATTACAGGGCTTAGCAAGTAACGAAATATACATCAATTCTTGTGGGGGATGGAGAACGTGATCGGTGAAAACGACCCTCTATGATAGCACTGTTAATGCAAGTGGTATTTAAACGATAGTGGAAGTGATCATATGAGATTTTATCCACTCGGCAAACGCATAAAATATACCTTAAGACAAATATACCTTAGTTATCTGGCCAAAGCCATAATCTTTTCCACTCTCTAGAAAGATTGACTATATAGACGCGGACTTTAGTTTTTGTGGTGATATAGTGACGGCTCCATAAACGTTTCTTCAACCGGAAGAGCGTATTTCTAGCTGCCGTTATCTGGGTAATTTTAAATCCAACGCATCCGGTAATGATTTTATAAAAAGAGGCATTTTATTAGCTTCTTGTATGAGACGAAAAAACTATCGTTTTATTTACATTTATCCTGCGATTCTCGCTGCTTTTGCTGACATGTTTATCATAACTATCAGCAATGAAGACTACACCATCAGCGTCTGTGGTGCTCTGGACTGATTTGACATTTGACATGCCTCTTGAATGTTGTACACCAGCTCTTATTTCGAAGGAGTTAGTTCCCCATATACACAGGGGATGCCTATGTATGCTGATAAAGTGCCTTTATGAGTCGAATGATCTTTTCTGGGACATCGCCACATTCCACCACCTTCATAATTTCCATTTTGTTGAATTGAATCAAAGGCAGCCGCAAAGTCGATAAAGCAAGTGAATTGCTGGTATTTAAAGCGATGTTTTAATGTGAGCACCCTTATTAATGTGAATATCTGGCCATCCGGCCTGAATCCAGCTTGATTAGGGCCTCCTATAAATTTAATAATAAACTTCTTTATCTTACAAATTTATAATAAACTTCTTTTTAAGTGCGAGAATTTTCTTTGATGTCTTTTTTTGTTAAAATTTTCGAATTCATATGTGCGCTAATTCATGTTTATAGTCTAAATTATTATTTTTAAAAAGTGAATTGCTGTGTTCTCCTCGAATAATTCTCCAATCCATTATCTCCAATCCGTTGGTAGTTGCCTGTATATAATTTTTATATAATTATCCATCAGATAGAACGACTTAAAGTTCAATGAGGACAGCGAGATTGAGAGAGTGTTAATAAAAATTAGAAGAATTTAGTATAGTATAGTTCTTTTGAACTGAAATTTGAAAAAATCGGAAAAGAAATTATAAAAATTGGGGAAATATTTTTTAATATTTTGTTAATTAATAGTTATTTATCATCTTTTGGGAGAATTTGTCGTTGGCCTTGATCATGGAACTATGGTTCCATAGAACTATAGTTGTGGTTCTTTGGTAGATTTTATTTATTACAAAAATTTTCATGGAAGAAAAAACCATTTCATATCATTTGAAAAATGTTTTTCAAATATATTTATTTCCTAAATATATTTAATAATTAGTTTCATATGAACCTTTACAACGTACAACCTTTACCTTTACATTTAAACCCTATAAGCTCAAATTAAAATAATTTATAAAAATGGAATATGAAGATGAATTTTTTCGCCAGAAAATGAAGATGACTTTCGCTAAATTCATAATTATCAATAAAAACGATATTTTCTGTCATTTTCCTTAGATAGCATTACACGATTCCGTGAAAACATTTTATTTGCCTGAATGTTCATATTTATATTTGAATTACATCGTTTATTCCTGTTGGGATAAACTTGTTGGAAAAATTTGAGTGATGCTGACGACTCACATCTACAGCTATCGACAATCAATGCACTACTTGGAATATTCGTTCAACGTAGGGAGCCAACGAAACGGACTTAGCTAGTAATGGTGTTCAATGAAAACTATTCAGCGTATGCAAGGTCTGTGATACGGTGCTCTGGACTGATTTGGATGCTTCTTGAGTGTCGAAATATCGATTGCCCAGTCTATAGGATATTGTAGGGGAAAGGACACCCTTGACACCAGTTCTTATTTCGAAAGAGTTCTTGTTTCTATCAGTTCACCCATATACACAGATCTCGCCGACCTACGCTCATAAAATGCCTTTATAAGTCGAATGATTTTCTGGAACACCATCACGTTCCATCAAAGCGCCGCTCTATAAATTGAATCAACGGCAGCCGCAAAATCCATGAAACACGTGACAGTCAGTTGCAAATATCTGAAGCGATGTTCCAACCCTTCTTAACGTGAATATCTGATCAGCATAGTCTTCACTTCAATTTCGAATTTTTGCTTTTAATTTTAGAAAAATTCTTTGAAAAAAAGTTTTAGGTTGTTGCAGTCGAAGAATTTGAGAAGGAGAAGGAGGCATATCGCAATGAATTAATGAGGAAATATCGGAGAAGGCAGTTGCTTATTTCACCTTTTTGAATACTACTTGAATACTACGAAAATGGATCGAATGCGCGGTGCTTTTGGTATTGGTCGCAGTTACACAAATAGGAATTTGTTTGTAAAACATATGATATAGTAATAGTTTATGTAAATGGCACCATAATTGGCAATTAATTAAAAAATGTTTTTCATTATTGTCAAAAGAAAAAAGTTTGTTTTACTTGAATTTCTTCTCAAAACTAATAACAACTGTGGTCAAATTAGTAACGAAGGGATCGAAAATAGAAGTGAAAAACGACATTTGTATCGAAGGTTATTGCTTTTATATTTTATTGGGACTATTAAATGAAGGATAAATTATTATTTCGTAGTAAAACTGACCAGTTCCTTGGCCTAAGCGAAGAAGAAAAATACCTTTTAATCACAAAATTTGGAAAAAAATGTTCATTGATCTCCAGTTTTTTTATGATTTTTTGCTTCATAGCACAACTTTGCAACAGGAGGGGGAATGTTGAAAGGGAATTTTCAGCTTTCCAGTTTGTCGGGTGTACATCCCTTTTCTCTTCTTTCGGATCGTCCTGTAATGCTTCAGTGTTGATTTTTCTTCCGTTGAAAAAGTGGCTTCCTTTTTCCTATATTGAAAGAATGGTTTCTCAGTCAATATAGGCGTAGATCTTTTTTCCACCCACAATTCTTTCATACTTTTTACACAATTCTAACCAAAAATGGTGAGCATACGAAAAAAAAAACAAAAATATGACAATTTGCTAAACAATTTGCATGAATCTGCAAAAGAATAAATCTTAAAAAATTCTAGTCAATCAGGATTTTAATATTTTGTTAATTAATAGTTATTTGGGAGAATTTTTTTCACAACTCTCTACAATAAGAATAACTCATTTGCTGCCAAAATGATAATTTTAAAAATTCTAATAATATCTAATCCTTGCACAGTGAATGCATAGCACCAAAAAATTAAACGAAGCAAAATAATAACAATAATATTATGTTTTTATATAACAATACTATATAAAAAGTGAATCTGCCACAAAGCATCCTTTTATCATGTAATCAGATGAAATCGTTTGCGACTTTCCATCGAACATTCAGGCCAATCTAAATACTGAGAAAGAAGAGGAAAAAATAAGAAAATTGGAAAATAATGATAAGAAAAGAGATAGTAATTTGCACCAATTGCAGATTTTTGTCTCCCTCTTGTAAGGTTTGCAGGCTTTTTAGAGAAAGAGTGACTTGGTTCCTCAGCACCTTCGCCTTGTTAATTTCAGCGACAGTCACATATTTAAAATATGGCAGGCAAGTTCTCGCCCAAAAATCTCGGCGAAAAAGTAGAAAGGCTTGGATGCTCTTCTCGCCGCATGATGATGGTATCAATTAACCTCAACCTCAGGTCCCCAACTGGAGTCTGGAAAGTTAAGATAAGTACAGTCTTGCACAAGGATTCTCACCTAAAGTTGGTGAGGTCGAAACCATTATCCATTATATACTGTTAAAGACGAAATTCATCTATAAATTTTAAATAATCTAAAAATAAAACAATTATTTATAGGAAAAATTCCACTTAGAAACCAACTATCGTAAAAAATAAAACTGACTATTCTTGAAAATTCAGCAGACGAAGTACACCACCAACAAGATATAAACTTCCAGTTACTAAAACTTCTACTTCACCTTTATCCAGCGCTTTGTTTTCAATAGAAATGATAGCGTCTTGAATGCAATTATGTATTTCGCCAGGTTTGTCCTGCAAAATTGATAAAAATTGTTCCTCTAACCAGTGTTTTAACCATAAAAATGTACAGTTCGATAGATAGTTTAAATGTACAGTTTAATGTACGGGACAAAAAATGGCCAAATCGAAGTCACATATCTAAAAAATGATAGTCCATCAACTCTGTGGTTGAATTCAAGATTAAATCTAAATTGCGACGAATGATTGAATCGTATGTAGTGTTCATTGGCAGAAATAAATTTTCGGAACGAGGTCAGTTCGTGGCTGCGGTGAAAGATGTCGAGGACAACGATAATAGCATCGAGGAATACGTTATGGATCTAAAATTTTTGAAAGAACACGGATATTTTATTTCATAGATTTAGATCAACTTGTTTCGCTTATTCCTCGAGGCAGTCACCTGAAATCTCTCGTAACCTGAATATTTTCGGTACTTTTCGGTGCATTCGGTGGCTCGTTCTATGGAACCATTGAAGGCAAACTGTCGCCTAAGCAATTATGGAAGATTTATAATGACATTGGTAGAATTATATTCGCCACAAATTCCAACTTCTATTATAGTCACATCCACATTTTCTTTTATATAAATATAAAATTATAGTATTGTTAGAAGCGACAAATATATGGGCATTTTATTTCCCCAAAACCTGGTGAACTCGTTGAAATAGCCCAGGGAACTAATTTTTTTTGGTGGACAAAATTTCGCGACAACAATAGACCATAAGAGTTTGACTTCAACTTAATAGCAAAGCGCGACACGTGAACTAGCGACGTTGAATCGGACGGACATTGGCGTTGAAGAAGAATAATAGGAACTTAGTGGGCTTTTTAGAGATATGGAAAAGTACATATAAACGAGAGGTGCACGGGTGCAAATCTGCGTTCAAAGGCAATACCGCTTATCAACGGGTTTGTTTGTTCCTTTTTACGAGTTTCAATGGATATACGACTTCTGCCTAATATTTAATATTATTTCGGTTACGGCATTTCACTCCCGATTGTCCTGAATGTCTTCGATTTTGAAGCTTTCGACCATTTGGTGCATGAAAGGTCTTACGGACTTGTTGAACGAATTTAAAGGCTATTTTGTGCTGCATAATTTTTATTAAGTCTTTAAACGAATATTAAACGCGGTAAAATTTGAATAGTTTGAATAGTTTTGGTGCAGGTAGCGGTCGTTTTGGTTCCCACATTTTATTTCATTGTTCGTGGAATGTTGGTTGTTTTTTCTTTTTTCTTGAAAAACAATGTTGTTTAGGACGATTAAATTTCGGTTACTTATTCGGCGGACTTTTTCGGAAAAAGGGTCCGTAAACCTTTGAAGGAGTTCATAGCACCACTCTGACGAACCAACATTTTAGGGGACCGCCAGGAAAGGCTTCGTTTAATCTGATTTGATTACTTAATTAACTAAGTAATAGAAAGGCATTATTGCTTTTTTTCCGTTCTCTTCTTATTTTCACCTCAATTTTTATGTTTTCGCAGAGTCACAGAGTCTCTTCGTTCATTCACTCGTTTCTAAATCATTATTCTAATTTCGTCCACTTAATGCTAACTTTTAGTATTAGTTCAATATTACAGCCGTGGGACAAATTTCATTCCATGGCGGTCAGCCTATGTCAAATTGGGCGGAGAATTGAAAGGTCACATGTCACGTATTAAGGCAAGACGAACTGTTTAGATCTTCGTCATTGCACTTAGTGAGTTTGACTGGCATTTTGAATCACACTTTGGTATTATAAATATTGCGCAGATACTGAGGTTCCACTCCGTGCAGAAGTAAATCTGTACAAAAATCCGAGTTCCCTTTAATTCTATCGCCAAGGGACTCCCTAGCAAATCTGTCTAGTGCGACAAGCCAGCGGAGCCATTCTAATTTGTTATGAGGGCTATAAAAAAAAATTTATAATTTCCACTATTTATTATTTTTCACTAATTGAGGAAAATTAGATTGATTTTAATTTTATTGATTATTTCATATTCTTTGGCTTCGGTAGCATTTCTTGACCAAAGTAGGAAGACATTTATCGCATATATTATACTGAAGAACCCTTTTGCTTTGCAGGCTTATTCTTATATCTTTCTTAATCAGATTGTTTCGCTCGATTTTTGCTTTTCGTCATGAAATCACTCGACAAAAGGAAAGAAGGAAAAAAAAAAAAAAAATAAAAAATAAAAATAAAATAAAATGATTTCTTATTCTTATTTGTAATGAGCAGTAATATAAGGTATATTAAATAAATCATTTATTTTTTGATTTCAGTTGTAAAAAAATATTTATTATGGATGGTGCGAATTCTAACAAAAAAAACGAAAAAAATGACAATTTAATAAAGATATTTTCGGATGATATTTTAACCAGGGAGTCAACATCGCCTGAAAACAAGTCACGCCTCTGGTGTGTGCTTCTTTTGCGGTTTCAAATAAGCTTATTTAATCCAATTTGTTTCACCAATTTAATTAAAAATCTTATAACCGTTGTAATACCGGTAAAATACATTTTATTTCTTGATTAATCCTTGAAAACTGCTCCAATTTTTGAAAATATTTTTAGCTCATCTGCAAATGATTTAACGGAAATTGCTATGGTTCAGCCATTTACAATTAAAGGTTGCTTATTTTTTGCATCTATAAATATCCTTTGTATTTCATTATATTGGAATATTTTTGTTCAAGTCATGTTGATTTTTAGGTTCGATGCCCGACATCATGCAAACAAGAGAGGCAAATAAAAAATTGAAAGCCGATTTGTTTGAATTAAAATCAAAATATTATCTTTTAAAGCAAGAATTACCCGCCATTCGTGATAATAAAGACATAGATTTCAGTGAGGATGTAAGTGGAATAGAATAATTTTATATGGTTTTGGTCTTCTTCAAATTCATTGATCTCAATATTTTTAGTATATCAATATGCGAGTTAAATTATCGGAAGCAGAAAAAGAACGGTTAAATCTGAAAGCTGAAATAAATGAATTATCTGAGAAACTTAACTCATTGATAACCACGCGAAAGATGGAAAAATCGGAATGGAATGAAGAAAAACAGATGATCGTAGCCGAAACAAATCAGCTTCGTGAACAAATAAGCGATGTTCGTTTTATTTCAGTATATATTCTACACCGTCGTAAGATCCTCCTGCATTGTTGCTTTGACCTTGCTGGCGACGAAAGAACATAAATTTTCTGACCAAGTTGAAGTCTTTTTTTCATTACCTAAGTCAATACGTCGCTGAACCGTATGTCCGTTTAAAATATGCATATCTGTATATTTCTTTTTTTGTTAAGTTAGAATATAATAATTTCATAAAATTTTATCCTTATTACAAATATTATCACTACATTGGGGTGTGAAATACTTTTTTTCAGCTGAAGCAAAAGTTATGTTTGAAAACAGTATTCGAGCTAGATTTGGAGCTAGCAAGAAAGCCTGCTGACGACGAAAGTCATGCGGAGAGTTCCATAAGCAATGTTTCGCTTATATCAGAAAGCTCTGGGTTAATTCTTTTGACATTAGTTATATTTTTATGGGTGAATTTTTAGATGCAAATGCTTTTATATTTTAGACAATTAGCGAAAATGCATTCAATAATATTGCGGAAACAGTATGATCAAGAAAAGGCGAAATTAGAATTTGCCAAAGAAATCGATTCATTGAAAGATAAGTTATCAATTCTTGAGTTAGAAGTAAAGGAGAAAGACCATCAAAATGATCAAATGGAAAAGGTTATTTTTCATGACTATAATTTTTTCATGACTATAATTGTGGAAAACAATGAGAATATATTTTCTATTTGAATTTTTTTAAAATTAGCTGTGTTGATTTGATTATCGTCGAAAGTGAATTTCAGGCTTACGAGGAGATGAAGAAGGAAGTTTACAAGCTTGAAGAGGAAATCAAGAAACGTGATAAAGCTATCAATGCCTTGGCAAAAGCATTAGATAAAAAGAGAGAGGCTAATTCTATTTTGCACCAGGTACTTATTAATGTTTTTGCCTTTCATTGTTTTTTTTATTTTGGCATCACCTTTTTTGAAATTTTTAAAATTTGCATTATTAATATTTTTATAATAATATAATATTAATATAATCTAATGCCAAATTTTTTTTAAACTGGGTAGGAATTTTTATTTTTTCATATTTTTTACTTTTTTCTAATCAACTAAAATATTAATAATATATTTTGAGGATGGAGACGCTGAAATCTTTTTGAGAGATCCTTATGAAAAGGAAATGAACGAGAAGGTAACATTATTTTTTCATATATCCAAATATTTTTGCTTCGCGTAATTTATATTTTCTAAAAATTTTCAGAATCTTTTAGGCTCTCTAATATTATTTTTCCTTTTTTTTGGATTTAATTCTATTTTTTACTGTTTAGGTTAATATAACCACAACTGATTTACTCAGTCGGTCGCTCGTTTTAAGTGAAGATCTTGCAAATATGAAAGCGAAAATGAGTCTTTTTAAATCAGTGTGTTCAAAGTTGTTTACGAAGCTGAGTGGTACTGCCAATTTTCTTCAGGTTTTCACTTCATTCTATTTTTTTTTCAAAATAGCAACCATTAGCGACTTTTCAATAAATTTCTCTTTATTCATTTTCTCAACAAATTACGATTTGTTTGCAGTCACTTTTAGCTGAATTTGGTGCCACAGAAAAAGGGCATCATTTTATTGATGAAATAAATGAACTGAGAATTGATCTTGACAGTTCATTATCCCTTGTTCATGAAATCAGCAAGAAAATTGGAGGTAAAATTAAGATAACTGAAAGTTATAATAATTTATTAATTTAATTTAATAATGTTGAATATTACTAAAATTATTAATGATTATTATGATGAAATTTTTTGCAGTTGTGAATATTTCGGACTTAGAATCTATAAAAAGTTTTTTGAAAAATTAAAAATTAGTCTTGTCATATGAAATTTCTTTTTATGTTAAATTCTATAATTTTTTTTGCAGAAACAGAGGTGAACGTTAGTGATCTCAAAATATATTTGGAGCGCACCGTTAATTGCTCAATGGTTAGTGGTTTTGTTTCTGGCCTATTTAACTTAGCTTCTATTTTCATTGCTTTTTTAAATCATTTCATGAAAATAATTTTTACAGAATGAAATTGAGATTTCGCAAAATTTGCAAGAAGTAAAGCAAGATATTTCGGATCAAAAGCTTATAACCGAATTGGCTGCCGTTAAAAAGTGTCTGAATGAGAAGGAACTTCTGTGGGCACAAATTGAAGAGTCATTAAAAAAACAATGCACCTATCAAGAAGATCAAAATACTCAACTTCAACAGGAAAATTCTTCATTAAAACAATTAGTCGAGGTGAAGATAAGTTCTACCACTAATCTGCAATTTTATTTTATTTTATTTATCACTTCTAATGCCATTACCATTAATGGTTAGGCTTCCATTGGCAACATGAGTCTTCAAGCTGTATATTTATTTATCACTATACGAAATTGTTTTTTCTTGGATGTGGTCATCTTTCTTTAGCAGCGCTCGCTATTTCTGGTTTTCTCGTCTTCATTAACTAGAGCCTTTCATCAGTTTTTCGATATTACTATCGCCATCTGGTTGTCATTTTTAATGATTTCACCCACTAAAAGTTAAAAGTTAAAAATGCTTGAAACAACTCTCGTCACCCCACTTCGCAATATTCTTATTTACCCTTTTATAATCTATATCTATATAGAATTATAATCTATATCTATATAGAATTATAATCTATATATTCGATACTGATACTGATAATTTTTGTTGATTGGTAATTATTTTGGTCTTTAGGACCAAAGATGCCGTTTGGAATGTTTAAATAAAAATTTGGTGAAGCATGATGAACAAATACAGTTATATAAATCAGTAAGAATGTTTTATTTCATTTAATTTATTTTGTAAAACTTATATATTAAATTGAATTTTTTCAAAATTTTAAAATTTTAAAAATTTAAAATTTTTAAAATTTTAAATTCAAATTTTAAATTTAAATTTAAATTTAAACTTTAAAATTTTTGCAGATAGAAATATTAAGAAATTTGTCTTTTAATAATATTTTTCACACTGATCAGATTGAAATATCGATTTCCATTTAGGAACTTCAAACGTTTCAAACAGAAACTCACAATTTCAACTGTCGGCTGCAAAAAATACTAAATGATCTATCAAAAGAAATTTTTTGTACTATACCGTCGACATATATTTCTGATGACACTTCCAGCACGTCTAACATGCTTCACATAGCAGTAATTTTTTTTAGAGTTTTTTATCTTTCTGGTTTATTGAATAAAGCTAGAAAAGTTATTTTCAGATTTCTGTGGTCGATGAACTTATAAAAAGTCTTAGGGAAGAGCTTCATCGAGTTACTGATAATGCTAAAACTATTGAGGAAGGCAGAAAAAAAGCGGAAACAAACTGTGCTTTATTTTTATGTCAAAAACAGAAATTTGAGGCAGTTATTTTTGTTTTTTATATATTTTAATATTATGTTTATTTGTTTTATTTGTTTTTATACCATATTATTTACAAATTACATATTTTATAGAAGAAAATGGTCAAATATCGTGAAATCGTTGAAAGCATGGAAAGACGGAAATCCAGCTCTTCATCGATTCAAGTACAAACTGAAATAAATATTGACTGGATCGCTTCACTCGAAGCTGAACATCAAAAACTGTTGCTAATAAATATTTGCGAGCAAGAGAATGTTAGTGTCATTAAAATCTTTTTAGATTCATAGACTAGTGATCTACTGGCCATTAGGATTTATATCTTCTTTATATTAAATTATTTGATTTGAAAAAGTTATAAAATAATTATTGGCAACTTCCATAGACTTATTCATATTCAGATTCATGCATTGCGAAATTACTTTCAGATTAAACGACTTTTTCAATCCCTATTGAAGAAAGAGAGGGAATTGTTTGAAAATTGTGCAATAAATGAAAAACCAGAAAATTCAGTGAACCAATCTTCACAAATAATGTTTCACGTGTGCAATTTTTTGATCTTTTTTTCAAAAAAAAGTGAAATGTTAAATTTTATTGCAGTTTTTGGGTACAGTAAAAAAAATTCCCTTCCTCAATCCCTATGAGTTGTATGAGTTGAATCATTTTCAATCTTGGGTTTTCTACTAGAAGCCTGGGGGTGCAACATTTCAGCTATTTTTAGCAGTGCGCTGTTCTGGATCTCTTGGATTGTTGTTCTTGGATTCTGTTGAAGCCACTTTCTTTGTTTGTGAGTCACAATCTCTTTTAGTTCTTTTTAGGTATCGTCCTTGGTATTTCTGATCTCTTAGTATTAATATACCTATCATCAATGATGGTTTATGATTCTTAGACTATACTATATCCGGTTGATTGGCCAATATTTGTTTGTCTCTCTGGATGGAGGTTGATCATAAGACAGGATCTTCCTTTCATTATTCTCCACTGTTTCCTTTGAAATATAGGGAGTGTTAATCATAATCTTTTCGTGGATCTAAGCTATATATTGAATAGATATTCTTGCGGACTTGGTTAAGCATTTCATTGGTGTGTTGTTATTGCATCATTTTCTATCTTTTCAGTATTTGCTGGTCTGTGTTTTTTTCTATACAGCTTGAAACTTATCTGATGATTTGGTAGACCAGTGCCTTGATGGATCTGGTGCTTAGCAATTTTTCTTGCCATGATCCCCAGTGCTGTCTTTTAGCTTTGATTTTTCCAAGTTGATGCTTCATCTTCTCTCTCATCCTTTGATGCAATTTTACTGATTTCTTTTTGAATGTTTTGCATCTCGTTCAAGCAGTGGCTTTGATACTGATCTAGCCCTATTTTTTCCGGCCAGTGTAAAGTTTTTGGGTGTTAGACTTGCAGTGGAAACTTCCATTCATTGTAAGGAGTTACCGGATTTTCATATTTACAAGCTCTTTGTTTTATTTTGACCATTTCTTGTGGCTGTGTATCTAATGGTTGGCAAGGCGTACCTGTTTATTTCATAGATTTCGTTTTTCCCATTGATCTGACCCTTCAAGGTCTGTCTTATTGCTTGAATAACATGGTATCTTCCTTGCCTCTTCATCTTGGTTCTCCTGTGGCTATTGGGGTCCTATTCTGTATGTCTGCTGCATGTTCTGCTAGTAGGTTCACTTCATCGGTCACAACTGCTTCTCTTAAAGGATTCTTAACCATCATCCGATCACATTTCTCCAGTCCCAAGTTTCTTGCTGGAGATTCGTGTTATATGCTACATAAACATATATAACGAGTTTTGCTTTAGGAAATTGGAGTTCTTACCGAAATAACTGGTGAAGAACTGGAAAGAGAAGGCAAATACTTATCATTCATCACAAACATATATGAATTTGTTTCTTGTTGGCCACATGGATCTGCCACTTCTCAAACTAACCATAGAGATATCGTTAAAAAGTAATTTTTCCTCAAATGAATATTCATTTTCTAGCTATGTATGATTTTTATTTTACAGGAATCAGATGGTTTTCTCAGACTCAGATCTTGTAAATCTTTTCCAGCAATTGCTTCAGATGCAAAACTTATATGAAAAGGAAGTGACCGAGTTGACATCGCAACTTAAGAACAAAAATATTTTATTGAAACATTTTACGAATAAGGGCAGCATAATGTTTGTTTTTCTCTTTTTTGGATTTTAATATGGCTTAATCATTTTCAATTTTTTATCGAAATATCTATTTTATTCTTATTAATTTATTTTTTTTTTTGTTCGGTTCATTTACAGGCATTGCGAGCCAATTTCACTAAAGCAATCTGGTGATGATCGTATAAAATCGATATCTCAAGTAGATGAAAAATTTGAAGGTTTTTGGCCTGATTGAGAAATTGTTGAATTTGTAACATTAATTGTTTGAAAATATGGAATTTTTTGAATTTTTTTCAGAATTAGACAATGGAAAGGAATCGCCTTTTGAATTGTACACTGGAAAAGAGTTGTCTTCCATCAATTTTAGGCGAATGAGCGATTCAGCTCATTGCTGTGTCCAGATTTTCAAGAAGCTAATTCACCATGGTGTTAAAGTAATTTCAGAGATTTTTTCTGATGCTTTTTCATATTTTAGATTCGATCACGATCAATAATTTTTGATATCAGTATATTTCTGGTTATAGTTAGAATTGATTAGTACATTTATAGAGAGTTGATCTTGAAACGGCATTAGGTATGGCTCGTAGTTTGCGATCACAGTTATATATCCTTTCGAAATGCTCGGATAATACTGAATCTATAAAAGAAAATGTGGCGTCATCGTCGGAGGTAAGCTAAGTGTTGAAAAATTATGCATTTTCTTTAAGTAAAAAATTCAATTATTAATAATTTTTTAATTTATTTTTTCTGTATTTGTCGTAAATATCAGACGGCTAAATTTTTATATAGATTGTTGATAACTTAATGATTTTCATAATTACTGGAAATATTTTTAGAGAAACTCCTTGAAAGAGGAAAATATTCGTTTGCAATTGGCTTTAAATGATGCGACCGAATTACTTAAAATTGCTGAGGGGAAATTAAAAATCCAGGTTTGCCGAATGAATTTTCGTTAGATAATTACTGTGATCTTAGTTTCTTTAATTCTTTAAATTTTCCGTTTTCTTTCTGTCCTACAAAATCTAATTGAAACAATACAATTCAGCCAGAGTCGAAAGTTATTTGTCACCGAATAACTGAAGAAATAAGCAAAATTCACGATGTCCTCAAGAATACGAAGGAGATTCTTCGCTTTTCTTGAAATGATCACCCATTGCAAATGAAATCTGTTTTAATTATTTTCTTATCTGATGTTTTTTAAACTATATCCTTTATATCCATTCAGTTCTATAGTAAAATTCTTTCTTCATACTAATATGCAGTGGATCGTGCTTAACAGTGAATGAGAAATGTTATATAAGTTTGATGATTAAATCTAGATTGTTCTCAGTTCTTATATAAATAGTTTGATTAAATCTTTCTACGAGGCTCTAATTGTTCTGAACCTTGATAATTTTGCTTATTGGCCAATTGTTAATTGTTGGTTTAACCTTTTATAGTTATTAAGAAGAATCTAATTTCATTTGTTACATATATCATTTTTATCATTTTCTTATTACCATCATTTTCTATATGATAGTTTTTAGTTGATGCTTTATTATCCATTTTTTCATTTTTTTAAATTTTTTTCTTATTTTTCTTCTAATTATAATAAATTCGAGCTCAGTATGTAATAGCATTCTTTAACAAATTTTCTCAATAAAATTAAATTTTATCAAAATATGAACATGAGAAAAAGCTAGCTTAATCTGAGCTCATTAAAAATTGCTAAAAAGTTGAGGTTGTTAAAATTTAAAGCGAAGTTTTAGTGAAAAAAAGAATTTTATATATTTTAGTATCTAGTATTTAGTATTTTAGTATTTAGTATCTAGACTGAAAGGATTGAAGCAAAGATAAATAACTACAAAATAAGCAAATTTGAATTGAAAACGCAGTATAACGTGATTCGGTATGTTGAGGTATATTTTGAGTTGCATGAAAATTCTATCAGGAGAAAACGAGATACATTTCAGTCGGGTTGCAGTGAGTTAGTCGGAGTCCGCTGCTGGGGTTCTACTCACTGCAGGAGTGAACCTTTCCAAAAATACGAGTTGCTGGTTCCTCACCTATACTTCCATCACCAATGGACTCCCTAGCATCTATTCAGACAAGCCAGCGGAGCGAGTCTAATCAGTAATGGCGAAAGTTCTTAAAAAAAGAATTTCTTCATATAGTTAGATCGTACCATAAGAAACTTGGGTCTGAAATTAAAGAAATTAAGAGGTGAAATTAAGTTTCGTGGTGTCCAAATGGTTAATTTGTGTTTAGCAAAATTATTTAAGTTGGTTTTACCTTTAATATAAAAAAATAAATGTAATCGCATAAAATATTAAAAAAATTGTGCAAATAGGAAGTTATAGATAATCATATCTGAAATTCCCAAAATTCAAATATCTAATTTCAAGTCATTAATTATTTGCAAGGAAGAGAAATTTCAAAAGAGTTATTGCATAAATCGATATGGGTTATTTTACGGGTTCAAAACAATTTAGCAGGGGGAATCTCTGCGTTCGGCGAAGTTCGAATAGTAATCTATTGCTGATTTCTGGCACACGCTTGCGTTCTTTCGTTATTCCTTGCGCACTATTATACGGAAGGTTAAAAGTGTCCAAAGGTGTTAAATACGTCTCCCGCAACTATTTGTGAGCTGATTGACATGTTACGTATGAACCTTATGTTACCCGTTTCGACTTTGTAGAGGATTTTCTTTGACAATTTTTCCTACAATTTCCTTGTTTCTCGTTCATGCATAAATAAGTTGGTTGAATATGAAAAAAAGAAATGATATAGCTCCATGACATCAACTGCAATGTTTTTCATTTATTTGGCAATCTTTTGCTAAATGGTGAGAGGGAAAATTCAAGTAGGATTCGTATTTCCTTCCTAATAACGCTTATGCTGGTGTAATGAAAACTTCCAGATTTGCTGATACTGGTCCTCCGTTCATTTCGAAAAGCGCTTTTGAGCATGAAAAATTCTGCTTGGCTTCGATTACAGATGGTAAACCGATCATCATTGTTAACTGCCTAAACGTTTAACGTATGCTCCATCTGTACCTGCATTTAAAAGGCTAAACCGCTTATTACCGCTTAATGCCACTTATTACCACTAAATAGTCAAAAATTCATTTATGTATAGGAAGAGACTGGTAAAAATGTGTTTAAAATTCAAAACATTCGCAAATATTTGCTAAATCTCTTGGCCTAGTAATTTAAAAAATTTTCATAAAATTTCATGTTTCTCTTTATTTTACTTCAGTTTTTTTTGCTATTTTTTATTTGATTTCTTTAATACTCATCTCCATAGTAATTTGCAATTTTATAAAGACCAATGTTAACATATCAATTAGAATCTGCTTAATTTGCTGGATTTCTCAGCCATATCATTGATAAATCCCAGTTATTTGGTTTAGTTATGGCTTATCTGATTAAGATTTGGCTATATCTCTCAAGCCTAATAAAAAATCCAAGATCTTTTGGTTTATTGATAATTGAAATGAGTTTCGAAAATGGCCATTTTCATTGTTTTCATGTCAAGATGTTATCAAGATAAACAAGTACCACAAAGTGCGAATAACTTAATTTGATCTGTATATTCGAATCTGCTCCTTGTAAATCAAACTGGTTTTATGCCACTTAATCGTCAATATTTCTCGTTTGCTGCAATGGTTACTTATAGTTGACCTGTAATTATCCATTATAATGGAATTACAATTATTTAAAATTTGAATATCTGAGGCCTTGTCTCGATCTTTGACGCATTGGTCATTTGGTTCGAAGAGGGGATTCGTATGGTCGGTCCCATCATTTTTTTGAGATAATTTGGTTTTATGTTGCTAAGCTCGAAATTTATAATATATCGGGGTGAGGTGGCTTATTTAATTTAATTTGCTGCGTTTGACTGACAATGCTTTTAGTGGCAATAAAACTATGGCATTTACAGTGTGTTTCACCAATTCAGAAAAATTAAATTTTATTAATTCTTCCTTGGTATTACTTGATATTTGATATTATTGACATTTGATTTTACTTGATGGCTTCGGGTTTAAAAGCACTTTTTTTCGACAGCCAAATAAAACCTAAGAATCCTTTCGTTCAGGCCTAGGCTTATTTATTTATACTTTAGGTTTTAGGAAGAACTCATATTTTAACATAACACTTATCGTATTTATTAATATTTTAATTATATTAATATATATTATTTATATTAATTATATTTAATTATATTAATTGTATTAATATAATTATATAATTTCATTAATATTTCAATTATATTATATATATATATAATTATATTATATTTTATTATATTATATATATTATATATAAGTGATTTAATTATGTATAATTTATATATAATTAACTTATATTTTTCATGGAAAATAAAAGTTTTACGAAAGTTTTCGAAAATAACTTTTCGAAAAAAACTGCGATAAAAAGATTGGATTTCCGCAGATCTTATCAATTTCGTGAGTGATTAAAGGAAAAAAGGAAAGATAAAAAATATTTGTTAAGCTGTTACCTGTTATTTCTTATCACCACTATTCAAAAACTGCTATTGTTCTCTAATATTATATACATAATGTAAAATAAATCATTTGTAGAAAAATTTTATTATGGATGTTGCAAATCTTAGTGAAAAACAAGGAGAAATAAAAAAAAAAAAAACGAAAAAAAGAGATTTTCCAACGACTTCTTCGGACGAATCGACTGTTTCAACTAGCGAGTCAAAATCGCTTGAAGACTTGTAAAAATTTGTTTAAATAGGCTTCTTTAACCCAACAAGTTTCGCCAAATTATTCTTAGATCATATAAGTATTTAACTAATAGCATCAAAAATATATTTTAATTATTAAAAAACGAATTTTTTTCCCACCAATTTTTTGATATTTTCAGCATTTCTATGAAAATTTTGACGAAAATTAAGATTTACTTACCGCAATCAGTTTTGACGAAAATTGAAAGTACTATTTATTTTTACTTTTTGTATTTGTATAATTATCATGTAAATTAATATCCATTTTCAAAATATTGCCAAAATAAATATCAATTTTCTCTAAAACCGTTGCGAAACAAAAAAGGCTACTTATGTGGTACTTATTACTTAAGTAAAAATGGATTCGAATGGAAGCAGTTTGCCTTACCAACAATAAAGACCGATTAGTCAAGCATTAAGAGTCGGTTGACAAAGTATTTTTATCATTTCATAGGGGGTGCATTGAAGTGAATGAGCGAAAGGGATTCAAATATTAAATTAAGATGAAGAAAGCTGGACAAGGACAAATGGAGTACGAGGAATAAAAAAAAAACCTCTGATTTCGTTGAATAATTCAATAAAGGAGGTAAAAGCCAGGCGGGCTGAGCGCAAAAGTCAAGCAGTCGAAGTTAGAAAGTAGCCCCTTTTGCTTTCGCCATTTCGCAACAGAAATGTTTGAAATTGTTCATGTTGATTTTTAGGCTCGCAGCCCGATGACACCGAACAATTAAGTAGAGAAAATGAGAAATTACGAAGGGAATTGTCGGAAATGAAATTAAAATATCGTCATCTGGAGGAAGATTTATCCGCCATTCACAATATTAGACAGGAAAATTTTAATGATGTAATTAAGAAGAGAGCAATTTGCAAAAGCTTATTTTGCATAGTTTGAGATTTCTTTCATTCGCAACATTTTCTCTGTGAGTTATTCAGTATTACAATATGATGGACAAATTATTGGAAGCAGAAAAAGAACGATCGAAGCTGAAAACTAAAAAATTTGTCCGGAAAACTCAGTTCGTTAACTGCAGCGAGAAATCGAGAGGCTTTGGAGTGGAGTGAAGAAAAGCAGAAAATCGTAGGCGATGGCGGTTTAAATCAACGTCTCGAAAAAGAGAACAAAGTTTGTTTTACCTCAGTAAACCTTCTTCTTTACCTTCTTTTTGTGGTCGACGACATTTTTTTAAATTCAACTTGAGAACTTGTTAACTGTTGAAAGTGAGCTTAGCTTAACAGCGAAGTATTCGAAGCGAAAATCAAAAAACGTGATCAAGCAATCAGTGCCTTGGCAAATGCACTCGATAATAAGGCAAAGTGCAATTCACTGCTGCATCAGGTACTTATTCTTTTTGCTTTTCGCTGATAAGCCACTGATAAAAAAAGGACATTGATATGACATCCTATTTTTCATAGGGCCTTTTTTGATAGTCGTCTTTAAAATTAAGTATGAACTTCAGTGTAGATTTTTTACGCGGATTTTTTTTCATATGTGAATTTAGGAAAACAGGTGAATTTTGTTTTATTCCATTCTTTTCTTTTCTTAAATTCTTTTTGTCCAAGATAATCGTAGATGGTTTTTCAGTATGGTTTCTTCTTCGTTTAATATCTTAATTAGGGATAGGATGGCTTAGTGGGTTGTTGCTCAACTCGGGGCGTGGGTATTAAGGTTCTATTTCCAGCAGGAGTCCAAAAATCCGAGTGATGCTGACGACTCACCTATATTTCTATCGTCAGGGACTCCCTGGCATATTTGTCCAGTGCGACAAGCCAGAGGAGCGAGTTTAACCAGCAATGATGAAAACTCTTTAAAAAAAATCTCTTAATCAAATTTCAATTTCAGTTAAGTTTATCTGGATTTAGTATCACAGAAAAAGATCTCATCAAGATCAGTGTCTCATTAATGAATTAGATATGCTTCGAATTGATCTTGACAGTTCGTTATCGCTTATTCTTGAAATTGCTGCAAAAATTGAAGGTTAAAACTTTTGATTAATATATTAATTAAATAGCTTGGTAGGTAATTTAATAAAATTTTTCCATTCATTATTGGTACTATGAATATATTGGTCTGAAAATCGAAATTATCTATCAAAATTTTGCATTTAATGCTACCATATAAATGTTCGTATTGTCCTACCATAATTTTTTCTAGAAGTAATGAAAAACATCAATCATCTTAAGATCTGCATGGAATGCATTATCAATTGTTCAGCGGTTAGTATATTATATATATATATATATATATATATATTAGGTTTCTTATTTATTAGGTTCATTTCACTCGAATAATTTTTTAAAGAAAAATTCTGGATTAAGAAACTTGCGGTCAACAGTTTGAAGTGAGATTTTTTTGACCACAAGAAATGCTGCCTAACTGAAAAGGAGTTGCGCTACTTTGCGAACCGAAAAATCATTAAAGAATCATATGAAAGATCGGGAAAGACGACTTCAAGAGGAAAACTCTTCATTAAAACATAGTCGAGATGAAAGTAGTTTCTGCCACTAATCTTGTAATTCTGCTTGTATTAGTAGGCGAAATTTTTTCTGATTTGGCTATCTTCATTGTCTACCACGATGAGAATCTTTCAGTTCTTATGAAGATTCTTTGATGATTTTTTTTCAAAAATATTCAGCGAATTTCAATTTTAACGATAGTTGTACCAAAAATTAGAAATCAAATAATCAAATTTCGTTTGACCATTGGCTTTGATCATTTTTGCCTATGGTACACCCTACTAACCGCAAGTGGACATAGATCTCACATGATAATATCCACTTTTCTTTTTAATACATTAAGAACCTGCATTAAGAATTTCGTCACAAAGCATCTGTGCTGGTTTGATCAGAGTTTTGTCGTCGAAAGGAATTCACACATATCTCATACTTGTTAAACCCAGTGTTGAAAGCATGGAGAACTTCTGAAAAACTGGACATAATCAAGGAAGATTAGGCGGCTCAGCGATATACAAGTGGCTGTCCATGAATAATGCCTATTTTTCAATAGCCCTTCCTAAAAAAAGGCATTAACTTGCTAGATTTGATTGCTGAACATAATGAATTTTGCTTCAGGGTGCTGGAGCTCTGAAAGAAATAAATCAGATGCTCTTCTCAGATAAACACCTCACAAATCTCTTCCATCAGTTATTTCAAATGCAATGGTTATATGAGGAGCGACTAATTAAATTGACATCGCAACTTACGAGCAATAATATTTTATCAAAACGTCTTCTGAACAAGGACACTGAACTGTTTGCTTATTTCTTTTCTCTTGAATATTCGGATTTTTTCATTCGGTTTTTTATGTTCATTCACTTCCAGGAATTGTGAACCATCTTCGCTAAAGCAATCTGGCGATTATCAACTAAAATCAGAGTTACAAGTAGCTGGAAAATCTGAAGGTGTTTTTTAGTATTTTTGAGCAGTAATAAAACGTTCATGTTTAGCATTTTAACTTCTCTACAGATATGGAATTTCTCGTTTATTTTTTCAAAAATGGAGGATGAAAATTCGTCACATCTCATCAGTTTTAAGCGAATTTGCCGTTCGGTATATTCGTTTTTTTCAGAGTTTTAAGAAGCTAATTCATTATAATGGTGAAGTAACTTCAGAGATTTTTCATTATTTTTTCATTCTCTCAAAATCGAGCAGAGCTGGCAATTTCATTTCATATCAGTAAGTTTCTAATTATGGTATTTAGTATATTTATAGGGTCTTGAAACGGCGTTAACTATGGCTCGTGAGTTACGTTCACAGTTATACAATCTTCCGAAACGCTCGCATAATGCTGAAAACCTGTAAAATCATTTTCAGAAATAAGTTGAAGTAACCAAAAAATTACATTTTCTTATATTTACAAATAATTTTCCAGTAATTCTTTCAATTTTTTTCTATAGTTTGCCATAAACATTAGCTAAATTTTAATTTATTTCGCTGTTAATAATTGTTGTTGATAATTTAATTCCATGATTGTCGGAAATATTTTTGGAGAAACTTAAAAATGCAAAGAGGAAATGAAAAATCCGGAATCACTGATTAAATTTTGGTTACACAACCATTATTCATCATAGATTTTTATAGTTGTTTTTAATTATGTAATAAAAAATTTTCCGTTTTTTTCACACAGAATAACTAGTCAATGAAACAATATGTTATTCCGCCACAATCGAAAACTGTGCATTACCAAATAACCGAAGAAATCCGTGAAATTTTAAAGGGAGCAAGATTTTTCGCTCTTTCAACAAAAAGTGACATGCATTCCAAAAATACAGTCTCAATCTCAAGTTAAAATCTGTGGTTCCCATGAATAACTTTTTTTAATTTTATTTTAAAGCGCATTTGGTTCATTATTAAAATTTTCGCAAATTTTTTCCCGTAGATAGTGGACCTAATGAAAAATGGCGAAAACTTTCTTTAAAATTTTGATTTGGTTAAATTTAGGTGTTTTAGTTTTTATGACAAAGTAATAAAACTTTCGGCTGAAAAAAAACTTCAAGCGAAGCAATATTTGCAATGAATTTGATAAATTTGGCAAAATTATCGACAAAAGATGCTCATCATTAGGATTTCAGTGCATATATTTTGATCATTATCAGATCATTTTATCATTAATATCATATCCTTTTATTATTCTTATTATTATCGTATCGTTTTATTACTATCGTTTTTTAGCTTTTTTTGATGTATGTTTTGTTATTCAGCCTGATTTTTATTTTTTCATTCCTTCTATTTATGATCGAGTTTGAGTTCGAGGGCTTGGATTTGAAGAAATCAGGGGTTAACCTTTATATAATGTATAGCCTTCAATGAATTCGCACTTTTTCTATAGGCAATATATAGGCATCGCATATGCAAGAGTTGATTTTAGCAATGTGCAGCAAAGAGGCTAAATGCAAATGCAAAGTTGTATTAAGATTTGAGTTTTAAATTTCAGTTGACTGGTTCAAAGTGATACACTTCGAGTTGAAACTGTTTTGTATGAAGTTTTGATATGATATAGATATGATATAATAAAAAATTCACATCATGCAGGAAGTATGGTGTAATGGTGTAAAAATCTCGATTTTTACCATTCGATTAAGTATAAATAATACGCTTATTCACACTTATACTATTTTGTATTTCCTGTTTAATTTGTTAATTTTTGTCGTTTTTTCTATTTTTTATCATTTATTTTCATTATTTATTGTTTTAATTGTTGTTAATAATGTGAGAATATGGCGTTTGCCACCCTGCTTGGTTGATTTGCAGTAAATAAATTTTGAAGAGATCAGGGGTTAACCTTGAGTTCTGGGAGAGAAATAGATCTCATTTTCCCGTAATAATTATTTTGGCTATTATAAAAATATTTTTTTAAACAACACTTTTTTAAACAAAACTGCAAAAATATAGAAAACTATTATACAACAAGTACTTACTGATAATTATTGTATCAATGTATTGAAATAATATTTTTTACAATCTAGTTTAAGGTTGACGAATAGAATGGCTCAGTAGGTTGTTACTCAATTGGATCGCCGATGCTAAGGGTCTGCCCAAAAATCCGAGTGATGATGGCGACTTGTACTTCTATCGCCCAAATTCCCACTGTCTATATCGTCATCTTCCAATATATTTCTCTTGTTTTTCTTAATAAGAGTTTTTATATGACGAAAATCAGCTATAATAGGAATTGGGAAAAAGAAATAAATATTTTAACAATTTTTAATTATTTTTTGGTGAATGAAGAAGTGGAAAATTCCAAAAAATTATTAGAATTGTAAATTTTTGTAATTGTAAACAATAACAGTGAAATATTATTGAGCAATTAAGTAATATTAAATAATATCCATTAATCAAAATAATTATAAAATTATTTTATTATTGTTGTCATTATTATTAATATTATTGATTATTATTATCAATCACGACAACTGAACTATAAATAAATAAGAAAAATTAAGGATCTTTAAATAAATTTTGGTAAACAATTATTTCTAGAGATAATGATAAGTTAGAGATAAAATAATAGAACAGATTTTCTTGAAGAATAGTCTAAGAAGTAAACAACGTTCAGTGTCGAAACATGCAAGTGAATCCCTACTATCGCATTAATATACTTTGAAATTTATTGTGAAATTTTAAAAAAGTGCAACATATTTGACTTGTTCATTGATGTCCCATCGATTCCCAAGGCTCCCATCAACAACCCATAATCGACGGAATCAATCGAGCCCTTGAAGATTTATTGAGATCTTTGAGAATTATTTGCACCGAGTCCCTTGAGAATCTCTATTTTCTCAATTAAATCCGAGAGATGCATAATGATAACCTTCAGTGTTGTCGATATATTTAAAATATATTTGAGAAAGAGAAAATTAAAAGGAATTTTTCATAAATTTTTTTTCCATAAGGATATATCCAGAAAAAAATGATAAAAATCTTTAATAAATTGCCTTAGGCAAAGAATAAAGAAATTGAATGATAGAATTTATAAATCTGGCGCTTGAATTCATCGCATTTTTCCATTTCTCTTTCCGCTTTTTTAAGAAAAATGAAAAGTTTTCTTAAAATCTATTCGCTTTTCTCGCAGAATTTTCATAAAATTTCCAATAATTTCTTTTTTATTTCCAACAAAATTTTAATAAAATTTTTTAAATTTTCTTTTTTCGTCGTTTTTCTTTTTTTAAACCATAATGTATGAAAAATTTTAATAATAAAGATAGCAAATTTCATAAAATTTATTTATTTACTTTTTCGAAATCACTAAAGAAGTTTTTCTTTTTTGCAAGCCAGCAAACAATCATTAAGCTAGCCAGCAAATCGATATCCTGAGGCACATACATACATGCATATTTATAAATTCCTGAAAATTCTTGTTTGTCAAACCCAATTCATTTAGAATTTAATTAGATAATTTGAAAGAAAAATTCTGATTCTTCTTGTTATTTTTACTTATATATTTATATTTTTTTATATATTTTTACATATATATTTATATATTTTTTATTTTTTCAGTGATTTGCCATAAAATTATTTGTTTTTCAGTTCGAAACATTTTTAAAACAATTTTCTAGAAGCGTCATGTATAAATGTATAATTTCTAGTTTGGCTGGCTGCATTCACTGTTATTGCGCTGAGATAATTTCACCGAAGAACTATTTGGATACAGAAATATGACTGAGGTGGTTTTAATCGCCATCAGGATATCAGTTTGATTGGCAAGTTTAATCTCAAGAAATTCAGTCTATGTTGTTTGAAGTAGTATAAAGTTGGACTTCTTGGTTCTCTTGTGTTCAAAATCCATATCTAGTCTTTGAAATTGCACAAAAAATTTTCATTTCAAATCTTATTGCTATAAGCATTCTACAGTAGGTAGGTAATATGAATAGCTTACTATCGGTGCAATTGGATTAGGGGATAGAATGGCTCAATGGATTGTTGCTCAAATGGGGGCGCCGATGCTAAGGTTCGATTCCCTGAAGGAGTAACCCTGTACAAAAATCCGGTTTGCGACTCATCTGTATTTCTGTCGCCAAGAAATTCCCTATCATATTGTCCAATTGCGAAAAGCCAGCGGAGCGAGTTTAACCATAATGGTGAGGACTCTTAATAAAAAAAAGTGCGAGTGCAAGCGATAAAACTTCTGGCCAAGAGAGCTCGCCTAAGATATAAAAATGATTCTAAAATTCTAATGACGATTCTAAATTTTTACATAGGTGTATTCGTGGGATATTATTATTATCAATTATCAATATTATTATCAATTATTTTTTATAAATTTTAAGTAAATGAAAAGCATAAAACACAAATAAGGTTTTTTCTTAGTCGTGAAAATTTTTTGAGAGGTTCAAAAAAATTGCGGCTTAGAAAATTGCACGGTCACAACAGCTTTATCCGCCTAAGGCACTAAAATTTAATACACCTATTGCTTTCAGGCCTCGCTTGCATTTATCAAAATAGATATCGCTTTCCATAAAATCTTTTCTTTTAGTTTTTTAAGGGATAATTGAAGTCAATAAAATATTTTTGACTTCACTAGTCAATTTTTCGGCTAAAAGATTGCTTTTTAGCTTTAAGCTTAATTTTCAGAAAAAAACCTTTTTAAAGAGATTTTGATGAGATAGAAAAATGTTTTCCGCTAATTTATCAGTTTTTTTGTTAAAAATTTTTCTATTTTCTGTTCTTTTATCAATTTTCTTCGAAAAAATTATCAATTAATCAAAAATTTCTTTTTAAATTGGCGAGATATTTCGATATTTATGAAATTATTTTATTTTCTAAAAACTTTTAAATTAAAATCTTCTTAAAATTTTTTTTTCATTTAAGATAAAATTTTTAAAAAATTTATTATTAAAAAATTTAAAATTATTTAAATTTAAAAGATTTAAAAGATTTATTAAAATTTTTTAAATTATTAAAATCTTTTCATTTATTAAATCATCTCATCATGCTTTAAAAAGTAATAATATAATAAAGTAATAAAGTAATAGTAAGAAATAATAAGTAATAAGAAATATGTAATAAATCATACATAAATAAAATTAAAAAAGAATTAATTCAAAAAAAGAGACCCGAAATATTCTGCGAATGGTTCTTAACCTGGAAAGAGAAAATTGTTTATAAATTCTAATCTTCCCTAGAAATTCATAGGTCATTAATCTAAGAAAAAAAACAATCTTTCTTTGAATTAATTCTTTCTTTGAAAAAATTACCAATTAAAATTATAAAAAAACTTAAAATATTTTATTATATTGTTATCGCCAAAATATTATTTTGTTTTGTTTTATTTTGTTTATTATATTATTTTTATATTTAATTTAGTGTTTGTACTTTAGGCAATATTCTCAAAGAATATTTTTATTTGGTATTTAAGATTTCTTCATTTTCTTTTCGTTAAGAAAGCAATAAAGACGAGGAAATACGGTGAACAATCCAGATAATCCATGAATATATTTTTTATGTATGTGTGCATGGATGTGTATATAAAAGCAACAATTAATCAAAAATTTTTTTTTTAAACTAACGAAATATTTCAGCCGATTTCAACCGAAAAGAACAATGAAAATATCCAATTGTTAAGCATTTTGAAGAATTGATTGAATGTAACAAATTATCGAAAATTTCTTTGCATTAATGGACATTTATTAAACTGACCGACTACCAGTTATACGCGTAGAAGCTTATTGAAATTGCTTAAATCGCTGATAAACGATTTGCTATTGGTCCTATTGGTACTAAAGTAGTTTATGCACTCATGCAGTATGCCCTATGCGAGGGAATCTGAAGGTAATAGTTAATTCTCGTTAACTTCATTGTTGTTTTTTTTTTCTTTAAGAACTGCGCATAAATTTTGGAATTGAGTATTTTCAACTTTGTTCACAGTAATCCTTAAAGGAAAATTGTGGACCCATTAGTAGCCCACGTAAAAGTGCTGGAAATTACTAGATTATTGATTAAATTTTTAAACTAAATTATTAAAAAGTGGATTACCATCCAGGACAAGCAGAACAGTTCTATATCAACAGTTTTCTACTTTAACAGCGAGTAATTTTTTTTTAAACAATTCGCATATTGATTTGAATATTGATGTCGACCATTTATAAGATATATAAAATAAAATAGTATTTGATAGGACCGAAGATGTTTTCTTTTCTCTCGTTATTTCCTTATCAGTTGATCATATTACACAAAATAATAAATTTCTACCATTTGAAAACTATCACTAAAACTATTCTTTATTGCTCATTCAGATTCAAGATCCTTATTGATTTTTTTCAACCTTTAATTAGCTTATATTTACTTTTATTTTTATCATCCATTATTGATAAAACAAAATTTCATTGATAAAACTGATTTATAAAAAGGAATTTTTCGCTTTTAAAATTTTAAATTTTAAAGAAGATTGTAAATTTGCAACTTTTTTAAAGTTTTTGCATATAAAATTATTCCACTTTTTATTTTAAATAATACTATGCAGTTGTAATTACATATGATAATTGCAATATTAATTGTAAGTAATAATTTTTTATAATTTATAATTGTATGTTTATATTTTATAATTGTAAGTAATAATTTTTATCAATTAATTGAATTTAGCAACAATTAAATTTATCACTGAACCTATTCTCAGTATAAATTTTATTAAATATGAAAGGAAATAAAAAAATATTAAATGACCGTAATTTGATAAGAATCATCGCGATGTCCAATTATCTATGGGATTTCAAGCTTAAACATTCAATCATATTTAATATTACTGTTGTGTTTTTGATACTGCCTTTGGCTAAAATCAGCTAAATTGTGCCTTGTAAATTTCATTTTTCATTTTAAATTCTAGTGGTCTTTTTTAAATTCAAAAACAGAGAGAGAAAGCTAATAAATAATATTGAACTTAGTAAGTGATCTCTTTACACCAACAGAATGTTTACATCTTCGATAAAGTTTTCATTGATACAAGAAATTGATATCTTTATGGATTTTCTCATCATAACACAACATTTAGCTATAATTCCCTACGGCACCATCAAATTTTTATCAATTTTATATAAAAATAATTGAAAATTAAATATTATTACAATATTATTGATTTTATTATTGTATATAAAATATTATTAATGTTTATTATTTTTATCGATGAATTGTTCCTCCACTATAAGTTCGAATTTTTTCCGAATTTATTGTAGTTTTGCTCTTCTTTTTTTGCTTGAAACTATGAAAATAAAAATATCAAAATTAACCAAATTTGGATGTGATTCGTTCGACAAGCTTTCCTCATTTTTTTTGGAACTTTTTTGGAAGTGTATTTTTGTGGAAGCCTTTCCAATCATTGTTAAATACTCTTTAAATTCATAAAATTCCTAAAATAAATAGGTCCACAGTCGATTAAACAACTGTTGCACAAATCTTGGTTAACTTTTGCTAGTGGTTATCAAAATTTCGGAAAAAGTTTTGGCCATAAGAAAATTGTACAAAATTTCCGGTTTGGCAAAATTACATTATGAGTTTGAAAGTTCTATTTGTGCGTTCCAATTTTTTTAATTTCCCTTCACTCATTTCCTAGTTTTCTTGATTAGTGAAAGGAAATTATAAAAGAACACAAAATATTTTAGCAATTTATACGTTGAATAATCATATTTATAATTTTGAAAAGTTTTCCTTCAAAAAATATTCGAGAAATAAAAATTTTCAAAACTAAGTGGCGACGTCGAATGAATTGTGAATACAATGATTTCCAACAACCGTTAGGCACTAATAATGATTGAAGTTGATAAATGTTAAGTGTTTTATTGCCAAAAATAGTGGAGGTTGTTGCACGTGGCAATAGCTTCTGTTCACAGCCTTTCTTTAAAAGTCTTTCTTAAGGAAATATTTTTTCATTTCGAAATGCAATCATTCAAAAAAAAATAAGGAATTTGAAAATAAAAAAGAAAATTTTATGAATTCAATAATAACTTTGTACTTTTTAAAGTTGAAATTTAAATTGTTTGAAATATTTCTCTGCAGAAATCTATTCAGAAAAAAAAAATTTATTAGGTATTCGCGTTTTCCTAGTGAAAAATAATTTGCCATATTATTAAATTTTGGGAAATTTCCGTTTTTCCTAAAAAATTGAGAAAAGATTTCCATTTTTAAATTTTTCTATTATGACTGATCATAATAAGCTGTCGTCAATTTATTCGTTTCCAATTTATTGCTGCAATGGGTGAATGAATGGCTCATCTTTTTTCTAGTCGCTTCTCTTCTGCATCAAAGTTCTTAGGATATATAAAATATAAAACTATTTTATCAACATTTGTGATTTTTAATGAATTATAAATTAATTGATGGTTCATCTTCTTTTAGAAGCTTGCACCAGTTGCACCATTTGGTTGGCTCAACTGGCTACATTAAGTAAGACGCTCCCAACCTTTGCGATTTATTGACATCAGTCCTGAAAGCTGCTGGGAGAGAGCTGCTTTTTTCCAACCTTCCAAAATAGTACTTATTAATGTTTTTCAACGGATCTCCTAGATTATATCATTAAAATCCTGAAACATTTTTTTCCAGTGCAATATTTTCGAACTTTAAAATTTTAAAATTAATTAATCTGTTAAATTTTTCCACACAAAGATTTTGAACTTGAATAAAATTATTAAAAATGATTTGTTATAACTGAAATGAAATAAGATAAGATAAGAGATATATATATTTCTATTTATCATTCCCATGTACTTCATGAGAATCGCCAAGGAGTTTGTTAGAGGCCACTTTGACAATCATTGGTCTAAGGATTTATTCAATTCGTTTAAGTAAATTTAACTAATAAATAACTTAAGTAACTTAAGTTTTATTGATATTATAAATTTAAATCAAGTTTTTATAGAAAAAATTTATATAGAATTTACTACTGAAAAAAATGGGAATAAATTTATTTATTATATTATAATATAATATTATTGGTCATAGTTAATCTAAACAGAAAGGTAGCTCTTCGCTTCCTCCGAAATTCTGAACCATTTTTAAATAATTTTGCATGTACATATTTTTCTTTATGCCATATCACAAAATATATTCTAAAGAAGGTCATTTCGCTATTTCTGCTTTAGCTAATATTTTATGTGGCAGAGCAATGATGAGGGCCACGTCTGTACTTGGTGTTGGCTTTATCGCAATTATACTCGTTGGTTTCCTTGGTTTATATCATTCAACACATCCAGTGAGACAGCCAAAACCAGAATCTGTTGAAGGTTGAATTGTTATTTTTTCTTCCAGTTATGTTATTATTATTTTTTATTTATTGTCAGTAGCGAGATAAAATTTCAGATTATCGCCAGACAATATCAAATAAACTTATGAAAAATATAAAATCGGAAAATATAGAAAATAATTTGCATTTATTAACAACTCATCCACATCCGGCTGGAACGAAGGCTAATAATGATGTTGCAGAAAAGATTGCAGCGCTGTGGAAAGAGAATGGCTTAGAAGGTGATTTCCTTTTGATCATAAACTGAAACCAATTCTTCTTCTTCTGATGCACTTTTTGATTTGGCTGGTACCATCGATTATTTAAATGACATTCTTCCATAAGAGGAATACTTGAGAGAAAATAAATTTCCCGCGTTCAGTTTCGTCTCAAATAATTTATAAACATAATTCATAATTTTTATTCACGAGTTCCACCTTTATTTTAGCGGCTAACTTTGACAAATGCCACTCTATAGAATCCTTCTTTTTCTTCTTTTCTTCCAGCAGCACTTATATTCGATTTGGCTGGTTCCATTGGCTGTTAGGCTGATGTCCTTTCGCTAAATGAGAATTCTTGTGAATCTCTCCAACATTATCCGAATTTTTAATGGCAAGAGTTAGCATCTAGTTTTAAATGGTAGATTTAAATGGATTCATCGTCTAATAGATTGTTTTTAGACGTTCATTTCGTTTCGTACGATGTTTTATTATCTTATCCGGATTATAAAAGGCCTAATCATATGATAATAATTGGCGAAGATGGTAAACAAGAATATAAAACGAAAGGTGTTAGTCCACCTATTATCAAGGAAGAGCAAAGTGATGATGGTACTGAACTACATAAATTTTTTTTACCAATAGAAGAATATCTGAAATAACGTCTGATATATCTTTTATCTTTTATCATATATCATATTTTATCATATCTTTTTCTGGATTTCCCTGGATTCTTCTTGGATTACCTGGATTCTTAGATATATTTATTTTATTTTCTCATTGGATATTATGTCACTCGTTAAATAATTATTAGTGGATTAATGGAATTTTCAGCTGCTGGTGTACAGTGGGTTGCCTATTCGGGAAATGGCCTGGTTGAAGGAAATGTAGTGTACTGCCATTATGGCAGAAAAAAAGATTTCGAACTGCTGCAAGAAATTGGAATTAATATAACGGTAAATTTCCTCATTCCTTTCGATGTTGTCTACACTTCTATATTTTAATATATTCTTAGATAATCATTAAATCTTTTTGGCTAATGATTGCGAACTTATCAACGTTTAAAGTTTTATTTTAAGGGCAAAATTGCCATGCTAAGGTATGGTTTTGGATTTCGTGGCGATAAAGTGGCTAATGCACAAAAATATGGAGCAATTGGTGCCATTCTATTCTCAGATCCCGGTGATGTTGCGGTACTTGGTATAAATCAAGGTTTAGGCTATATGTATATAAAAATATATGTGTTATTATAAATTTAAATTAGTTTGCATATATGAACTCATTATTTGCAGAATTTATCTATCCGAATACGGAATGGATGCCACATGAAGGTGTGCAACGAGGTACACTCATGCTGGGTGATGGTGATCCTTTGTCACCCCTGTATCCGTCTAAAAAAGATATGTTTAGGTCACGCACAGTTACTGAGGTATTTATTAAAAAAAATTTTTTTTTTGAGATTTCATAGAAAATATTTTAAAATGCAGGCTTTGGATCTTGGTATAATTCCTTCGATTCCTGTTTTACCTCTCAGTTATATTGATGCTTATCAAATACTTCTTCGTTTGGGCGGTTTCGTTGCACCACAAGAATGGCAAGGTGGATTGAATATTTCATATCGTTATGGTCCATTTATGAAAAACAATCAAAAAGTTCGGCTTAGCGTCCATTCAACATTAAGTAAAAGGTCTTTTATATGTGATAAATATTCGTTTCTTTTCTGCTATTTGTTTATTTCTGAGGTGTTTTATTTTTTTTGCATATTTTTCGGCATACATTATATTTTTCTTGTATAAATTTATGGAAAAATTTTAAAAAAATTTTTTTAAATAAATTGTAAATAAATTGTAACTTTGCAGAAGAATAAAAAATATTGTGGGATATATTTATGGCTTCGAGAATCGAGACCAATACGTGATGCTTGGTAATCATTATGATGCATGGGTGTATGGATCAATTGACCCAAATAGCGCAACTGCTGTCCTGGCTGAAGTCGCTCGAGCAATGGTAGAAACTATCAAAGAAACGAATTGGAGGCCAGGTTCGTCCATTCACTTTCTTTCTATTCAACACTTTTCCAATTTTTGAACTTTAAAATTATTTATTTCAAATTGGAGAGAACTGAAGACTTGGTTTTCAGCGAGGACAATAATGTTTTGCAATTGGGATGCAGAAGAATATGGCCTTATTGGTTCAACGGAATTTGTTGAAGAATTCGCGAATATTCTTAGCCAACGAGCGATCGTCTATCTCAATGTCGACAACATCCATTCTAATCAATCCTTGTTAGCATATAACACTGCGAATATCGTAAAAATTAGCTATAATTGTTTGAATCCAAAAGAATCTCGAAAATTCTAAAAATGCAACGTAGTTTATAAAAAAAATTTTCTAATAGTATTAATTATATATGCGATGATGTTTATATTTCTTGGACGGCCGAATAAAACTTGAAACTTGATGAACTGCAGATCGGTTGCTACGATTCCAACCTTGTATCAAACTGTCACTGAAATATCTAAGAGAATTCCAAATCCGATGCTAAATGAAGTAAAAAAAGGTCGAACCACTGTCTACGATACATGGTTTGTTAATCTGCCTCTGTCGTTGTTTTTTCCGAATCTTTTTTTGCAAGCTCCAGTACTGTACTTTGGATGATGATAATTTCACACACTTCACGATCCTGTTTTTCCCACTATAAAGCCTGAAATTCAAATATTCCACGGTGTTTTTTTATAATAGAATTAAAGCCTTAAGCCTTAAAGCTCCTTTTATCTGAAGTGGTTCTTCAACAAATTTTTCGATCTGACCAAAGGAGTTGCGTTCATTCAGAATCATTCCAAGAATAGCGGGAAAAGATCAAAATCAAAAAAATCAAAATTCAGCCCTGAATTTAAAAATAATCCTTTGGATAGCCAATCATTTTACCTGAAAACTTACAATATTTTGAATACTTTTAGGATTAAAACATTTCCAAATGAGATCGATTTTCGTCCGGACGCACCAAAAATGAAAATACCAGGATCAGGTAGCGACCATGCTGCTTTTCTTTTCTATTTGGGAGTACCAGTTGTTGATTTTTCTTACAGGTGAGATTTATGGCAAAACAAGATTTCTCAAGCAAATTCAATTGGTATATCCTTATTATATAAACGAAATTTTTTACATCTTTAATCAGGCTTAATTGCGATTTTTTGCTATAACAACAAATCACCATCCAGAAATATTGTTATTTTAGGAATGCAACCACAAATGATAACTATCCACTTTATCATACGCTTTACGAAACACCTTTCACAAATGAACACATTATTGATAGCAACAATCTCGCAGTTCGTTTTTTGACTTCGTTTGCTACTAAACAGAAATAATTTCATTTCTCACCAACTATTAGTATCATATTCTTCACATAGTTCTTAGTCCTTTCATAAGTACTAACGACTCTCCCAAGACGTATAATGTAGGGATGGAATTTGGTCAGCTTTTTGACCAACTTGGTATGAAATATGAAGCGCCAGTCATTTTGGGTTGCTGTAAAATCTAAATCCTTTCAGGTTCACAAAGCGATTGGGCAATACTGGGCAGAACTTGCAAGAGAGTTTACGGATTCGGTTGTACTTCCTTTAAATATTACGGATTTAGCGAATGCATTGGTCAAAATATATATGCCAGAACTAAGGCGGACTATGGAAGATATAAAACATCATGCTGAGATGATAAAAGAAGCAAAATTTCAGCTCAGCCACTTAATTGTTCGCTGTCAGGCAAGATTTTAAATCCTACTGCTTATTGAAACCATTGGCATAATATATTCTCATCTGAAAGATACGATTTATTCGCTAATTTTCAGTTCTCCTTTTTCGCTAGTTTCAAAACATTTCAGGAATTTTTACGCAGTGCGCAACATTTTGAATTTGTAATATTGGAGGCATTACGAAGTTTTGCTTTGAATCCTTACGATCCAAGAAAAGTGTCCTTAATTAATAGTCGTATTATGGGTGTTGATCGTTGTTTTATAAATCCTCGTGGCCTGCCTAACGATCCATCGGAACGACATGTTCTTTTCAGTTTAAGCACAAAAAATCGTTATTCAGCTAGAATAATGTCTGTCGTGTATGAAAAGGTGCAATCTTTTCTGTATTAAACATTACAATTATCAGTTTCATCGATTATCATTTATCGATTGTCAATCACCTTAATTTTTCGCCTTAAATGATTTCAAAATGCTTGAAAACAATGACGAAGTTATTAAAGAAAGAAAATTTTAAGCATAATTTGTTCAAAAATTATTAAAAGGTGGTATCGTATAGATATAATTGATATACTGATATACACTGATAATTGTTGAGCTTGCTTAATCTGCCATTAAAAATGAAATGCAGGTGGTTGCTGAGAACTAATATGTACTATTTCTGGCGAAAGGGAGTCAGCCCAGTCAGAAATGCATGCGGACGAAGACGAAGAAATATCAGAGCATATTTAGCCAACTTGATAAAATCTTACAGTTATGAAAGTTTGAAATTTTACAGATCGATGAGTTTCGTAATGCGAAAAGTTCATTTAATCGTACCAATGCAGCACGAGAAATCGCTTTCCAACTATCAATCGTGCAATATTCAGTAAATTGCGCAACAAACATCATCGCAAATTTTATTTAAATATTCAAACCCCTTTTATTAATTAAATTTATTCGAATTTTTTAAAATTTCAAAAAATTCTTATTTTTTGCATTAAAATTTAAATGAAGAAAAAATTTTTTCGAAATCAAAAAAATTCGTATTTCTTTATACAATTTTTTTTTGTAACAATTTTTTTCGCAAATTTTTTTGGTGAATAATCAGCAAAATTTCCAGTTATTTTTTGCCTTTCTAAGGATTAGAAATCTTTCGTTATTAAAATTTTCTGTAAAACTGAAGGAAATTTTTGAATCGGAAGGTCAAATATGGCGCTGAAGTCGATCGAAGCCGAAGGCCAAACAAAGCCGGTCGAAGCCCAATGCATCTCTTCAAATGTATCCACAGCCTTAGTTTGAGGCCAACTAAATTCGTTTTGAACTCTTTTTTGCTTTTTTTGTTGTTCGAACTTTGTTATTTTCTATTTAATATTTCCTAATTTTTACTAATTTCAATATGTACTAATTTTCTTTTAAATTATTACCTTTTTACGCTTTTTAGTTTGAAATTTAAAGGAAGTAAGAATTTCTGCAGACAATAAATTTCTCGGCAATATTAGGTGAACCGAAAATAACCTTTAAAAAATTTCAATTCGCCTTAAAATAACCCTAAATGCTTGAAAATTTTACTGGGGGAAAATTAAAAGACTCGCTTTCAACCGCAAAAAGGATGAGAATTTTTAATATTTTCCTTCGATTGCTTAATAGTGTGAAAATTTTTTGTGACATATGGGAGCCAAATGTAGCATTTTTTTCATGCAGTATCTACGGGAAGCCGAAACGTTTTTCGAATATAAAAACAATAATAATAAATAACAGATAATAAATTTATAGTAAAATTATGTAATTTATAAATAAACAAATTAATCGAATTGAAAAATTCAGTTAAATCACAGTTCGATTTCTATAGCACTAAAGTTTTTTGCCAACCTTTAATCTAAAATAATGATAATAAAATTATAATAGAATATTAATAATTAATAATAATTACCGATAATAATTCTAATCAATAATAATAATAAAAATAATAATAACCATAGAATTTTATAATCATCGATGCGTTTATAAATTTATGTTTTAAATTTTTAAATTCGAGGTTTAACAAATTTTTCACCTCTTTTTCTCTTTCTCTTTTTCTTTTCATACATAAAAATTTCTTTAAGAAAAATACAAAAAAAGGAATTTAATGGAATTTAATGAAAATGAAAAAAGGAATTTAAGTTTTTAAATTTCAATTTAAATTTCAATTTCAATTATTTCTCTGCTAGGCTTTTTTAAAAAATATATTCATTCGTTGGTACTAATGCAAATATGATAATTCTTCCTTTTCTTAAGAAAGCCAATAAGAAGTAACCAACTGGGCAACCAAAGTGAGTTCGATACAACAAATCCAAGCGGTCGTTGGTACTTACCTTGCACCTTTATTCCTAATGAAGTCTAGCAAAGAACAGATTTGATAAACCTGATGCTGATTAAATCTGATAGAGACAACCAAATCAGAAATGATCAGAAAGGACGAAGATTATATGATGTATTATAACAAAAATATTAAAACATTTACTATACTTAATATCATTAATTTATACGATTATTAACCTAAGTTTTATTATTAATATTATTCTTCTAAATATATATAAACATATATTAAATATTAAAATATATAATTCAAATCACTTTAGTTTTTTTGCAAAAAACATGTTCATAAAATGAAAAAAATTATGAAATACCGTAATTACTCGTTGAAGAAAAAAATAACAATGAAAATTATTTTTTTAAGAATTTTTAAAGGAGTTTCTCAGATTTTTTTAAAAAATCTTCAACGACTAAATTAATTAATTAAAGATAACTAAATTTAATTTCCAATTTCAATTGAAAAAATATCTTTTATTTTTTATTTATAGTTAAATCCACTAAATCCTTTTATTTTATTTGGAAATCCATTAAATCCTTTTTTTAAAAAAAAAATAAGTTGTAGAACAACATTTAATGCATAGAATTTCATTTTGAAAATGAAAAAAACCACAAAAAAAAGGAAAATTAATTTTCCAAAAATCAAAATTGAAAAAAAGATTTAGCGAAACAATAATAACTAATATTATTATTAATTATCGACAAATAAATAAAAACTATTAAAATCAGAAAAATTCGAAAAATTAAAAAATTTCAAAAAAAACAAACACAAAAAATATTGCTTAAAAAACAATATTCATAATTTTCATTTAATAAAAATTGTATCCAAAATTTTTTCCACCAAAAAAGACCGCAATAATTTTTTTTTAAAAATAATTTTAATTCTATAATTTTTTGATATATAATTCTAAACATCAATTAAACCTATTTTAACTATTCACTCCGACAAAATGTTTTTTTTGAAGGAGAGGAATTCTTCAAATCTTATCACTTTATCACTTTGTGATTACAAGTATCTATAAGGTAATTTAAATAATAAATAATTTTCATTATTACGACTCCTTCGACTGAGAAAGTAAACTCGAAATTTTAAATGTTATTATAAACTTTTATTCACAAAATATTTCACGATTCGGATTGCCGCGAGCGTTTTCATTACAAATATAATCCATTATTTCGTCTATAACCATACCCAAATTAATCGCCATTTACAATAAATGCTATACTACCCAACAAATGATGTTTTCTATTTATTTATATAATAATTAGAAAAACTAAAATTTAACAAAAAAAGATTTGGAAATTCATTGTTTAATTATTACTATAAGATGATATTGAAACATTTGCATTAAATATCTAAGAATTTTTTTTTAGAAATTAAATTAATTAATAGCTTATTTTTGCGAACTACAAAACCCATAATAATTAATTAATTAATAATTGATGGCTAATTAAATGAGCATTTTTTCAGAATTTTGTGGCAAGAAAAAATTATTTTCAAAAATGATTATTTAAAAAATACAAAAATAATTAATAAACTAAAAAATTTTAAAATTAAACCTATGCAACCAAATGTAAAGATTAAAAAAATATTTCATGACAGTAATAATAATAGTAATAATAAACATTTTATATTATTAAATAAACACATATAAATAATTATATAATGCAAAACGTTTCAAAATATTAAATTTCTATCTATGAAATATTTATAATAAAAAATCCAAAAAAAAATTAGAACAACATCAATAATAAAAAAAATTTATAATAAATTCTAAGAAAAGCTACTAATAATTTTTAAACAAAACAAAACTACAGCAATTTTAATTTAAAAAATAATTTATAAAATCATTAAAAATTTTTTTGCACCAAAGCAATTCAAGCAAAGAATTTGCGAGATTTACGGAATTGTTGATGCAAAAAAATGTTTTGAGCGATATTTTTATATTAAAAAAATTAATATAATAAAGTAAATTAATGATGGAAAAAAAAAGAAAAAAATTGGGAAAAAATAGAAAAATTTTCGGTGATAAACCTAATTTTAATAAAATTTGAATTCGGCAAGTTTTATTCAATTTCATTAATAAACTAAGAAATATTTGAGAATCATGCAAAATATTCGTAAGAAATAGTTAAAATTTTATCTGTGATAAAGTGATAAGTGCTTCTAATTTATCTTATCATAAAAAGTCTATTTGAAAAAAAGAAAAAAGAAATGCAAAAATATGGAAAATAAACTAATTTTTGAGCGACAAAATATCCATATTATACTAAAATAATAATAATACAATTAATCTGTTTACGGCTAGCAAAATTTGATTCTTTTTTCAAAAAAATATGCGAAATTCCTGATCATTTTCTACGTTAAAACAAATGTTTTAACTAAAAAAAAGAAAAAAAGCAAATATTTCAGCGAATACCTTATCTTATCAATGTCTTCCAATTTTCAGATAAAATAACTGTGCATGAAAAATAGTAGTACATCATCACACATACCTAAGGAAAATTTGTATAACCGTAATAAAAATTTTCAAATTGAAAGAAGAGAATAATATGAATTACATGAGGTTAATGATGCGGTATGAACAAGTAGACTAAATCAAGTTACAGAGGTCATTTGAATGTGCAAGAAGAAAGATTTTGACTTATCGTAGGGAGACCTCCAAATAACATCCCCCTATCCATTTAATCCATTCATCCATTCATCTCTTCCACCATCATCGTTAAATCCATTTCCATATCCTATTTAAAAACATTACCGAAATCGTTGTGCTGCATTTTTTTCAATTTCACCATCTTCTATTAGCAATTCGAAATTAACAAGGCCCAATTTCGATGATACATCATGTTCGATATTTTGAGCATATGCTCGACATTCAACCAACACCACCTTATTACGTGGTAAATTTTTAAATTTTACCACTGCCTAAAATCGAAAGCTGTTATATTGAAATTAGTTTAAGATTTATTACAAATAAGATTTATTAAAAAGTGTGATATGTACTATTGCTGTTTAACATACGAAACTGTTTTTGGATTTTTAGATATGGCCTTCGACCTTTAATCTTTAGGTGATATGATATGATGATAAATGTGTGACTAATAGTAAATGAGACAGTGGATAAACCTAGTTCCAGTTAATTTAATAACAACAGTGAAAGAAAATGGCAACAAACCACTGGTTGATGATAATTTGATAGCACAGTGTATGGAAAATATCGACCATCTATACCAGCTTCAGGAATATATTCAAGATTACCAATATGCTCCTTATCAAAATCGCTCTAAATTAAAAATTAAATAAAAAAATTAAACAAAATGGCCTTACAAGTTATCATTAAGTTTTTACTCAGCCCAGTGGATAATGCTCTTATTTCTGAGCGCCAAAATGGAGCTCAAAAGCGCTGCCGACATCTTCATCCTCAAGTGGTTCAGTGGTTCTCTAACAGAACTTGTTTATTCCGACAATCTAGCAAGGCAAACCTAAATAGGAATGGTAAATGCTCATAGCAAAAGGTTTCTTCTTTTTCTTCTAATAGTTCTCATCATTATTGGTTAGGCTGGCATCATTGGCTACAAGGCTAAAACATCTTCAAGCTGCTCAGTCCGACGCCATCGCTAATAATAATAGAAGCCGTTCCTTTTTCCATCGTCTAAGTCCATATATCGCTTCTTATATATTCAAAATCTTTCCTGATTATATCATTTAATTCTTGGCTGGCCCTTCTCGCTTTTGATTAGGCTGGCTCCATTGGCAATAAGGGTAAGAAGTCTCCAAGCTCGGTCCGCCAACCATCAGTGGGTTTAGCAAATAACGAAATATGCGTCAATATGACTCCTGTGGTGGATGACGAAGAACATGCTCTAATAAGCAAAAACAATGGTCTGTGATAACATTACTACTACAAGTGGTATTTGAGCGAAGATGGATACAATCATGTGCGATTTTATCCACTCGACAGATCCTTAAAATGGGCCTTAGTGGTCAAAGTCTGGTAGTTTCTTCATATCCTCCACTCTCATTGGCCAGCCATATAGCAGGATCGTATGAATTGCAGTTATATGGACGCTGATTTTTGTCTTTATGATGATTTCGCGACAGTTCCATAAAGGTTTCATCAACCGGAAAACATTATTCTAGCTGTCCTTCGTTATTCGGGTTACAATTCAATTTCATCTTTTGCCTGGCCGTTTAGGATTAGTAGGAATGGTAAATGCTCATAGCAAAAGGTTTAAGGATATATATGCATATATTTAAGAAATATATATTTATATACGAACCGTTCCATCACATTTAAAAGTGATAAAATTTGGTTTATATCGATCACGGATAATTTCAGGTACCGAATCAACTGCAAAATCTACTGGCTTCCAAGCAATTAGACGATTGAGCAATAGGAATACACATGGTTGGCCATTTTTAAAACCATATTCATTATCTGCACCACATCCTGCTTCGTTGAAAATGGTTAAATTGAACTGACACGCCTATATAGATAAATAAGCATTACAACAAGCGGTTACATGATATTTAGCACATTTAAAATCTTTAACTTAAATTGATATAAAATACCACCTTTACTTTACTACATAGAAACCTAAAACAATTAATATCGTAAAAAAAATAATTACCGCTTATCATTATCACTTATGATATTTTATAAGGCAAAAAAGAAGAAAAGAGTATATACCAAAGGCACATCACTTCCATTAAGTGCTTGAAGTTTGGGTGAACCTTCCTTGAACAAATCAGCATTACTTTCAGTATCACTGCAAATACGCGTATCTGTTTTATTTTCATATTTCTTTAAATATTCATTTAGTGTATCAACATATTTCTGATACGATTTTTGATCTCTTATATTAAATTTGATAAGCGTCGAATCAGGATCTTCGACTAACCAAGGTTGATAACCAACACCTGAAATTAAATTTTAAAATATTTTTTGGATAATATAAATATAAAAACCGAGAATTTTTCTAAACTACACACTGAAAAAATTCAATTCTAATTATAATTTTTCAATTTAGAAATTCAAAAATTTTAAACGATATTTACAATCAATTAGAAAACAAATACAAAATGTAGTGAATTTAAAGAATAAAAAGGAAAGAGACCTGGATTAATCCCAATAATGGTACCTTTGCCGTAATAACGAGGCATTTTATCATCAAGTGTCGATAAAAATGCCATCAAACAAGCAAACCAGAACGATGCGAGGAATGCATAAAAAACGACGTAAAATAACAATATTTTTGCTGGAAAAAAGGGACAACAATTTATTATTTATCAATTGATTAAATAATCTTCATTTATACACAAAGTGCTCCTTGATATGAAATGAAACAAATGTCGTTAAAAGAAAAATTCGGATTTGGGCTGACGAAAATCCACTAATATCTTTCTCGTTCAAAGACCCTGTTCACTGGTTCCATTCTTCATTTCTTGATATGCACCATAAAAAATTAAATCCAGGTGGTATACAAGCAAAAACCACCCGTAATTCCATTCCAATGATACCTCTAATAGGGAATGGCAAATGTAAACAAAAGAGGAAAGAGGGCTCGAATTATGACGATTTAAAGGATTCCATTTCACTACCGGTTATAGGAAAAAAAACAACATACCTCTAAATAAAAATTTAATGACAAAGAATATTTATTTCCAAAAAAATTGAAAAAACCTTTTGTTTACATAATATCACCTTACATCTTTTTACATAAAACCATAAAAATGGAGTTGGAAATATTTTTCACTATTACTTTTTTGACGAATTTCTTACTTTTTTTCGATAATTTTATTTAAATATCTGAATTTTGCAAATGAAATAACGAACCCCAAGATGAAGCAGTTCGCCCAAAAACAGTTCCTTTTTCCATATTTATTAATCGTTTTAGACCAGTATTGTCTTCAAGGGCTCCATTCGCTTTTCGACCATTCATTAGCTACAAAAAAAAAATTAATGGATTCATTAACTTTATTAATATCTTATTATAAAATTATAAATAAATAATTATTTTTATTTATATCTGTGTTAAAAATATTTAAAATTAAAAATATTTTTAATAAATGATTTTCAATAAATTTTTTAAATTTTCAATAGAACAAAAATGAAAAAATATTTTTAATATATTAATTTATAAAATTTAATTTAATTATATATTTTTATTAACTACCTATAAACTCAAAGCATTCAGAAATATATCAGCAAGATGGCACCAAAGGATGAACTGCTGAAGCATGAACATTGGATCATGCAGAGTACCTCTAACAGGGAATGGTAAATGTAAACAAAAGAGGAAAGAGAACTCGAACTATGACGATTTAAAGGAAATATCATGGCAAAGCAAAGCCCTCCATGGATTGCACCATAGATGGATAGCTAAGGTAAATTCTACCAGTGGTTGGAGAAAGCCGGACTAAAAGGCAATATTGAGGCATTGATTGTAGCAGCGCAGGAGCAAGCACTAAGCATCAGATTCATCGAAACAAAGATTTAGCACCTTGGACATGGCTCCGAAGATTCTAGACTGTGCAAAAAACGCTCCAGAAATAGTCCAATAGTAAAAGGATGTCAAATTCAAGAGGAACAGGAACAGCATATATTGAAAGGCACAACCAAGTAGCTGGCATCATCTAGGAACATCTGCTCGATAATTGGCTTAGAGGCCTCCAAGATTAAATGGGAAAAAACCATAAAAATAATAAGGCGAGGGATTTCTCACTGCAAACAGACAAACAGATATTGGCCAATAAAGTAGATATCGTGGTAATGAACAAGAATAATTCAACATTGGTGATGATAAAGCAAGTGACAGGAACGTCAGAAATAAAAAATATGAAAAGTTAGAGAAATATTAATAGCTGAAAGTGGAATTAGAGAAAATATTGGAAAGAAAAGGCCAAAGTAATCTCAGTGATAATTGGAGCACTTGGAACTACGACCGCTAAACTAGAAAAATGGCTTTAGCAGAAACAATATCAGAGGCCTCTATCCAGAACAGCACGCTATTAAGAACAATTACGATACTACGACCCTATAACCCTAAGGGATCCCTAGGCTTCTGGTAGAGGACTCGAGTTGAGGATGCTCGTCACCCATGCGAATGTGAATCATAGGTTTATTTTAAGATCTTTATTTATTATTGGCAAATTAATTTAAATTTAATTTTTACCGATTATTATTTGACTTTTAAATAAATAAATTAATTTAATAAAAATTCGAAAAAAAGAAACCTTAAATTCAAATAGAAAATAAAAATTTTAATTCATTTGAAAAATCAAAATTAAAATTAATTTTTAAAATAATTTAAAAAATTTTCCATTAAAATCATTTAAAGAGAAATAAAAGAAATAATAAAAAATTGGGGAAAAAATCGAAAAAATTATTTTAACCTTTTTAAAACGGATTTTGGTCATATTAAAAACTATTTTTACTTTCCATCTCATTTTATTTATTTAACTATAAATAACAAAAATAATAAAACAACAATAAAAATTTAAAATATAACAAATTTTATAAAATGTGGAGTTTTGTTTTTTGCTTTCTTTAATAAATCGTTAAATGATTTCAAATGATATGTATTTAAACAGATGTACTAATAATAAAAAATAATAGGTTAGGTTCGGTGAGAATAAGCTTACTTCCTATCTATAAGAAATATATTTATCGCCCTATTATAAAATTTTTATTGCATAGCTACTCTCTTCTTCATATTCTAAATGTTTGTAGTTTGATTAGTTCCTTTATTCTTAGAAATTCAGACGCTTCCATCCGGCACCAAGAAATCCAGAGGAGCTGATATATACGAGTGGACTCCATTTGTAAGGTCCATACGTAAATATCAAATAAAAAGTTAAAACAATTAAACAATTGAATAATTAGTGTAATAAATCTACATTATCTATGTAATATGCAATATATAATATGTGATAGCATATAGCATACTGGCGCGTCTACGTCTGTATATGTTCGTTTGTGTGTATCCGGGAAAAAACTCCTCTATTTCTCCAAAAATCAACAAAATTTCACCAAAATTTTTCCTCCACTTTCCATTAAATAATGTCCTCTATCCTCTAAATCAGGTTAATCCTTTCTAAAGTTTCCCAACCACAGCTATTTGAGACGAAAGCTGGAGGATGATCGAGGAGAATTACAGAGAAGTGACGGATAAGAAAACAATACAACAAAATTTAAAGGGAAGTTAAAGGAATTTCTGCGGATTTTGAGAACATATCAATACTAAAACTATAAAGACTAGAAAAGAATTCCACCTTGTTTATACAATCCTCTTCTTTAAGTCTTTTTACTAGTTATCACTTATACTTTCATATATCACTTTCTTATCACTTATCACTTGTTTATTTTGAATAAAATTTTCATAACTAAAGAAAGAAGGATACTAACCGAAGGATAGCACTGTACGCGATGCATTGCAAAATTAAAAAGAGATGAGAGAGAAGAGACAGATTTGTTTTATATTTGCTATGTATTGACGATATATGATGGTGATGGTTATGGTGACGATAGCAAACATATATACATTGGTCAAGGGCAAAGGCAGTAAGGCCAACAAAATGGCCCAACTTGACCTCTAATCAATCGTTATTATTTATATTAGGTAACAACGCTTAATCAATATTCTGAGCTAATATTATGCTATATAAAAGTGCAATAATTTGTACATAGAAGTACAAAAAAATCTCTTCTTCATTCCCTATGGTTGGTGTAGGCCTGGAACCTTGACGATTCTGCGTTCTTCTTGATAGAGATCTCTGATTTTTCATTTTAGGGCCACAGCACTTAGTATTGCCACTGGGATTATTCTGGCCTTCCTTTTCCACATCTTCGGCAGTTCCTGGTATTTCACTAGCTTCACTAGCTATTCCAACTTCTCATTACTTGGTAATGCTATTTCTATCATCGGTGTTGATTTTTCGTTTTACAGTTATGATTGACTGGTCCAGTACTTATTTGTCTGTCTGGATATAGAAGTATCACGGGATCGTGGTTTTAATATTTTTTACAACTTCCTGGAGAATCTTCTATGTAACCTTGAGAAGGTCTAAGCCAAAAATACATATATGTATTTATTATATAGATATTAATAGATATAAATCCAATCTAATCAGTTATCCTATCAGCTAAAAAAACTTCAGAGTGCAGAATGACAGACGCTATTCAAAAAAAAACCGGAGAAGAAATTGAAAGGGGAGATATGAACAAAAATTTTGAAAATTCATTGATACTAAGACGAATGATGCTAACGGCTCACCTGTACTTCTATCGTCAAATACCTCCCAAACAAAATTTGCCTCGTTCGACAAATCAGCCTAATCAAAAGTGGTGAAAAATGGCTGTTAGAAAAAAAGGAAGGCAAATGAAGAATATTTTAGGAGAAATAAAAAATATGAAAGCACGAACGAAGGAATGAATCTCCATCGATTTTAAATTAACAAGAAATAAATTATCATACTATTAATTTAAAAAACGTGAAAAATTCAGAAAACTTGTCACATCTCATCCTATGGCACTGGAATAGTAGAAAAGCTTGCTAGGGAATGTTTCATCCCAACAGTAAATCCCAGGTCAGTCGAAAAGTCTGTAAATGCTTCATTCAGGATTGAGAAAGTGAGAAAATATAGAGATGCATCATCAGTGATGATCAGTTATCAGTGAATGATGGAAAAATGCCTCATTCTATTAGTCTATTAGTTAGTTGGTTCAGTAAAAAATCCCTCATCCTATTAAAAGATTTGAAAGTTGTCATTATGAAAAAAATTAATAGTTAATAAAGAAATAATTCTAAATTTAATCTAAATTCATTGTTCTAAATTCAATTTAAAAAAGAACATTTTTTACCAAAATATCGTTATCATTGTCATTAGTTACCGTTTTACATAAAAAATTATCAAGCCAGCCTAAGCCATACACTCACTCTTCATAAATAAATAATAAATATTGGTCATATAAAAGAAAAAAGAAAAAATTTCACTCACAAAATATTATAAAAAAACAAATAAAAACGTAAAATATAAAATAAAATATAAAAAGGAAGCGAGCCTAGCCAGTAATAATGCGAGTTATTAGAAGAAAAGAATTAATAGGTGGCACCTGGAATCACCTCGTTATTGCAACCATAGAAATGAGCTTAGCCAGCAATAGAAAATGGTTAAATTATCCATAAGAAAATGGAATACCTAATGAAAACTAGTTTAAAAAATTTATTCAAGAAAACAAATAAAAATGGTGCGATGGCAGTTCAGTGGCAAGATAACTGGCTCTACTCCTGACAGGGGACTAAAATCTATCCAAAAATCCTGATGATGTTGACGACTTATCTGTACTTCTATCGCCAAGGGACTCCCTAGCATATGTGTCAAGTCCGGAAATCCAGAGAGCGAATCTAAGCAGTAGTGGATGAGTGCTCCTTAAAAAAATTCAGGAAAATATCCTATATTATATAAGTATTTAATAATAAAAATAATAGTATTTTTAATAAAGAAGAATAATAACAAAAATAACAAATAACAATAATGATAATAAATGATAGTAATAATAATAAAAAAGAATAATAATAATAATAAAGAATAATGATAATAATAATAGAAATAATAACAGCAATAAAAATAAAATATTAATGTGATAAAAAACAAAAATACAAATGAAATACCGTTAAATTAAACAATTAAAATTTTCGAAATTTCCCAAATAAAATTGAAAAAATAAAAATTAACCCTTTCATGTTCTTTTTGATCGCTATTATCCATTTTTTACGCTGACAAATTCTTTTATATTTTCGATAATTTTTGCTATTTTTTGTAAAAATAAAATTTATTATTTTGCTGCTTTCAATATTCCAATATTCCTGCAAAAATATTCCAAAATATGTTAAAATATAATTATTTTTAAAAATTTATAAAATTCTTAATAATAATAAAAATAAAAGACCAATAATGACATTTATAACAATTAAAATTAAAATTAGTTAAAATAACCTTATTTCAAATAAAGTGCAAAACAGGCTCTTTTGGAACGAATTATTAAATACTTAGGAATAAAACTGAAATATTTATATGTATATATATATGTATATGTGTATGAGCCGACGAGGACCAAGAGAGGACCCCAAGCAGCCCAAATATCCGATTTGTGGATTGCAAATTAAGAAATATTGTAGAAAATGAATGAATGAATGGTATTCGGATTTTGGAGGCGAGTGGAATACTGCAAAAAGATAGATTATAAGTTATTTACAAATATTTATTTAAAATTTACAATTCGCGAAAAAAATTAAAAATTCTTAATGAATAATGAATAATGTTCATAAATAATACGAATAAATAAAAAAGTTAATATTGCAAAAGAAAATTTTATAGAATTGAAGAAATATGACGAAAAAAAATTCCAATTTTATCGAAAATTATAAATATTAAAATGCAAACATAAAAATATTTATGAGTAAATAAATATAAATATTTGTAAATATTAAAAAAAAAAACCGCATTTTTGAGAATCCAAGACAGAAAAATTAAATTAACAATTATTTTAAAGAAATAAACTGATCAATAGAATCAAAAATCAATAAAATGGAAAGATAAATAAATAAAAATAAATTGATAAAAAAAATAATGTCATAAAAAGAAAAAATTAAAATCGTAAAAAAAAGAATATTCGCAATTCGACATCACCAAGTTTATTTTTTCAAGTTTATTTTTGACAAATGTCAACTTTGTTTTTTTCATATTATGAATATTAAATCTATTAATAACATTCCTTGCATGAAACCGATTCGAAACAATATAGCGTTAAGCAATTCATTTCATTGATTATTTTTCTTATCATAATGATAAAACAGCTGCCTTATCATTGATTAATGTTTAAACGTTTTTTAAAAAAAATTTTTAGTCCAAATTATATGAATCAACCGATTGCATCAATTTGAGATTTTTGAAAATTCCCAAGAGTATTTTATAATAAATATTTCAAAATAATTTTTTGACTGCTCTAAGAAAAAATTTTTCTTTAATAAAGAATTAAATAAAGAATTTGCAAAATCTCAATATTAAATTATCAATATTATCAATAGTGCATATAATTTAGGGCATAATGTCCATAAGAATGGATATCCATATAGCAAAAAATCCATAGGATGAGTAGCCATGGAATGGATACTTATATGGCGGAAGTCCATATAACGAGTACTTGCACTGATAAAAAAATAACTCTGGCTAAGTCCTAAACCCTAAGATTTAAGCCTAAGCCTAAGTTCAGGCCTAAAATCAAAAGTTATTTAGACAAGCTAGCTAATATGTAATTTCAAATCTGCAATTTCACATTTATCGTAAAAATTATTGTTTCGTTTCAAAGTAACTTTAATTTATTCCTTTCTTTAAATGCTCAATTCCATCAAATAATTAATTAATAATATTAAAATATATTTATGTTTAATATGCATTAATGTTTAATTGAATTTATCTGTTTTTATTAAATTAAATTATAATTTTGTTCTAAAAATAATCATTTCTGGTCTCGTTTCGTTGACCGGTCACTGAATCATTCAACGATGGAAATAGGTACGTTGTGAACCTCACCAACCGAATTTTTCGAAAAATACATTTGCTATTGGCGGAATAGAACCTCAGCGTTGACGCACCAAATTAAGCACAACAAACCATTAGCCATTGCATTCTCACGTTGATAATATGAATAATACTAATTACAATTAATTATATTAAAATGGCTCAGTGAGTTATTGCTCGACTGGGAGCGCCGATGCTGAAGTTCGATTCCCCGTGGGAGGTAAGCCTGTATAAAAGTCCGGGTGATGATGGCGACTCACCTGTATTTCTATCGCCAAGGGACTCCCTAGCATATTGCCAAACGCGACAAGCCAGTGGAGCGAATTTAACTAAGTAATAGGGAGGACTCTTTTAAAAAAATATTAATTAATTAAATTTAAATAAATTATTGGACTAAAGTAGAAAATTCTTAGTTAATTACAAAGATCTACGACCAGAAAATCGCACTATTTAGGATGATAGCCAGGGAGAGAGGGGTATGAGCAGCTAAGATACTGCGCAAAGCGCTCAAACTCGGGCTTCTGGTAGAGGAAATGAGGAGATGAAGAATGATGCAAACCATCCGCAGAGTGTGAGAATATTCTAGTCCAGTGGTTCTCAAATTTTCCTACTTTATGCACTCTTTTCACATATTTCCTTCCTTCCTATTAGCTTGTATGCTTTCGAAAGCTCCCAGCTTGGGTAGGCCTTGGCTTCAAATTTTTATTCAGTTTTCTTTTGATATCTTGAAATCTGCGGCTTGAGAATTTCCATTTTAGCCATATTCGGGTATTCGCAACCGCCGATTGTCTTTGGTCACTATGAATTGCATCATTTTGCTTGTCCAATCTTCTTCTTTCTTATGCATCCTAATTGTTATCCATCGGGCCAAATTAAATTAATTACTATTTAAATTAGGATAACTTATAGCAAATTGGGGGACAGAATGGCTTAGTGGGTTGTTGCTCAATTAGTAGTGCCAATGCTGAGGTTCGATTCCTTGCAGAAGTAAACCTGTACAAAAATCCGGGTGATGCTGGCGACTCACCTGTATTTCTATCGCCAAGGGACTCCCTGGTATATTGCCTAATGCGACAAGCCAGTGGAGCGAGTTTGAGCCGTAATGGTGAGAACTCTTTAAAAAAACCTACAGCAAATATAATAATCTCTTAAATTTCCAAAAATATGTCCTTCTTTATAATAAATTAATTTTATAAATATATTTTAAATATTAAATATATTTTCACATTTTTTTATTTTTTAAATATATTTCTAAATATTTTGTAATATTAAATATATTTCCAAATAAAATGAATTTTAAATATTTTTAAACTTAATAAATATAAAAATATAAGAAAACAAGCAAAAGAAAAGTGGAATGCGAAGGATTTAAGTATCGATGAGTCAATTCTAAGTATGTGTATGTGTGCGTATGCCTACAATAAATCAATGAGTCAAGTGACGTCATTCCAATTCAGTAGACATAAATGTGGAAAGATAAAGGAAAATGAAGAGATTTATACGAATGATAGGAAATATTCGATATTCGTAAAGAATAACGAATAACGAAGAAAGAAAATTTAAGAAAATAATGAAATATTAGATGAAAAAAAAGGCAATAAATTATTAAATATTAAAATTAATTACTATTTTCATAAAAAATTATTTGTTTAAAAAAAAAAGAAAGAAGAAAACAGAATTTTTCGAGATTTTTATCAATTATTCATATCAATCATTTATCGATTACTATTTATCGGATATTACGGAAAGAAATCTCTAAAGATATCCCCGTTCGACATCTTTCGTATGGTCGTTGGTTGGTTTCGGCTCGGCTAGCCTACTCGGTTCCCAGTCGCTCGATCCAATCCCTTATTCAGCACGAGGAAATCATATATCGTTGAGCCGCCCCCGTCCTGCGCAATATATGACATCGATCGAGCCAGTAATGGATATAACTTAGTGCTGAGGTACCACGTCAAACCATATATACTGCTAGTATTGCTAGTGCCTCTTATTATATGCAATAATTATTCGTTCGTCCACGTTTGCCTTTTCCATTCTCGCCGTTTCATGTTGGATAGAACTAAGTTCCATCTTCTAATTTTCCATCTATAATTTTGAATAAACAGGGCAAAAACTGAGATTCGTTGACTGAGATTCTAATTTAAGAAGTTGAAAATTAAGCAGGCGCTTCTTCCATTTCCGATTTGGCTTGCTCCGCTGAGACGAGCAACCTTGTCGGACCAGACAACTGTTTGCTAAGAACTCATTTAGTGAAAGAAATACAAATGGGTCGCCCGGTTTTTTTTTTTTCAACTTTTTTTTCTTATTTCTCGTCAAATATTTGATTTCATAGAAATAAATTTAATATATCGAAGATCATCAGAAATAAAAAGTGAATTTTTCGAATATAATTCGAGTTTAAATTTATTAAAATTTTGTAAAATTTATCGAAATTTAATTTCAAAATTAATTTCTTTTCTTACCATTTACTTTTAACGGAATTCATCGAAATTCAGCAAATTTGGAAAATTAGAAAAAATTAGAAATTAGAAAAATTAAAATTAGAAAATTAGAAAAAAATCTCGAAAATATAATTTTAAATTTTCTTAAATTAAAGTAAATTAGCTTGAAAAGAAAAAAACAAATTAAGTTAACAAAAATATTAATATTATTAGATTAATAGATTTAATAGAATAGTATTAATAGATTTTTCAAAAAGCTTTAAGGCATTTATTATCAATAGAAGCCCTTATTAAATCAATCATAGCTGTTTTTTTCTATTCCTTAGCAAAAAATTATGTGGTCCGACAAGCCAGCTGCCTATTTCAGAAATGATGAGCGCTCTTAGCAAAAGAAGTTGATTTGATTTGAAAGATTTGGTTTTTTTTGAGAATAATAAATATTTCATTGAATAAATTTTAATAAATATTTAATCATTTATTCATTAAAAAATTTCTTTCTTTCTATCTATTTAAAACTATTTATCTTTTTTTCATGTAAAAAAATAATAATAAAATATTATCAAATAGGAAGGAAAACTTGGATTTCCTGGTGGCATGTGGAACCAATCAAATTAGATATGGTGCACGCTATTTTATTTCTTATTAGATCAGATCCATTCATTATTTGGATGAAACAATATCTTTTAAGAATTATTTATAGAAGATAACTGATGGATTTTCTAAATCATCTGAGCTTTTTCAATAACATGTTTGTCAAAGACTATGAGAATCGGATCTTTGTAAGCTTAAAATTCTATCCAAGAAATCTAAGAAAATCCAACACTTGGCTATATATTTTATCCGATGTGAATTGGAAGTGAATGAGGAAGAATTGCATTAAAAAAAATTGACTTCCGAAATTTATTAAAAATATAATTTGAGACTGATATCTTTTTGTCATTTTTTATCTCTTTTTTAATATTTTAACAAAAAGGCTCAGTTGCTTCTATTATGCCTCCGGCGAGAGTAAATCTTTCAAAAATCCGGGGTGATGTTGGTTACTCACCAGCACAAAATGACTGTGTAGCAAAATTCATCTGGTGCAATATGCCTAAAGGAGCGAGTCTAACTAGAGATAACGAGCGCTCTCTTTTTTAAGAGCCCTCACTATAATTGCACTAGCTTATCGCACTAAACAAATATGCCAGGGAGTCCCTTGGCGGGAAGTGGAAGCACCATCGGTGCTCCGAATTGAGCAACAACCCACTGAGCCCCATTCCATGCCTCTCTTAAGGGCTTTTAGAGCTGCAAAAAAAGAAAAATCGATGTGAAAAGAAATCAACGATATTTAAGACTTAAGTAACGATAAATAAAGCACTTGAAAGCTTAAAAATAAAATAGAAAAAAAAGTTGTTAATCGATAAAAAAGAAATTTTAAGATGAAAATTACATTTTTTTTTGAAGACAAATTTTATTCAATTATAAACTGCCAGAAACAAAATTTATAAAATTTATAAATCCATGGATTTTGAAGTAAAAGAAAATCGAACATGAAATTCTTTAATTTACTTTAACTTTATTAATTCGTTGATTGATTATTTTCTTTAATTGCCCGATTCAAATGGCTATAAAAGGATGGAACTCGCGCTCTAGGAAATCACCAGTACTTCAATTTTTTGTGATACGTTTACTATTAACGAGTACTAAGACTAAGAGTAGTAGGAAGCAGTTGTAACTCAGGTCGCCTGGATTCAATCGAAGTAACTCGATTATCCTATCCTCTTTCGAATTAATAATAGTAAAATAGTAAAATATCAACGAATAACTTTGGCACAATATGCAAAAAGGTGAAGATAAATGATTTTAAAAAAAAACGATCACAGCTGTATGATGTGATAGAACTATAGAAAAGTGTGAAAGAAAAGAGGCAAAAAGAATTTGGTACCGATAAGAAGAAAAAATTGGGAAATTGTTAGAATAAGAAATGAACTGATAATTTTTTACTAGTAGAAATTGATAATTTTTCTAATGAATTTTTTATCAAAAAGATAGAAAAATTTTACTTTAATAATTATTATAATTTATAATTTATAATTTACTAAACATTCTTCGATTTATAATAATGTTATATATCAATATTTAATGAAATATGTTATAAAATATATTTTTAGTAGAAGAAATTATTGCTAAATCTATGCCAAAAGGAATTATGCAAATTATATTGCAAATAAGTTAGCGAATAAATCATTCATTTAAACAAATTCTTACATTTATTTTCAATAAAATTGCTTTAATGGCCTATAAATGAAAAAGTAAAAGGTTAGTTTCTGGTTAGGCTCGCTTCGCTGGTTATTAGCATGGTTAAAGCGTCATTCGGTGCAACAGAAGTTAAGGCTGATCCTCATCATTTGGCCATCATTCAAAGGGAAGGGCCACTGATTCTTAGACAATTGGAAGGACCACTCGGTTATCCTGTCCTTTAGCCCATAATAAGACAAAAAATAAATATATTTATGGATCAAAAATAAAGGAGGAATGAAAAATTAATAAATTCTTTTCAAATTTTTCTTTATATAAAACGAAAATCTTAAATAATTTCATAAAAATTTTTTTTACCCTTTCAGCAACGATGAAGATGACGTTTTCCAATATCCTTAAATAATTGATAATTGATAGAAATTACACTATTTTTTTGTGAGTCCATTATAGAACAATTCATGGCTCCCTTCATTTCGGAACGCTGATGTTAGGATTCAATTTCCAGCTGGAGTAAATTTACGTAAATCCTAGGAGACTGGTACCGAACCACTTGTACTTCTATCTAATTTCCTATTTGCCTAATAATTTCCTAGCAAAATTTATCTGATCTGACAAGCCAGCAGAGCGTACCTAATTAATGATGCTAGAGGAAAAAACTGCACAAAAGAGACTAAAAAGTACCTAGAGAGCTGAAAATAAGATACTCGATCAACTCGATCAAATAATGAATTATATATTATTTATATATTATTTAAAATGAGTCCACAAATATGAATACGATCTCTTGATGCACTTGATATTTTCTTCTTTTTATAAAAGCTCCCACCATTACTGGTTAAGCTTGCTCCGCTGGCTACAATGATAAGTATTCTCCAAGCTGCTCGGTTCGATGCCATTGCTAGTAGTAATAAAAGCCATTCCTTTTTCCATCGTCTAATCCATATATCGGTGCTTCCCCTCTATACGTTTAGAATCTTTCAGTCCAGATCTTGACTGGCCCACCTCGCTTTTGACGCCACCTACCACCCATTACAAGTTGGTTTAGTAAGTAACGAAGTATGCGTCAACTCCTGTGGTGGACGAGGGAGAATGTGCTCTAAAAAGCGAATGCGCTCTGTGATAACATTATTAATACAAGTGGCAGTTGAAGATTTGTACTTGATACAAGTAAACTTTATCAAACTTTTAAAGTGAAAGCTCTGGGAGGTTACTTGTTATTTGCTTGCACTCCTATCGCCAAATAGCTCACTCGCAAAAGACTTATTTTAGTAGTCAGTGGAGCTAATAGCCAAAGCAGACGAGAAGGAAATTTTAAATTTCAATGAAGAACGCATACCATATCTTTAAATATTTTCATTTCACAAATTTTTTGTTCCTGTCGTAAGAATGAGCCAAACTTCGCCTTTCAACACATATTATTAAAAAGTTTTACTAAAATTTCTAATTAAAAACATGAAAGAATTGCAATTCATAAGGAATAAGTCAAAAATAGTTATCATCAAATTGTTAATTTATCGATAAAAATTGAAGAAAATGGAAAATACAATAATAGTAGGTGAAATACGAAATATTATTGTCGAAATATTAGGTTCAACAATAAGAAAAAATATTTTAAATTTTCGAAAATTTTTTTAAATAAATAATTTAACTGTTAATTTTTAAATTTTTTTATGAATAAAAATTACAAATAAAAATAGTTTGATAAGAAAATATTTTGCCAATAAAATTGAACTTCCATTAACAGTTTTATAAATGTAATTAAATATAAAAATAAAATTTTCATAAAAATAAATAAATATCATAAATTTTTTTTTTATTTACTTTTTTATTTTTTATTTACATAATTTTTTTTCATTTTGCCATAAAAATATTTAATACATTTTCCGCAAAATATTATTCTTGATAATATTCATATAAATTTAGACTTTCGACTTTAAAAACGCTTTTAAAAAATTTAAAAAAAAGTTAAAATTTCGATAAAAGTTTTAAAAAAATTCAAAAATAATTTTTGCCAATTAATACAACAAAAAACAATAAAAGAATTTAATGCTAAAATTATTTTTTGAATATTTTTAAATATTTTTTGAAAAAATACTTTGATTTTTCTAAATTTTTAAAAATTTCTTATAAAAAATCTTTTAAAAGCCTTCATTCTCTTACAAAAAATTCACTTAATTCGCTTAAGATTAAATAATTAAAATAAGAAAAATAAAATAAGAAAAATGGAAGAAAGCATCATCAAAGAATAGAAAAATTAAAAAGGAATAGAATATTCTAATATCGGAAGAGTCAACATGATTGAATGGTATTTGTTCCAGCTTTTATTAAGCGGAATAAGTTCCATTCATGCCTTGTGATAAAATCAGTCATCGGAATTGAAATCCATGTAGTTACCAAGAGGAACATCTGTACTTTTATACTTAAGTGGCTCTCTGGTAAAATGGTCCTCACTCTGGCGCTCAATAGGACCACCCAAACAAGAAATGATGAGTGCTGAGACAGAAAATAATGAAGAATTATAGTAACCAACAACTTTTCATCACAATTTTTTATCTATTTCACCATTCATCACCAAAAGATAATTTTCGATATCAATATTTTTATCATTATAAAATTTTTCACAAAAAAAATTAAAGTCGATTGTAAAAAGAAAACTACAAAAATTGATAAATTATGATAAGACATGAAACAAAAACTCATCATTTATCTATAATATAATAAAAATTAATCTTTTTTATATTTTTCTTATTATTTTTGAAAAAAATTAAAATTTTTGCTAATAAAAAAATTTTAGACTTTAATTAAGAATAGAAACATAAAAAAATATTAAAATAAGAAGATTAAAAATATAACTAAAATTAAAAAAATAAAACTGTTAAAAAAATATTTTAAAATATTTTCCACCTCATTGCAATTATTTATGACAAAACATAAAAAGTGAGAAAAATTTCTTTTTATTACCAAAAAATTATTCTATTCTTAAAATATTCTCAAAAAATTCTCGCATAGTTTTAATATTTTATCGCAATAAATAAGGGATAAAACAAACATACAAATATTCATGAGAGAAATATATCATCAAAGTAGTTAATTTCCTCACTATTGGACTTATAGCAATAAAATAAAATCGCTTATATACTTTAATTATTTAATTAACTAACCAATCCAAAAAACACTGATTTATTCCATAAAATATAATAAAAGATATTTTTGTCTACTAATGATAATAATAATAATGAATACAGTGTATTAATATTAATAATTATAAATAATAATAAAGTTAATAACAAACATTTATTTACAAATATTAGATACAAATATTAATTACGAATACTTTTTTTTTCCAGAAAAACTGAAAAAATTAAAATTTGATAAAGTAAAAATTAAAATAAAATAAATTTTTTTGATTAAAGAAATAAGGAAAACATTTTCGAGAAAATTTTCAAAATTAACTTATTAACGCGAAAAAAAAACTTGAATTTCAAGTTGAAAGTTGTAAGTGAATTTTTTTTTAGAAAAAAAGAGTCATTGAAAATGTGAATCTTCCGTTTCTTTCTTTTTAAAAATATATTTTCAGTTCAGAATTTAATTTGAAAAATATTATTTATTTATTTAAACATGTAAAAAAGGGAAAAAATAAAATTTTTTAATAAATCCGTTTTAAAAAATGCGAAAAAAGGTGAATTTCGGAAAAAAAATTGATAAATAAGAAATTGAAATTCAATAATCGTAAAAATGATTATTTTAGGCGATAATCATAATCTTTAATTATAAATTATCTTTAATCTTTAATCCTCGATAATCTTTAATTATAAATTAAAAAATCCATATTTTATTTTTTTTTATTAATTTTTTCATTTCGAAGCTTTTACAGGTTATCTAATTAATGATATGATAAATGATCAATCTGTTTAAATGTTAGTGCTCATCGTCACACTTTCATCTTTCCTTCAATTTTTTTCTCTTTTCAACGAAACTTTCATAATCACCGTATTAATTCGTTCATTAATTGGCTAAACTAAAATTCATGTAACCTGGATACTAAGTTTTTTCGAAAAAACGAAGAAAAATTTTATAGCAAATGAAAATGAAAATGACAAATAAATAATTCATGAAGAAAATGAAAAAAAAAAAGGAAAGAAAACTAAAAAGAGAATTTAAAAAAAATAATAAGAGATTTTTCATTGAATTTGATTAGTTTGAATTTTCGCGATAAATTTATTTAATTAAATCAAGCACGGATAATTTCGGCAGCAATGCATATGTACGCAAATAGCGGTATAAAGCAGCGATAATATGAAGTATTATTGTCAATAATCCCCTCTCCCTTTTCCCCAGCCACCCCCTCTCCAGCTCTGCACAAACACCTGTTTTTAGCAGTTTTATAAGGGAAATTATATATATTTTTTAAAAAACTATAATTGCAAATTTTGCAAATTGCAAATTTCAAGTATAGCGAAATTCTAAATCAAAAGAGAAAAAAGCGAAAAAGCTAAAATAAGAAAGTGACTCTTTGTCCCATCATATTAACAATAGGACTGGTTCATTAGTTTGGAATAGAACTCAGCCGTCTGGTTCCATGGGATACATCGGTGCTTCCAGAAAGAATTGATTATAATAACTATTCGGTTATTTCAATGATTGATATGTTAGTGTGTGCGCTTGTATATATGTGTATTTCCGGAAACAAGAAAACGAGGCCGTAACTTTAAACTTTGAAATCTCGACCTGTTCTGTTGAAACTCTTTAATATCGCTTGAAATATATCATATTTTGCGAAAAATCTCCTCAAACTCTGTTAAACATCTGTCTGAAATCTGAAATCTCTGAAATAATTCTAATCCTTTGACTGCCACTTTAACAGCTCAGACTCATTTGCATTTCTTTAATACTTAACTTCTTTCTGTTGCGTTACTTTAAATTCCGTCAAATAGTCTCGCCTTTTCCATTACCGTTACTTAAGATTGCGAAGGATTGACTAGCTTCGACGAAGATGGTGGAATAAGAGAGAATATGGATTGGAAACAAAACAATATAGTAGGATATGAAATGATTTAACGGGTTTCAGAGGGATTTTAAGAGGCCTGAAGAGAGTTCCCCATAGGTCGTTTTCATTATTCATTTAATGATTCTATCAAAAGATCAAAAACCCAAATGAAATTTTTAGAAATTCAAATCAAAATCAAATAAAATTAATTGATATAAACAAGTTTCTAACCTATATTTAATATTATTATTACTGTTATTATGAATTAATTAATTAATTAAATAATGTTATTATTATTATTGTTTATAGCATTAATGCATGACAACATGTTTTTGTTGAATTCGAGTTTTAAGAATTTTGAAAAAAAAACATCCATCAACAAATAATGATTAATGTTAACAGTGATATGTTGATCAGAAATTGGCGGTTTCTTAATAAATTTTTTAGCTTCATATGAAAGTGGAATCTGGATAGCTATTCATATTTTGGGTAGTCGAGTGGTTGTTGCTGAGATTTGACCATTAGGGCAGGGAAGACTTTGCTAAAATTCGAATGTGCCTGACGGCTTATCCTCTATTTTTCTCTTCAATTCCTGGAGAGAACCTTTTAGTCATATTAGAGGTACTAATAGAGTGAGGTCAGAATGAGGCAAAGCAGTAAACTAAATGATTAATTAGCACTTTTGACCATTTCTAATTTGCCACTGATTGTTAGTAGAATTAGTAAACGGTTGAAGCAGAAGCGACTCACTAAAATCGCTTGGACTGTGTAAAGGACAAAGACGAATTTACGCCTCTCCACACGAAAATTTAAGCCACTAATCAGCCAACTAAACTCGGTTATCGTTTCAAAAAAATTAGATTTTTTAAAATTTTAAAATTAAAAGCGATATATTTCATTGATTTCCCCCCTTTCAATAAACAAATGGCAAACTTTTTTTTCAATTTTCTTCAATTCATCATTACTGAAAACAAAAAAAATGAAAAGGCAAGACAACGCAAATCGCAAATTTCAAGTGAATCATTGCATCACCAAAAAAGAACTTTAGATTTAATAAAAATAAAAAATTATTTTCGTTTATAAATTTGTTTTTATAGAAAATAACAAAATGACTATTAAAATGACTAATAAATAATGAGAAAAATTTTTTTTCTAAATTTTTAAATTATTACTAATATTATAAAAATATTACGGTTATGCATTATTATTATTATTATTATTATTATTATTATTATTATTATTACTTTAGAAAAGTTCATTAAAATTTTTATTTTTAAAAAAATATTATTTTTCGATTTTTTTCATTTTTTATTTGAGAAATTACTATGAAAAATAATTACTTTTTATTATTTATTTTTCTATTATTTATTAAATTTTTATTACCGAAAAAACAATTTTAATTATTACATTTATTAATTATCAAAAAATTATTTATTTACTAATCTTAATAGAATAAAAAATAAAAAATATTTTCTAAATAAATATTTTCAATTTCCTCTTCCATAAATAATAATAATTAATGATTTTGATTTTTTTTAAAAATTTATCAATTATCAAAAAATAAAAACCTTGAAAGGTTTTGGCATAAAATTTAGAAAACAAATTAGAAAAAATGAAAAAAAACCCAATTCAACCATTCATATTTTCGATTTATGTTGAGGACGATTATGAATGAATGAATGACGTTTCGTTCATCACAATCCTCTACGGTTCAGTGGTGTTATAGTGCGAATATTATTAATCCTAAATAAAGTCATACAAACAAACTTTAGCACAATGTCTTCCCGAATATTATTAATAGAATATTATTAACTTAAGAGCGAATACTCAACACTTCCGGAAGACGTTTATCACTCACCTTCTTCTAACAGCTCTCACCATTACTGGTTAGACTGGTTCTGCGCTATAAGGGTAATGCATTTCCAGGTTGTCGGACGACAATAGAAACCATCCCTTTTTCTATCGTGTAGGTCCAAATATTGCTGTGCCACCTATAATTTTAAAATTTTCTTAACTGTATCAGCCTAGGCCTCAATTTGTCCACTTGCTTTTGACGCCATCCATAAGAGAGTTTAGCAAGTAACGAATCAGCACTTGTGGTGGGCGACAAAGAATGTGTCATAACCTATCACAACTCTCTTGAATTTATGACTCGTGCATAATGATCTAAAACGTTCTATTCGAATTAATATGAATAAATAAATCATTAAAATCGTTTAATGAAATTTATGATAATTTCTGAAAAATTTTCAATTTTTTATAAAAAAATTCCGTGAATAAAAAAGATTTTAAACGATACTAAAAAGGTGATGAAAATTCAATTAATATTAATATTATCTTATTTTCATGTAAAAAATATTTGGCAAAAAACTTAAAATTTAAAATTTCGTGAAAAGAAAATTGAATTGAATAAATTCGTTTAAAAGTTTTCACGCAAAAATTTTAAAACGATAAGCACTGAACAAATTGTTAGATAATAATACACCATATGGCTCGACATTTGACATTCATTCGATTTTATATCATTTCTTATGCACCATTATCATCATCATCATTATCAACATTGTCATCCAGTCTAGCACTATCATCACCATCTAGTATTTTTATTATCACCTAGTATCACCATTAACATCATCATTACCAGCGTTCTGAGACCACCACCATTTTCGCCAGTGCTGTTCACCAAAATTATCATTATCATCGTCACCAACATTGGATTTCAAATGTCCTAAATATTTTAAAAAGTCGACAAAAACAAAATTTTAGAATTTTAAAAACCGCAAGCGAAAAAATCAAGAGATTGAAAATTTGAAAAAAAATTTATAAAATTTTGCACCATAAAAAATTCATGAACTGCATCAAATATATTTTCAAAAAAATCATGAAAAAATTAAACTTAAATATTTTAAATGAAAAAAGTAATTGGACGAATGATTTTTAGATCTATAAAACATATATCCATGTCAAGGTATATAATAGTAGCTGAACACATATAAAAATAAACATTACACTAATAAACTAGCAAATGCTTTCCCCCTGAGGCATTCTTCTTTCTTCTTTTTCGCGTCGATTCAAAACAGTCTTTATAATGCTGTAATTTATTATCAAATGAGCGCTTTTAATCAATACAATCCTCGAATTAATTATTTCATTTTTTTATTGCTTATAATAATATATTTTAATAATAATATAATATTTTAATAATAATTGGTAATTTTGGTAATTTTTCATCGTCGTATCAAATTTACAATTATCGGAGAAAAATAATCATTATTTATTTCAGTAAAGCTACAAAAGATTTTGGCATGCTGGACAATGGATACGATTAGAAGAGCTTATGGATGTATAATGAAATAAAAAGCAGCCTCCAGGAAGAGTCACGCTTGTCAACGAGGAGAGAGGCTTAAACGCTCACTCTTATAACTAATGGAGCTAATCTAACCACTAATGGTGGAAGCTATGCGAAGAATTAGTAAGTTAACATAATTCTGTTATTTTCTTTAAATGATGGTTTGGTAATTAGTTAATGAATTGATCGTGAGCTATTGATATGATTGTTGCAACTTTTCGATTTTTTCTATTTATAGTGGTGTTATAGTGATAAAACATAATACAAATTTAGTGATAAAAATCAAAAACTTGAAGATAATTGATTAATAAATAACGGATTTAATAATTAATTAAATTGAATTTTTAAGCTTAATTTAAACGAAAATTGTCGGAGAATAAATTATTAGCTTCAAATTAGATTTACGATATTCCAGCTGATTTTTTTCTGATTCAACTAAAAAAAGTATTAGAAAAAATGAAATGCTGAATGATTCTGAACTAACTATGAAGCATAAAAGCATCATTTTTTTAATTTCATTAACAATATAAAATATAATAATAACTTATTTTATTCATTATTTCGACTTATTATTATTACTTATTTAGATCAAAAAAAACTCGCTTAGTGCAAATGAGCAAAATATATTATATAAATATTGTATAATAATAATGTTGATAATAATAATGATAATGATAAAAATGATAATAACAGTGATAAAAAAAGGAAGGAGAAATATGGAAAGATAAACGAAAATATGTTGATCGATGTTGGTTTACAACAAAAAGCAAATCCATTATATAATAATCTATATATATCGAGAAAAATTGTCCAAAATCGATAAAACAAAACAGGGCAGCAAAATGAAAAATAAATTAAATATTTCCATGATCAGCAAGAAAGCAAAACAAGTCGAGGAAAACTTTACTTATGCCTATTTGTTCTTTTCAATGAATGAATACATTCTCCTAACAAATTTTATCAATTGAAAGAAAAGTCTTTCATACAACTATTCAAGCAATTAAGGAACCACACCGTATAGTTTTTTTATTCTTTATTCATTCATACATTGGAGTAGAATGGCTCGGTGGGTTGTTGATCTCATTTCGGAATGCCGATGGTGGAGATCTTCTTTCTGTAGGAGTAAAGCTGCAGCTAATGCTAGTGTCTTCACCTGCTTTTCTATCGCTGAGTGACTCCATAATAAAATTTGTCCGACAAGTACGACAAATTAGTGAAGCGAACGCAAGCAGAAATGGTGAGCAGTCTTAGAAGCATTTTGAATTAATCATAAATCAATTGTTCCAAAAAAACAAAAATAATTGATGAAAATAAAAAAATGATTAAAAATAAAATAAGTAATAATATGCAAATTATTTTTACTTTTATTATATATGATATGATCTACTATATATGATTTATTTATAAAACAATACAATCTGCAGGATAGAATGGCTCAGTGGGTTGTTGCTCAGTTGGAAGTGCCGCTGAGGTTCTATTCGCCGCAAGAGTAAACCTGTACAAAAATCCGGCTGATACTTGCGACTCACCTGTATTTCTATCGCCAAGGGGCTCCATGGCATATTTGTCCAGTGCGACAAGCCAGAGGAGTGAGTTTAACCAATAACGGTGACGACTCTATGAGAAGAAAAAAAGATGACATGAAAGAAATTTATAGTCACCTAAAAAATAATTTGCGATGGTTGAATCGGATTCATCGTTTTCTTAAGCTTTTGCAAAATTTCACTATCGTTTTCTAAAAATGATGTGCAAATAGATGATATAGTTATGATAATAAAAAATTTCTTGAAATTATCAATCCCATCCATTGATTTACTGCAATTCGAAAGAAGAATTTTAAAAAAAATTATATGAATAAATAAATTTATTTATGTCTAAATCGCTTAATCTGAATTAAATTTAAAACGTAAGTAATTTAAAGAAAGTGAAATTTTTCCAATGAAAATTGTCATCATCGTTGTCGCTCGTCCAACGAAACGAATGCATTGAGAATGCATTCATAAATTCAATTTTTTTTTCTTCTCAAATATAAACTCGACAAATGAATAAAATAAAAATTTAAAAATAAATTAAATAAATCTATTAAGAATGGATAAAAAAGTGAATAAATTCAAATTTAAAGGAAAAACAAAAAAGAAAAGAAATTTAATAAATTTTAAAATCATAAAGTCTGAAAGTTGCAAATATCCATAAAATCATTCTATCGCTAAGTGACTGAAGTGACTATGAATGCCCAATCCTGTACTTCTATACGGCGCAACATGGTCAGTGAGAGTGGAAGATATCGAGAAGTTATTCTCATGTGACAGAAGAAAATAGTCATAAAGCTTCGTCTGCGCTGGTTTGGCCATACATTTCGTTGCCCAGTACAGGAATTTTCGCAAATCTCGCTATACGTTAAACCCTTTTTTTTCTAATCAGCTCTCATCATAACTGGCTAGACTGACTCGTCTGCTTGAATGGTGTCAAAAGAGTGGAGAACCAATCAAGATTGATTGCCAGATGAGATTTTTAACCCATAGGCGGCCCAGCGACATACGGGCTTAGGCACAGGAAAAACGAGTAGCCTTGGTTATTTTCAGAATCAGAAAATCGTTATTAGAACAAATCAACAATAGTGCAGGAATGGTACTAAAAAAAGGCGACAAAAACTAACAATAGTCAGTGGAATAAGTCCTTATTTTATTTATCACTTAATATTAGTAAAGAATAGTAAATACGTATCAAAAAAAAGGTTAAAAATATTTCATGAAAAATAATATCAACAATAGTGCATTATTTGCAGTGATGTGTGATGAAGCATTAATAAAACGATAAAGCAATATTGGAACGAAGAAGACGCAAAAGTATAAATATAAAAGTAATTTTTTAAATAAAAAAAATAAAATTTTTATAAAATTTTAGAAAATTTAAAATAGATAATAAAAAGGTTTTTATAAAATTATAATAAAAATATTATTTATATAAATAGAAAAAACAAAAATAAATGTAAAATTTGCTAAATAATTGTTTATTTAAAATAGAAAAAAAAGGCATAAAAAAGAAAATTTTTATATTTGAATTGCTTAAAATCCATTTGGAAGCGTTAGTTGGAAGTGCTGGAGCAAATAACGAAAATCAATAGAAATAATATGAAAATATGTAAAGTTAAAATAAATTTCTTCTGGAAAAAATATAATTTTTCTTTTTCGTTTGGAAAAAATTTTAAGGAGATTTTTTAGGAAAAATTTTTAATTTACATTCGCTTCATCAAATTTTCAATTTTTTTAATGTGAAAAAAACGATGAATAAAATGGTTTCTGAAAAATTTCAAAAAATTTTAAATTTCAAAAATTCAATGTTTCCAAAAAAATTATTTTTAAATGATAAATGTGGAATTAATAAACTGAAAGGCTAAATAAATTGTTTTTTTAAATATTAAAAATAAAATTAAAAAATAATAAAGGAAAAACTGAAGAAATAATCAAATCCATTGGTATCTTTTTTAACCAAATAATTTTTTGGTGATAAAACGTATTTCATCGTTTTTATTAATGGACACATTAATGGAAAAAGACGAAAAACTGGTGATTGGTGAACGAAGAAGGGATATGTAACGTGTAAACATATAAGAGAAGCATCTGGATAAAGAAAAATTAAAAGTCGATATAATAGAGAATAAACGCGAATTTATAAGAATAGTGAGAGAAATTAGAGGTTACTGTGGCTGAGTTATGTAATTTAATTTCCTTAAACCTGTACAAATTCTTTCTTCTAGTAGTTCGCACCATTAATGGTCCACTGGTGACTATGATAAGACGTTTCCAAGTTTTTTTAAATGTTTTCGAAATTTGTTGCAACTTACAATTTGGTTAATCGAATTTAAAAATTGAGCTATTTGAATTGGCAAAATTGAGTTTATTTATTTGAATTCAAGTTATTAATCGAGAATGCGTTATTTATGCTAAAATCAGCATCGCAAAATTATCAATAATTACATACTTCTGCACTTATATATGATAATAACCAAATATATTTTTGAAAAGAAGTAAAAGTAAGATTTTAATGAGGTCGATGTTTCTCAGTCTTCCAATCGCCGATTTCGACGGAACGGCGTACATTCGGGTAATGAGGTCGGGGAAGAATTGAGATGTGAAATTTGATTTCATGTGACATTCACACTTACTTGCACACCCATTTATTTAGATTTAAAAAATTTATGAAAGCAAACCCAGAAATTTCAGTAGAATAGTCTGAAAATTTAGAATTTACGAATAAAATTAGGAACAATTTTTCTGGGACGCTTACTGATGTCTGATGCCGAACATATTTCTCGCGAAACGCTATTATTTGTTCAATATAGGTTTAAATAATTAACAGTCAATATAATATAAAACTTTACTATATATAGGTAAAAGTTAGGATAACCAAGGGAAAAGCATCGGTCATCTTTCAAGAATTCAGCTACTTATAGAACCAATGGTATATATATATATATATATAAACCAGTGATTCAATACCACATTCAAGGATCTATGAATGTCTGGGTCTATACAAAGTTAACAGAATCCTAAGGACGTTTTCATCGAGAACTCAGTGGAATTGTGACACTTGAAGTCAACTTCAACTCGAAACAGCTTTCAAGGTTTATATCGAGGTGATGCCTAATATTCTGTAGAAGTCTAAATCTTTTCTTCCAGATAACTAGATAAACCAAGATAATAACAAGAAGTGGATATGGATATAAGTCGAACAGCAATATCAGCCGTCTTTTTTATACGGATAATATCAGGCCTTATTAAAACTGAATGAAACATTGATTTGCTCATTCATATAACACGAATATATAGCGAGGACATTGGAATGTCATTCGGATTGGATGATAGGGAAAAAGAGGAAAAGGAAGGATTGAGCTGGACCTGTGATAGAGGTGGATCGTATAGAAAACATATGGACTAGCTAGAAGTATCCCACAGTCACATGAAAACCACGATAAGGGGGGAAGACAAATACTCAAATACTCAAATATCATTAAAAAACATTCAAAAAACACCAAAGAACAAGACAAAACAATATAGAGAGACCTTGAAGAGCCAGCACAATGAAAAAACATCCATAAAACGCCAAACATATAGTTTTGCCAGTCAAATGCGCAGCTGGCGTAATGAAATGGTTAAGAAAACATGCAAGTTGGTGTGAAAGCCCGCAACTCTTCACAATGCGCGGAAATTTCCACCTAAAACTTAGCGCTTCAGCCAGAAAGAAGAAAACGAATGGTGTTTGGTGAGTATCAAAATCAAAGTTCAAAGCATTCATGAACAAATCAGTAAGATGGACGACAGGATGAGTTATTAAGAGAATTGACAACTGAAGTATCAACAGAAATGCCATGGCAAAACGAGATCTTCTATGGGTGCCCCATCACAGCTGAGATAGCTGTCACTGAAAAATCCTACCAGTAACTAGAAAAAATTTTAAAAGATTAAAAAACAATTCTGATGTACTGAATCATAGCAACCTAAGAATAGGTATTGAACACGGTTCATCGATGCAAGGATCTATCATATCAGAGAGGACTCAAGATTTTTCTCACGAGTGAGATTGTGCAAAAAAATTTCAAAAGCCCTCAGAAACTCTCTAATATATATAGTGGCAGGATATAAGATAAGTATGCACTGAAAACCATAGCTAAGTACCTGGAGGGGATATCGGTTCAGTATATAGATCAAATTCTTTTAAAGCCATCCCCTAAAAAAGCCAAGGTCCTGCGAGATTTTTCCATTCAGACAGACAAGCTAATACTGGTCAATCAACCAGGTACAGTGGTACTATACAAGAACCAAAGCCAACACTAATATGACAATACCAAGTGAAATAGGGAAGACCAGAAATGTGAGAAACTAGAGAAATACCAAGAGCTGAAGGAGAAACTAGAGAAAATATAGAAAGTGAGGCCAAAGTCGTCCCAGTGATAATAATAGCACTAGCGGCTATGATGCCTATTGCTCCAGCAGATCCCAGAAATGACATTCAGAAGAACACATTTCCCTCAAGCTCCCAAGCCTCTAATAGAGGATACGAGGCTGAAGATGATCCACACCACCTATAGAGAATAAGAAATAATTTTTTTCTATTACACTTCATAATATTAAAATTATATAATATAATCAGTATAATCACAGTGAATTTCTAAAATTAAAACAAATTCATGATGTGCGCTTTTCATGCATAATCGTTCTTTTCACCAATTTATCTTTTGTTGCTCTAAATAATTGATGATAATGCAGATAAATAGATCGTTAAACTATTAAAATTCTCAATGACATAAGTTCTCAAGCTCTCTTCGGTACCACAGGTCACAGAACAGTAATAAAATAAAGAGAAGTGAGGTGATAAAAGTAAAATATATGATTATATAATGAAATCAAATTTGGCAATGTTTAACTTAGCCAAATCGATAGACCAACCAACATAAGAGAGCTAACAATAGAGCGAAAATGAACCAAGTCGTCTCGAAATTTCATTTATTTTTTATCACCAATTTTTCTACTGTTGAATTAATTTTGATCCTTTCATTTCGTAAATTTTTCCAAACTTTTCTTCCTTTTTTTTTTAAAGAAATTTATGAAAATTTTTATGATTTTCTGGAAAATATTACTTTTTCATGATTAGTTCGCATATTTAAATCGTTAAATTAGTGAATAAATTCGTACGAGTAATCATGAAAAGTTATTATTATTATTATTGTTAATATTAATGATTATTAATATTAATGAGTAAAAATATTTTATAAAAAAATAATTATTCACAATATTATTATACAACATGTTGGAGAAGAAATAAGAAGTATATTTATTCTCAGGAATTGATAAACTCTATTGAACAACTGTCAACACGATTCGCATTATAAACGATGCAGTAAGACTGAAGGAAAAGTTGTGAAAAAAGTGAGTTTAGTTAGTTATTTGCTTATTGGTGCTGCTAAAAGTTTTAGAGCTAAAACGGCGAAAATTTTTATTGAAAAGTTTGACGAGAATTTTTTTCTTCATTTTGACGAGCATAACCGATATGATTTTTCATCTTCTTAATATTTTATTTTATTTTATTATTTCGATTATTTGAAATTCACTGAAAAATTTTATTTCTTTTTTTTGTTTCGTGCAAAATGCAAATGTGCATGCAAATATGAATCCAAATAATGAAAATGCACTCGCAAACGTAAATATTTCTATAAATGCAAACGAAAATGCACATTAAAGTGGTAATGCAAATTTTTTCGTAAATTTTCGTTTATTTTGAAATATTTCCATTTAATTTTACCAAAGCCTCTTTTTATTCAATCGTTTTGATCAATTCGAAATTATTGCTTTTCTTTTTTAATTTTTATGAAAGAATTAAATGAACATAAACTAAATTTTACGAGAAAATAGCTATGAATCCTTTTAAAAAACATTTTAAACAGCTTATCATTAAAAAAATGAAACCTGTTTGGTTGGATGTGAATCCATCTATGCATCGATCTTCGAGTGATTCTCAAGTGAAGAAGAAAAACGACGACATAACATTTATTGCCTAAATAATTGACATTTAATTTGTCAGATCTTTTTTTCGTCGATTAATTAAAGTAATTACTTATTTGTTTTTAGGAATAGAATGACTCAGTTGCTGTTCCCATTTCGGAACGCCAGTGCTGTGGTTCTACTCCTCAACAAGCACAAAGAGTCTTTTAAAAATTTAGAATTACGCTAGTGATTCACCAGTATTTCTATCGCTTAGCAAATCTCCAGCAAAATTCATTTCTTCCAATAGGCCAGCAGAGTAGCCAGAACTGAAAATGGTGAGTACTCTTAGATATTTTTCTAATATCATCGACCATTCTGGCTTCCCCACTAATTTTAAGTTGAATTCCATTCGCTTAGTGATAAAAGTCATTTGTTATTTGGTGATAAAAGTGTGAAGATAGGTTCCTAATTTAGCGCCAAGCAAGAAATAAGACTAGAATTTATTATGATGCTCAAATAAAATAACACAATAAACACAAAATAACACGTCACTCACCCAACTGATTAATTATTAATAAAAAAATTTTCCACTTAACAAATATTTATCAGTTTAACTTTAGGAACAAAAGAAAATATGCATGATAATTCAGATTATCCTGAGAGGCGGCACTTCGAGTCCTCCTCCCGAATAAAGTAAATTTGCAGCTTATCACTTATCAGTCTCGTTAAGCTTGTTGATTAAAATTTATAAATGATATAATTACTTTATGATTAGAAAATTGAACGACTAATCGAGGAATGAAAGCAATTAAATTAATCACATTTTAACAAATAAAGTAAAAATTATCGAAAATTTGACGAAAATAATCAAATTATGACCATTCGCCTGAATGAGAATGTATTATAATAAAATTGCGCAAATTAAAGTATGCAAATTAAAAAAAGGAAAAATAAAACGGGAAAAATAAATCGGAAAATGCGCTGAAAGATGGCAAAATGCTGATTAATGTAATTTTTTTTTTCCTTTTAATATTTTTAAAAATTTCTATTTAATTTAAAAGTTTCTAAAAATTAACAAAATGCAAATCGTCAAATACGCCTAAATAATGCGATCCTTCTAATAGCACGTGGCATTTCAGATTTGGTTGGGATTTCTAATATTAGGGCTGAATCATTGTTCGCCAGAAGGCCATTTGGAGATGGACGCAAAAGTCGGATTTCAAAGCGACGAGATATGAGAGCCTTACCACGCCAAAAAATCTACGAACAGGCAACCTGAATTTAATTGACGCAGCATGCCTCTCAAGAATTTTGTGCCTAAATTAGGCGATTATCACATATTTTAGGCGATTATCATATAGTTTAATCAAGTCATATTCAAGTCAAATTTTTTAGCAATTTTCATTTTCATCGTTTTAATTTCATGAATACGATTAGAAAAAAAATTTGATAGATTTATTACAAAACTTTTTGATTAATTCCTTCTGGTGCTTCATTTAAATTAAAAGAATTTTTCTGGCTTTTAATATCTTTTTGCTAAAAAATTTACGTGAAATGGTGACATTTACAGAAAATGTTTCAAGTTTTGCAGTAAATTCTGCGAAAAAATGGAAAAATAACATAGCCCTTCTGATTACATGAAAGCCTTTTCAGCTAATAACTGAGTCATTTGAAGACAAACAGATGTAACAATGGAATCTGATCATCTTCAGTCTTTAGTTGACCATTTCACTGAAACAAACGAGATTTTCCTGAAAAAACTAAAAAAAGAATTAACTTCCTGCAAATATCGAATAATTCGTTGACAATGCGGTGACACTGAGATGAATTGTTATATCGAAACTCGAAAACTATTTAGTGGATCATTGCATATAATCAAAAAAAGAAAAGAAAACCAGTATTTCTTTATGTCAAACATGATGTATAAAACGAAAATGAAGTTTCCGTTCGCAAATATCATTGATGCAACCATTTTTTTGTTTTTTAATTTTCGCAAATATTGATAAATTACCGAATGGAAAATGAAGTAAAAATGATTGCAAATAACCAGTTTTTTTCGAGTATTTTAACCGCAATACATTATTTATTCGATAATTTTCGATATATTTAATTGAATTCACCAATTCATTTAAAATTTAGTCATTATCACTATCACTGAATCACTATCGGTTAATAATTGTTCTTTTTCGATAGATTAAATATTATTGGTTTTAAATGAGTTTGAAGAATGATATGAGAAAAACCTAAAATTAAAATGCAAAAATTTTTTCCAATAATATTACAATATTTTTTATTTTGCAATATTTTATATTAGATATATTAGGTATTTTATATTATTGCACTTTTTGGGAAGAAACTATCGAGTTAGGTTGGTTCCATTTAATGCCTCCAGCATTAAATCTGCAAAATTATGGAACTAGCAATCTTCCTGTATTTCTATTCGATTAATTGATTGATAATTACTTTCTTATCACATTTTTGTATTTTTATTGCAACTTTTATAATATTTTATTTCAAATTAATCGAAAAGCTGAAGGAAAAGTAAATAAACGATTTTGAAATGATCTTCTTTTGCAATCATAAAAATTTTCTTGCAATTCTATTATTTTATAATAAATCCAATATGAACGAATTTGAAAAAAAAGATTTATCGTAAAATTTTATCATTTGCAATCATCTTTTCACATAAGACTGCGTAATAGGAATTTAAAAAAAGAAATAAAAATCCTCAAAATTGACAATCAAATTGACAATTAAAATTTGTATATTGCAATCATATTATATTACTGTTATATATACATAAATATATATATAAATATATATTTATAAGCTAATATTGAATAAATTTACTTAAAGGTTTTCTTATCAGCTTATATGATAAAGAAAACTTCAGCTGATTAGTATAATTTATAAATTTTAAAGAAGTAATTGACAACTTAGCAACTACTATTTCTGGTAAAGCTAGCTCTGCTGGTTGTTATTATAGTCAGAAATTTTTGTGATGGAGTCATTTTACTTTTCGAAAGGTACAAATGAACCGCCAGCACCACTCCACTTGATATAATTATGAGCATTAGAAATAAATCAGCACATATTGCACTGATTAAATATAAAGATGAAATTATCCTTAGCACTTATTCCGAATGGAAAAAATTAAAGCACCATACCTTCAATACAAAAAATGAAAAAAATTTGGATATATTTGCAATTCATTAAAATGGTGACGGCTCATTAAAAACGAAAAAATACATATCCATTTAATTAAAGGATGATAATGATGATATAAAAATGATAATAAAAAAATAATAATAGATTATGCATCATACATAACAAGTCTGATCAATGATATCAAGTTAACCTTATTAAAACACGTTGCTCATGCATACATGTTTCCTAATAATTTCAGTCATACCTTTTTTGAAAGAGGTATATAAAAAGACCTCTCCATTGCTGGATCGATTCGCTTCTCTGGTTTGTACACAAGACATATATGGTAAGCAGTCCCTTGGCGATTGAGGAGTACAGATGAGTCGTCAATATCACCCAAATTTTTGATAGGTTTAATCTTGGAGTAGAACTTCAGCATCGGCGCTCCGAATTAAGCAACATTCTACTGAGCCATTTTACCCCCGTCATAGCTCTTAGTGGAATTTCTCGAATGCTTACATAGGAAATATGGGCATTTGATGGGAAAACTCCTCATAAAGCAAAAAATGAAAATCCGAAAAAATGTATACGTTTTATTCATACATTTTCGTCATACATTTTATTTCGATTCAGTCGTTCATTAAGTGATCGATTATTTGTTGACAGCTTTGGCTCCTCTTGAAAGACCCAATTAAATCACCAAATTTGAATATTATTAAATTTACTAACACTCACCGCTAAGTACCAAATTTCATCATTTCAATCCTTTTTTTTCATACCAAAAGTCGAAAATATTTTAAATCGAAAATACTCTTTGTTTCTTATCAATAAAGAAATCGACCGAATCAAATATAAAACAAAGAAACTGAAGAAAAAACAAATATTTTGATTTAATCAGTAATATTTTTAGCAAATTATTTATTTACACTAAATAAAAAGAAGTGAGATAAGTAAAGTAGAGGAATCAGGGATGAATAGTTGAATGGTATTTCTGAATTCTGAATCCGATCACAAGGATACGATTCCCGCTCATTGAAGCGAATGAGAAATACAAGAATATCGCCAGAATGATCGAACTGACCCACTCGCAGTTCTATTCTCAAGTGGCTCTCCGGTGAAAGCGGTTAATCTCATTTTTTTATGCTAATGGAGCGAGTGAAATCAGAAGAATTAATGATGGAATAAATCTTTATATTGTGAGATGAGAAATTAGCAGCCAGAACAATCTGATTTCGTTTTAAAAATTTTATCCTTAAACCTAAAAAAATTCATTTCAGAAAATTTGGAAAATTCGTTTAAATTACAAAAATCACTGACTGTCAAATCCAACAAACTATTTAATGCAATTTTAAATAAAATTCTGAAGAATTTCATGAAATTACATATTTTGGCAATTTTTGATAAAACTAATTGGACAGTGGCAGAAAATAGAAGAAAATATTACTCAAAAGAAATGCCTTAAAGAAAAGAGTGAAAAAAAATGAAAAACGAATCATCGACGACTTTTCTCATAAAATTTTTATAGATAATTTCCTAATTTAAGGATTAATAAAGAATCTTATTAAGAAATAAATTAAATCTTCTTAAGAATTTAATAAAGAATATTGGAAAAGACTTTAGGAATTTGCTTATTATTCATGAGGAATAAAAATTTGTAGGTAGCAATGGTACTAAGTAAATAAATAGCAATGGATGCTAAATAAATCCGAAAATTGGATAAAAAATAAAATTTAAAAATAAATTTCAAATTTTAAATTAGAATAGCGAATCTGTTATTTCTATAAAAGTCATATTGAAAAAACGCGCAAATTAGGAGAGAATAAATATATATTTTTAAATTTATTTATAAATATACAATATATTTGATGAAAAACATCCGTGGACCCGAAATTAATAGAAATCGAAAAAATAGGTTGCTTGGCAACTATAAATATTTAAATTATGTTTTAGATAACCACTTTATATTAGAGCTATGCATACTTAATAGCACGCAAAATGTAAATTATATCCAAGACGACGGATAAAAAATTTTGATAGAATCAAGTTTTTTCCCAAATGAAAATTAATGCACTAAGAAGAATATGAGAATCCAACTGCTAAAAAAAAGCAATAAGAGAACCTAATATTCTTGAATAACATCTTCTTCCTCGTTTAATGAACACCGCATACCATTTGTTAACTTCATGGACCTTTAGGATGAGATCTGCTGAACGGAAAGCCAGTCTTAGTTAGAGAGATAAGGTAAAGAGAGACAAAGAGGCTACTTTAATAATCACCCCCTTGGCATATAATTGTTCAGGAGATAAATAAGCAATGATCATGTCAAACCTTCGAAAACAATGATAAATAAGCAATGATCATGTCTTCGAATTTTAAAACCTTCGAATTTTAGAATGAAAGGAATATGACATAGAATGGCCTAAAGACCTGAAACGAAAAGAGCCATTATTAATATTAGAAAAAAACATTTGCATGGTAATACAGATGAAATAATCGTAATTCGAATGCGAGGAATTATTCACGCTTGAGATTTACTGATAATTGCTCGATTTATGGTAAATACGCTTGATAAATATGATTTCGCTATTATTTCTATAAAAAAAATATCGCACAAATACTAAACCAAAAATATTTTAGCATTTCTGCGATAAATATAAAACTGATCTAATTCAATATAATAATTTTGGTCATATAACAATTTTTATCAATTTTATCATATTTCTGATGGTATTCCAGAAAAAATTTTAAATTAAAGGAACTAATTAATGCAGTGGAATAAATTAGAGAAAAAAATTCATTGCAGAAATTATTAACAAGTTGTAGAGAAGTTGCAGCATTAAGCATTGATAAAAATGATAAATGTGTTGATAAAGAAAAACGAAAGTGAGCAAAATTGATTGGATATTTTATTTTATCATATCTCCATCCCATTTAGAATTATCAAAATGAACTACCCGAGCATACATAAACTATTATATTTATCCTGCTATTTAATATGGTTCGTGAAAATTTTACTTTAATACTTCAATCGATCTATGCAAAACTTTGAATTGCATTGCAGAAGTTTAGAAGTCCAAAATTACAGCCATTTAAAAAATTTAAACTACCCTTTTATCAAAGAAGAAATAAGAAAAATATCTGAAACATAGACTCTTCATTCGTGGAAAAAAATGAAAACCACAGTTGAAGTCGAGTAAAATCTGCAGTCGAAACAACTATTTAAAAATGCTATTGGCACGCTATATTTTCTATGCAGCCTGGACCCACATACCTTTAATTATGAATTCAGACCCAGAGCAGATTCAAATTCAGACTAAATTTATATAATGTTGGTTCGTTCAAATTTGAATAAAATTCCCTCAAGATTTATTATTTACAAGATTTCATTTGCTATATTAATTCGGATTCATTAATTATTTTTTATTTATTTACAATAAAAAACAAGCAAAGCAATAGCCGTATAGCCGTGCTTGTGTTAATAAAAGTAACGAAAATGTCGATACAGGTTGATAAAAGTTGAGTACTGAGGATAAGTTTTGCACCAAATGATTTTAATCTTAAACTGAGTCTAATTTTTAATTTTAAAGATTTTAAAGATTTTAAACTTCAAAAACGACACTTTTTTCATTTTTGAAAAACCGGTGGTACAAAATACCACATCTGAAGGCAATTTCTTCAATAATAAAAGCTTCAAATGAAGATATTTTGAGATATTTTTGAGACTTTTGATATTCATATATGCTTGCGCACTTGTAACCCATTATTCTCCTTTATTATATTACTATCAGCGATGGAATCAGATTGCGCAGCTTGGAAAACACTTTGCCTTTGTGGCCAGCGGAGTAGCCTAACCAGTAACGATGAGAGTTGTTAGAATAAAAATCCCTTGAATTTAAGGAAATGTAATAGTGTTTCGCATCACTTGAATTCCGAAAGTTAAAATTCCAAAAACCAAAATCTGGCAAAAATAACTTAAAACTTCTATTCTCTATTTTTCTTGGAACTTGAAATAAGCAAATCGCTTAATGTGGACAAAGAATTCTCTTGAAATTCGCTTAATGAACAACTCCTTTCGACGATTCTTTACATGGCACAACTCATTTATTATATCTATTCATATTTTCGTATCAGCATTCAGCAAATTAATTGTTGTGTGTTTCGCCTGCAGTTCATTCATATTTTATTTTTTCCACGTTTTCTCCTTTTCTCGAGCCATCAATGAATGCGAAGCTACTTCATTTCAAAAAGGACGCGCTAAAACTGCTGCTTGAGATTACCAGTTGGACAAGAATTTCAATAATTTTCACTGACACTATGGAAATGACAAATTTTTTTGAACAAAGGAAATTTCGTGAAGGCCGTGCTTCAGTATTTGCAAAACGAACAGCCTGTTCTAACGAAATTTTATTCAACTATAACGATAGATTCAATTGCTAGCATTAAAGAAATGTTCAAGTCAGCTTAGACGTATTAGTATGGATTATAAATGCACTGAAATGCATAGTTGCTGCTAACTACAAAGAACTGCAATAAGATACTGGATTGTGCAGGATAACTGCAGCGAAAATCTGGTCTTAAGATAAAGTGAAAAATATCCATTTTTTGAAAAAATATCTGTTTGACTTATTATCTGTTTGACTCGAATGAAGTGGTACCAGACTTTTAAGATTTCGGACACACTCTAATATCAATATCAAACGAAAAAAACGAAACTTCAGCTCAGATATATACTAGATAAAAAATTTCTTTTGCCCTGCTATTTGTGGAATCCCTACAAAATCACTATAAAAACGAAAGCCCGCACCTAATTACAATGTGCAATTCTAATGGGCGAATGAAGAGCAAAATACTAGGAAGATATCTATCTGCCTTTAACCTTTCTTGCTTTGGGAGAATAATATACCTACAAAAATAATACACCCTACAATACACCAATAATACACCTACATTTACCTAGCGTTCTCGAAATCCACCTTTGCTCATAAACCACTTGCATTATCATCGCTTAAGTAGTTAGATCATATTCTCCGCCATGTCATAGAAAATGGTCTCACTGCTTATTAAGCCCCGTATTCGAAAGCAAGAAGAGAGGTGGATTGATATGGGAAAGATTTTGAAAACATTTCAGCAAAGCATGCACCGTAGACAGCAGAAAAAGAAATTTTATTTTTTCTTTTTCATTTTTTTTTCTTTTTAACACTAATGGAAAAAAAACGAAAAGTTAAGCGAGAAATTTTGCTCAACAATGGTATATTTTAAAAGAAATAAAACTGAAATATAAGCATCAGAAATCATCAATGGCACCATACTTTAGGGTGTTTAAGCTCAACAATTTTAAGATCTCGAACAACAAATTTTTTCATGTTCAACTCCGCATTTCGTTTATGGCATTCCTGCCATAACTGCTTCTGAAGTTTGAGTTCCTTTAATGTGAGATCTTTCCTTATTGATGATCCGATAGGCAAGAGTGATTTCACTTTAGGGCAATGTAAAACTTGATTTGACTGGTTCTTACTTGCCAATTTTACTTGAAGTATACGAGATTGACTTTCGTGACTGCCAAATCGTTGAACCGATCTAATACAATTTTTATTGAAACCGGCAGCTTCTACTAGCTTTTCGACAAATTTTATATCATATAACATACCATTTAGCCCCGTAAAAATCTCTGGGACACCGATTATAACAAAACCATTCGCTTTATCCATTCGCTTATTGTGCTCGACAACCGAATCCACTACTTTTTTTTCAAACGTTTCGTGATTTACCATTTCATCATTAATTGAACTTTGCATCCGACCAATTTTTTGTGTTAGATTTTCAATTCTTTCCGAGAGTTCCTTCAAATTTTCGCCTTTGTCTTCGGTGCAATCATTTAACGTTAGTTTAAAATCACCATTTGCTTCGACATTTGTAAAGAGTTGTTCATTAAATAATTTCGCCTGAATCGTCGTATCCACGAAAGACGTTGTTGACTGACCAGAAATCTGTATTTGACCAATTTTTTGTGTATGTTTTTCACTTTTTCCGGTAGGTTTGTCTTCTATAACATCGCTAAACACTAGTTTAAAATCACCATTTGTTTTGACCTTCGCCGTATTCAAAACAGATGTTGGTTTAACGCAGATCTCACTAAAAATACAACACAACGCCAAATTCATGAAAGATTTGAAGAAATTACTAAGCAATAAAGCAAACCTGTCGCTTGGTCCATTTTGCACTATTCTATGGAATGCCGGCGAAGCAGCGGACGAATCCAGCTGAAATAAAACAAAAAAATACATGATAAAAGGTAAAATAAGTCGTTGACTTTAGAAGTAAAAGTAGAAAAAAAATTTTTAAGTCACCGTGGTAACATCGTATTTTCCGTCACATTCGATTCGATTATTAGCCTACTACTGATAATTTTTTGAATAAACCTTCAAATTCAGATAGCTGAAGACATCTGTACGTTTCTTTGTAAGTTACTCTGGCAGAAACACCATGCAAACGCCTCACTCTGATCGCACTTAAGTTGTTGCAATTATTGCAATAACCAGAAACCCTACCAGAAATGCACACTTTTGGAAGAAGAATTTAAAAAATTGAATTGCAACAACTGAATTGAATTGAAGAATTAAAAATTTTTTTCTAGTCGAAGTTCTACATTCCTTAATAATAAAATATTAATAATCTAGTAAAAGAATAGTAGGATATATTTTTTTAAATATTATATATTATATTATATATAATATATAATGTATTATATATAATATAATATATATTATATATTATATTATATATATATTATATATTATATTATATATAATTCATATATAATTCATAATTATATAATTCATTATACTCGATACAATTGTCTATTTCACAGTTAATAAAAAAGTTATTATCCATTAATATCCATTGTTTAAAGATAAAGGAAATTGGAATAAAGACATGAGTGGAAAGACATGAGTGAGTGACCGTGTCTGACCACGTCTTGATTGGCACATCTGGCTTTTCACGTCACCAATCACACGGTTTAACAAACAATGAAATATGCGTCAATTTTTGTGTTGTGCGATGAAGAACGTGCCCTAAACACCGAAGGCAACCCTTTGTGATGGTATTGTCAATGGTAACTGAACGAAGGAGGAGGAAATTATGTGAGATTTTATCAACTCGACGAACCCGTAAAATGTATCTTGGACATGAGTGATCAAAATCTGATAGCTTTTTTTATCCTCCACTCTTCTGATCATGCCTCGTAGCCAGCCACACGGCAAAAATCGAACGAGTCGCGGCTATATAGATGCGACAACAAGGGTGTCCATTATCCAGTCTATCGCATGGTTGAATATTGTAGAAGAAAGAACAATCCTGACGGACCTCAGTTTTTATTTCGAAGGGATCTATCAGTTCCTCATATACACGGATCTGCGCCGATTTTCGCTCATAAAATGTTTTTATGAGTCGAATAATCTTCTCTGGAATAACACCACTCTCCAAAGCGCCGCTACCAATTAAATCAAAGGCAGCCGCAAAGTCGAAGATGCAAATATCTGAAGCGGATGTTCCAACATCCTTCTTAAAGTGAATATCTGATTAGCGCAATCCCGTCTGAATCCAGCTTGATTAAGGCGCATCCTACTATCTCGTCCTTGCACTGTTAAGTAAAAGGGAAGCAAAAATTTTCTCTAAGACGTTTAGTGGGCTGATTCCTCGATAATTGTCGCAGTATATCTTACCACTTTTCTTGAGAATAGGGAGCAGAATTGCTTTGCTCCAATGATCTGGTAATCTTTCTTTTTTCCAAACCAGAAAATTTGTCGAAGGTGCGCTATGAAAGAAGTTGGGTAACATTTGAAATTGGCCTTAAGCTTATGGATAACGGAAATTATTCTTCGGGTTGCAGGCTCGCAATTGCAAGCCTATGCTTCGTGTCAGCTATATCAGGGGCAACAGATGGTGCTTCATGGCTGAGTTTGGCCTCAAAGAATTCGACCTAATACTTATTTATACTTTTCACTCTGCTTAGGGAATTCGGAAAATTATATTTTTAAAGGAGAAAATGCAGTTTTAATAGAGAAACAGTGTTTTTCCTGTAAAATATCCTTTCATTTTGTATAAAAAAGAATAAAATATCTATAAAACACCTATTTTTATCAATTCATTGTTGAAGATATGTCCGATTTTAAATATCTTTATCTTAGACCCACTCTAATCCCAACCCAAAGGGCCAGGAGAAAGATAAAATTACAACTAGGATAACTGTTGCTAACAATGGGTTCTTCCGGTTGACGAAATCTTTATAAAGTCGCACCGATATAAAGCTACTCGGTCTTGCTATATAGCAGTATGGCTGATGACAGTGGATATATTAAGAAGTCATCTGCCTTTGACCACTCATGTCTAATATCATTTTACTGTCGAACTGATAAAATCTCACTTAATTACATAACTGCATCCACCTTCGCTCGAATACCATTTGCGCAAATAATACCATTACAAACCGTTACTGGTTAGGGCATGTTCTTCGTCGCCTACCACAGAAGTTTACACACATTTCGTTACTTGTTAAATTCTTTGGAGGAGAGCCAATCAAGATCTGAACTGATGCAGTCAGGAAAAATTTTAAACGTATAAATGGACCAACGATATTTGGACTTACACGGTGGAAAAAGGAATGGCTTCTATTACTATCAAAGATGTGATAGCCTAGAAACGCCTTATCTTTGTAGCCAATAGAAAATATTTTTCAAACTTTTAAGAATTTTTAATTAAAACCATTTTATCATAATTTTTCCAGTTACTTAGCGACAGAAATAGGTGGATTACTAGCACCATTCCCATTTATCTTTTATGTAAAAGGAAAATTATCTCTACTGAGATTAGTACCAAAATGCTGTGAAGTGAAGGAAATAACCTACCGACCATTCTATACAATCATAGTAGTAAAATTTAGGAAATTTAGGATAAAATTATCTTTCAATAAATTCTTTTTTATATATCAGAAATTCTAACCTTTTGTTCAAGTGTTTTTATATATGCATCCCAAGCTTGACGTATAACCATAATGCTTTGATTCGCGAACATCGAAGGATACAAAATACCAAAGTTATTCTCGTTTTGAGGTGAAATCTCATCGCCGGTTTCGATGTTATCAAAAAAAAAAAGAGGTAGCGATCGTTCATCAATTTTAGTTGGTTCTAATTCATTAATATTCCCCCTATCTTCTATCAAATCGCTTTCCAATTCATTACTTTTATTAATTTCGTTATCACTCTTATTATCGTCAACGATGGAAAAAGAACGTGAACATGTGAATGATTTTTTGTTATCATCAATAAGTGAAAAAGATTTTTCCTCATTTTCAAATAAATTAGATATTTCTTTATTATTCTTTTGTGTGAATGGATTATTATTGGCTTGAAGAGGATAATTTTTCTTTCCACTGATTATTTCCTTACCATATATAGTGGTAATAATGAACTGCAAAAGAACAGATAAGTACTGATCACGAAATATTATTATAGCTTTATAACCACAATGAATTTTTTGCACAGAAAAGTCTTGAGTCAAACCTCTTTGCTCATGCTTTTCCATGCATTTTATTAAGTTCCCGAAACCGCAAACGATGTACTGAATCAAAACATCATACGACGAATCAATGTATTTGTGATCCAGTGAATAATACTGTTCGTTTGGAACTGCCAAACGTAGGAAACGTGTGTAATTTGTATGATATTTGGAAAACCAATCTTCAATAATTTCCAAACCTTCTCGTACTTGCCGCGCACTATCAAGCGAAATATCAATTCTGTCGTTTAGCGTACTGACGATATCACATGCACGTTGTAATTTCACACATGAAGAAACGTCAGCAAAAAATCGAGTGGTTACATTAGCCATTCCGAAAAATATTCTAAAATAATTATTCCAAGTGTAAAAAAGAGCGATTTAACAATAATAATACGATAAACTGGTTGGCCCCATCGAAGCATTCGAGGCATTTAGATGATCCTTTCAGAATACACTTGAAGCAACATCTACCTAACTTTTAAGGACAAATTTCCTTTGGCCAGGAGCCCTGGACTAAAGTTATTTGGTTGATAACAATTCCACTGGATTGTCAGCAATTATTCGTTTTCAAATATTATTCATATAAATGAAAAAATTTAAAATGAGTATTTAAAATGTACAGAACAGTGAGGAAAGAGAGGAGATAAACTCATTTGCTAGAAAAAACACGATTTTTGGCCACTTTTCGAATTCCACGAACAACTTCTACAGCTTATTTCTTCAACTCTTCTTTGGAAATTCCCAAAATAAAAACAATAACAAAAATTGCAAATTTATAGGTCTCTGATGACCTCTCGAAGAAATACGCCAGAGCAGTAGAATTGTGAGGATAAACAATCGTCAAGGGGTCACATTTTTCAAAAAAGTTGTGAAAGGCAAACATCACTTCAAATCAGAAGCTAACGAGAAACCATGAAGTCGATTGCCGCTCTGTTTTGGACCAAAACCGAAAATAAGAATATTAGTCAAATGTCCATCCTCGACCATTCACAATTCACTCTAATTTGCGGGCTTATTTATCTATTACAAAGAAAACACAAAACAACAACTATGTTTCCTGTAGCGTAAAAATAAAAGGAATAAAATAATGAACTGATAACAATGATAATAGATAAATATATAAAAATAATAATAATAGTAGCAATAATAACAATAAACAAAACAATAATAATAATATTATAAATAATAATAAATAATAATAAATAATATTATTATTAAATAAGAAATTTATAAAATTTTAGATCATCGGAAAAAAATTTTTTCAACAATCCTATAGTTAACCTAATTAAAGGATATTATAAATATTATTTATATATCCTATTTAAAACTATTTATTTAGCTAACCTCTTAGGGAGTTCATCGCAATAATCAATAGGGTGAATAAAGCAACTGTGGTTTTTCCGGGTGTTTCAAATAGGTTCAATAATTTCAACTCATTTGATTTGGCTGCATTTGTCTTAGGCTAATTTAGTTCGATTTTATTTTGAATATAAAATTTTATCAATAAAGATTATTTCTTGGATTATTATTATTACTCGGCTAACGCATAGTGAATTTAAGTGAAATGGCTTTTTTCTCTATAGTTAATGGACTTTGGATTTATTTACTCGGCTTAAGGAATGCCTTTGTAGTCCTTTCGATATACTTAATGGATTTCGCGGACCTAGGGGAATAGCAGTATTGCATTAGAGGAATAAATATCTTAAAATAGCAATAAGAAATTTCCCATTTTTATTTTTAAACATTTTAAACAACTGAATTGGCACTTTGCACGACTTACTTTATCCACCAACAATCTGCTACTGAGACCAAAACTTAAATTTTAAATAACTTTGAAAAAATCGTTATCAGCAGTGATTTTCTGGCATAACAGATCAGTGGGAAAAGAAATAAGCTGCTTATTTCCAATTAACGATTCCAAATCATTCTGTACCTGAGGAAAAACTGTCCAAACTTCCATGTGGAGAATCATCATCAAATGTGGAGAAACTAAAAATAAATAGTAGAATTTTAATAATTTTAGATATTATCAATGCAAGGAAGTAAAGAATAAAGCATCACATCAACGCACCCACCCAGAGGCACACTTAATTTTTAACATTTCCCATACTTTTAATACGTACTCCTTGCTAGTATTATAAATATTAAATAAATTTGTAAAATTATAATTTATAATTAATTATAATTAAATTTATAATACTATTATTATTATTTTTATTATTACTATTATTGCCACTATTATTATTATCACTTATTTTTATATATTTGGCATTATCATTATTATCAATTCATTATTTTATTCTTTTAATTTCCCATAAATTTTTTCGAAATTTCCATGCCATCCCCCGAAAATTCTGCATAGTATATCATTTAAAAAAAATTAAAAAGACTAATAAGACTAAAAAGACTAATAAAAAGAAATCCTCAAGATAAATAATTAAATATATTTTTTTGTATTGAACACGTTTCCCCCGGTATTTTTCAGTATTTGCTGCATTAATACCTTCGCAAGTTGATAACAGTAGAAATAAATAATACCCTATAATCAGTACCATTTGCTGATATGAACTGACTGCCTGCAGATTCATGTCTTTCATTATTTGGGTGAAACTTTTTTCATACTACGGAAAACCAAAATTTTTAATTTTTTAAAAAAATTTTTTGAAAAAAATAATTTCAAAACAAATTTTGAAAGGAAAATTTATCCAAAATAAACTTTTTGGTAATTTTTCTCCCCAAAAGAGCATCGCATTGTTTGTGAGATAAACCAATTTTAATGCCAAGTTAGACGAAACATTTATTTTCTCTTCATAAAATGAAACCAATAAAAAACCAAAAACCGCATAAGAAAACAATTTGCAAAATTTTAAAGCACATTAGTTTGCTTATCTTGGACGACCATTATTTTTTGGTCGACGTTTCCCCTTATCGCCATCGCTATATTGCAGTATAAATTTTCTTTCGTTTAGATGAATTGCCATTCGAAATTTCTCTCGGCAGTGTTAACAAAATGTATAAGTACTCCAATTTTAAGAGGAAATATCTTGATCTCCTCCTAAATGAGCTTAAATCACCAATACAAATCACCAATAACCCAATGTATTCAACGAAAAATAAATTATTCTACGGTACTTTTTGTAAAAGAATTTCTCTAGTGATTTCAATAAATTTTTATAAGTAATAAACGACCAATTATTTTGAAAAATTTTGGAATATTTAAAAGATAATTTTAGAAACATGCAAAAGAACTCTCAAGGATCAGCACCTGGCCTGAACAAAACAATTCACTAATTTGCTGGCAAGCAAACCTTAAATATAATACATAATTGTGTGAAATTTTAATGGCAAACATTACGCTGACATGTTTTCAAATAAAAAATCCTTGTCGCATAAATTTTTTCTCAAAGATATATATCCTGAACGAAACATATCTTAAAATAACCAATAAGTTAAAAGAAAAGTGAACTGTTAATGGGCTAATATGGCTGACTCTATTAAAAATAAAACCAATGAAAGAAATATAAAATTGAAAAACCTAATCAAAGAAAAAAAATTATTTGATGAAGCCTTTAAAGAGAAACGAATCATTCATCGGTATGCGTATTTATATATACTAAGCCATAAATTTACAGCCAAGTATCTGATACGAACGTGTCGAAAGAAAAACATGAAAGAAGAAATGATTTCGTGCGTATAAGAATTATTGGTTCCTTGATTTCTCAACGATGAGAATCAGATAACAACAATCTCTTCAATTTACTCTGGCTATGAACAAAGACAATGAAGACAATGACAATCAAAGAGAATATATTGAGAATATACAGTTTGAACAAAAAATCTCATTTTAAGCGACATAATCATACTGCCGAATATCAGCTTCATTCCTCTTTATATACTCTCGTTCAATAAGAGATTCAATCCTATTTTTGACTAACTGTGGTGACGGATGGAATCGATGTTTCAATTGACCCAACACCTAAAATTCAACAAATGAACAGAATTATAAATATTGAAAAATTATAACTCCTCAAAAATTTGGAGAAATGATAAAACGAAATAAAATAACGAATGGCAAATATAAATCAATCGAGTACTATTTGGAAAGATCGACATTTGAAATCGCAATACCTCACTAATAAGAACAGAATGTTGCAAATGTTTTCTAGCTTTCATAATACGGACTATAGCAGCTTCAATTTCGTGCTTTCGGTCATCATCAATCTAAAAAAAACCAATCTAAAATTTAAAAAAACAATAAAGTTAAAATATTAAGTTAAGTTTTACCCTTACCTCCTTAAAATAAAGAAACCATATGACAATAATAAGTAAAATGGTTAACGATTGTCACCTTTGCGCGAGTTTCTTTTCTTTCAGGTTCTGCCTCTGCGCGAACAGATACTGCTTGAATTTTTACCCTCGTTAATTTTGATGTAAAATTGTCATTAACCCAGAATTCATCTGTATTTTCTAAAACGAAATCATATGCCATCATGGAATACCCAACAAGAATATACAAATATGCAAATAAAATCAACTTATTTAAAAAAAAAAACGAATAAATATAATCACCAATATCTCTACCGACACCTTTTCGACAGAGAATTTTTTGAGAAGATTTAGCCATCGCTAAGGACATCAATGCCCTCTTGAGATCTTTTTCAGGAATATTAGTCTCTACAGCCAATTCCTGAAAACATAAAACTTTATCAGCATCAATGTAGAACTTTTAAAAAATCAAAAAATGATCTGAAGAATTACTTGAAATGTTATTTTCGGCTTGACATTGAATCTAAGCAAAACACACATCTGATAAGTGCTAACAGTCAAAATCTTATGCTCTTCCTTGCGAGGAATTGATGAAGGACCTGCTACATCAGACTCCTAAAACCACAAAAATATCTAGTTAATGAAAAAAAAAATCACACTAAAAATTTCAATAAATAATGAAAACCTGTTGACTTAATTCATCCATAGTCGCATTGCCTCCATAAAAAATAGCCTTCACATCAGCATGCCCAAGCATAGGATTAAAATTTAGCTTTCTTCCCGAATGTTTCGCGAGATAAAATGCTTTGTAACTATCGAATGACTGCGCCACTGCTTGAGGTAATATGCAATCTAGCGCCACTTGAGTAGGCCAATAACAACTAGTTAGTACTTTTACCGTTATATCCACTGTATCACGAAACTAAATTAGATAAATATCACAAACCGATATTACAATAATAACAATAAATAATAAATAAAAAAGCCCTTCGAAAACAACTAAAAGCTTTATTAAAACGAAATAATAAAAATCAACATTTTCATGACGCTCCTTGAAATCGTTCATGAGTATGTTCGATAATTCGATATCCTTGAACATTCCTTCCAGCTTTGATGTAAACTGACAACCGCATTCAGTCTGAAAATAAGCATACTTGGGGATACAGTTATAACTGCAATAATCTCTTATCCAACTTTTAATAATAGATTTATTAGGAAGAGGAATCGAACTCCTATTGATTGTGCTTAACATCGGCTAAAGTAATCGAAAAGCAACCATAGAATATAATAAATAATAAATTTAATAAAATATATAATAATAAATAATATACAATAATATATAATAATATTTAATAATATATAATAATAAATTTAATTATTGAAATAAATCTTACTTTTAACTTTGATACCATCGATTTTTCAGCATCATCTGATATACTACGTTGCAATAGCAATCTTTTAGCAAGATGGGATTTATAATAGCTAAAAACAGTAGATGAAGAAGCTAAAAAACTAAACCAGAAATCGGAAATTATGGCAAATATTTCCGGTAAAGAAACATTTTGATGCTAAAATTAAATAAATATCATTGAACCATGATCCAAAATAATTTCATAATATATTTTGTTTTCTATAATACTTTATGACAAAAACGATAAAAAATTTTGATTCGAATATCGAAAACGAATTTTTTTAAATATATCAATATAAAACATAAAACCTTTCAAAAATATCTTTATCCTGAAGGAAACGGAAAAGAACCATCGATTTTTCCTGCACCAATTCCTGTTCGCTCTCATTTAGCTAAAAAACGGTAAGATTTTAAAATTTTTCCTAACCTTTCAGAATGAAAATTCCTTTCATCTAAAAAAAAATAGACAGAACGTTTTCAAAAATGTAAAAGCAAACAAACCATTCTCATTCCTTTCTTGAGCTTATCATCTATGAATAATGACAAATATTCTGGACTTTTCGGATTTAAATTAAGAAAATACTCAAAGTCGCTTTGCATTTTCTGCTTGAAAGACTTATCGTTCTCGAATGCGTCTTTTAAAAAATGATCGAAACGATCTTTCAAAACCATTAGAGACTAAAAGATAATTCTGTCAAAAAATGAAGGTGAAAAATGACCAATCGGCATAAAAAAAGAAAAATATTGATTTAAACAAGGATATAAAAAGGATATAAAAATTTCTCTAATAGACAGTGAAAGTGAATGAATTCCCTTCCAATATCAAACAATTAAATGGCCAATCGCAGCCAATTGATTTTGTGATACTTATAGACTAAAAGAACTATCAACATTCTAACGGATTTTACTTGGATAAATTGGATGGGACTCCTGCCGGAATTTCCTGGTTCTGTTTCAATAGCTTCATTTACCAGTGATTCACCCTTTTTGCGAAGATATCTACTGATGCAGTCAGTCATAAACGTAAGTCCATTTTTAACGCGCTTGATTATTCTGTACATACGACTTAAATCTGCAAAATCATAATAACGAAATAAATAGCAAAAATTAAAAGAATACTGATAAAATTCTAAGATTTAAGCAATAAATCAAAAAAAAATAAACCATCAATGTCATCGTTTGTTAGCATATGATAAATTCCACTGCCTTCCATTTCTATGATAGTTGTCATATGTTTTTCTATTAACTCTTGATCCAGTACCTGGAAGAAATTGTCAGGTCTAATCCGCAAAATTATTTGATTAGTAATTTATATATGTAGTAATTTGCTATAATTTGTAACCAGAAGAGAAACTTATTTCTTCCAAAATTTGCATAATTTTTCCAATCCCTCCTTCCTAAAATATTCCAACTATCTCAAATGGCTTCTTTTGTACTAACATATTTCAACACCTTTCCTTCAAATCTTCCAAATCTGGCCGTAACTTCTGCTTCTCAGAATCCCGATAAATCTCTTTAATGTTCCATCAAAATCGCAACCAAATTTTTCCATACCATATCTTGTTTGTAACACTTCCTTATATCTAACATTACCATGATCAGTCATACATCATTTAGCCAAGTCCATGTATCGCGAAAGGCTATTACTATTCATAAAAATGGAAAATGAATTGGGACCAGTTTGCAATATCAACAATTACCGTCAAAAGGATCACATAAGCAGACTCGAGAGGATGCTAAGAAAGGCAATTTTCACTTCAAGATGCAGTTTAGTGGCATGTCGAGTAGCAAATTAACAAAAAAGGAGTAATCGACAAAGAGTGATTAAATTCATAAAAACTCATTCATAACTGTAAACTTATTTAAAAAAAGGAAAAAATAAGGTAGGAGCTAATGGACTACGAAAAGGAGATATTTAATGAAAGATAAAACCCTTAAAAGAAAAGAAAAAGAGGCGGATCGACCTCAAAGCAGCCTTTTTGCCTACACCGATTCGTAACACCATCAGAATTCGTTAAAAACCCTCCATATTCAGATCCAAATATCCTTAATTCTCTTTATCCAACCAAACCAAATAAATTCTTTTATTGGAGAGGTAGGTATCACTTTATCGAAAGTTGTATTACGATATGTATTACACAGGCCCTTTGCAGTCCTATAACTTCCCAACACCATATTATACCCTTTTGTAAGAAATTACTAATATTCCCTAAAGGACTATTGTACTGTCTACTGACTACTGACTATTGTACTGTCTACGGACTAAGGACAACTGTACTATTGTACTGTAAAATCTCAGCATATTATATTGAAATTTTTTGATAACACCTAAAACTAACAACATTTTGTGGAAAATCTAATAAAATCTGTTCATAGCTTCACTCTTTTCTTCTGATATGATTATTGGCCACACTTTACACGGCTTTAATTCTACCAGAACCAGTTTCAACTCCTTAATATCACCCACGCTCGTATGTTTCATAAACTACATGTTACTAATAAAACTACATGAAGAAACCTATTAAAATTATTTATATTATAAAATTGGAAAAATCGACTGGGAGAAAGGTAACAGTGTAATGGAAAAAAATATGGAATATAGAGATGTCAAAAGAGCTTTATAAAATTTCGAAAGGATGCTAAGAAAATATAATGGCCTTTGACGACACAGCAAGAAATATGCCATGGTTTGAAGATAACCATCCATAGAACTGATCTTTTTACTATTATTATTCCCTATGAAATACTAAAGTTATCACTACATATAATTTATAACCACCATTGGCAAAAAATGGAGTGAAATTTAGAATATAAATTTATATTCTAAATTTTGCCTCAATTCAATATTTTATAATTAATTAAATAATTAATTAAATTACTATTATTATCGAAAAAAATTTTTTATAAATCTTTTTGAAACAGGGAAATAACCTTTAAAATTTTCTTTTCTGTTTCACTATCCAAATAGAACTTTGTTCTTGTCGATTCATCTTCGATACACTGTTCTACCTTCCTTAGGTACGTTATGGCATTATTTTCAAGAAGAAATTTTTGAGCAAGAGAACGAAAATATTCGGCAGAAACTCGGAGAAAATGAACTTCAAAATCATGCTCATAAACATTACGCGAATCAACGCCTAATGCTAATAACATACAACAAGCATTCTTTACAGCAAGCCTGAAAACAGTTATTGATAATTAATAATTATAAAGATAATATAAATATTTTAATAAAAAAGGCTTAAAATAAGTATGAAAGGAAAAGTTAGCTGAGAAAACCTGTCAATAATTTCGCCTGCTCTCTCAGCCGCTATCATTTTCAGAAGTATATTGCGAAGACTATCACCTAATGTACCATATCGAATGATTTCATCTCGAAAAATTGTCAGACCAAGATTAAAAACTGGATCAACATTTTGCTGTTGCACATAAACTCTGTCCATATACCTGAAAAACAAGAAAAATAAACAAAATGTCAGCAACTGGTGAAATTATAAACAAATCATTATAAACAAAATTGTCGATTTTCGATGAAAAGATATATATCACTTACATGAGAATATCACGTATCATAACCATGGCAGTTGTGTGATCGTGCCAAGCGGAATTCAATGTCTCCAAGAAATTACTATTGACCGAACGTAAAACTTCTTCGCGCACCTTAAATAAAATATCCGTAAGAAATTATAGAGAACTATTTAATATAAATAGCATATAAATAACATTTTAGTAAAAACAGAACTTTTTCTTAATTTAATAAATAAAACTTTTGCAATAGTAACCGATTAAAATGCATAATAATTCAAAATCTAATATATTGCAGTATCATATGATTAACATATGAAAAACATATGAAAAATATATGAAAAATGGCTATAAAAGAGAATTAAAATGATTTTCCCGATTTGTTACTGCTAAAGAACAAAAATCGAACCCATGATGTCTGCTTCGAGGAAATAGAAAAAATTCTTTTTTGAAGAATCAAACTTGAACGATTTACAATTTAGGACTACAAAGATGTGAGAAAGATATAGAATATTTCATTTTTTAATCAATTTTTAGATCACTAAAAGAATATAATGCAATGAAAATAAAACAAAAATAAATCAAAATAGGGCGAAAATTTAAAGTAAAAATGAAAACACAATTACTGTTTTTAAATGATCCTCCACAACTCCTTTCAAACCAACATACAATCGTTCACCATGCTTGTGCAATACCATTGTGTAAGCATTACGATAGAGCTCTTCAAAACTTAATCCGGAATTATTCTTTCGTTGAATCTCTTGAATAGCACGCTTCAACAATTCCCAAATTTGTTGGACGTATTTTTCATCCATTGTCGTCTGAAAAAAAAGAATGATTAAACGAAAAATTTTAATTTTCGGTTATTAATTATTAAATTAAGGAGAATTACTCATATAGAACCACCGAAGAACTAAAATTATGTATCCCAATAATAATTGCAACAAATCTAATGTAAAAATTTATATATGAAAATAAATTATTACTTAAATATCTAAAAGAATGCCAAAATCACTAAAAAATAACTTTGTTAATTGAAATAAAGATAATACTAAATAATAATAAATATAATATTAATAAAAAGAATACACTGAAGAATGCGCCAAATTTTCAAGATTAACCTTACTGTTAACACTATGTATATTTTTCTTACTATAAATATCAGTCTTTAAAAAAATGGGAAAAGTTCATGGCATTTCTCTCTTGACACTTTTTACAACATAAAGGAAATATGATTTTCCTAAATATATTATTGTATATGTATGATAGATAAAGCCAGACCATTGTGTTTCTTCAGTAAAATCCAGACCATGAAAATCAAGTAAACTTCCATGATGCTACAATAATCCAAAAATATAAAAATATATTCCAAAACATTCCAAATTTATGAGAGAAATTCCACAAATTATGGAAAGGCGCTTACGATAATCGGTTGAGTAGCATTATATAAGTCTTTATAATTAATTAATAATTGTTGAACAATTTCTTCAATCACATTTGATTGATTCGACTGCATTTGAATGAAAAATTATTCAGCAAAAAGAAAACAACCAATGAACGATTAAATTATTTAATTAATGTTTGAAAAATTAACTGAACATTTTCGTGTCAAAAAAAAATGCAAATCAAATCAACTGTTTCTAAATTTTCAATTATTCAAAAGACAGATATCCTCGTTCTGCTTTAATTTCACATATTTATTTCATTAAAATCAACTCATTTTAAAAGAAATCAATCTTAGTTCAATTTCAATAAATAAAAAATTTCAATAAATATCATGAAAATTGCAGAAATATTTTAGAATTCCAATAAAAAAATATATCTTTATATCATTAAATTACTATGTTTATATCTACGTGATACCAAACTTTAAAAATAAAATACAAGATAATCTGGAAAAATTTAATAAAGTCCCTTTCTATAATGCAAAATTTCAAATCCTAAATAAAAAAATAAAATAAGGACAAAAATTGCTGCAAATTTTATGTAATGTGTATTACGTGCAAAATAGTGTAATTAGCCAAAGAAAGTTTCTATATTCGAAGATTTTTTATAAAACTGATAATTTAAGAAAAATAGAATAACCGGAAATGCTCGTATTCGCATTTTACTGCCCGATGGTCCAGAACCACCACTACCACCGCTTTGTGAGCCTCTTGTATGGTGTACTACTCGATTCATTATCTACAATATGATAAATATTAGGAGCGGAATGGCTCAAGAGGTTGTTACTCATTCCGAGAGCGTCGATGCTGAGGTTCTACTTCCCGCAAACTGCCCAAAAATCCGATGCCGATCTTATGCTGCCGATTCACCTGTACTTCGCCAAGAGATTCCCTCACATATTTGTCCAGTGCGACAAGCCAACGGAGCAAGTCAACCAATAATGTTAGGGCTATCAAAAAAGATATGATAAAAGATAAAAATTAACAAATTAAATAAAAGATATTTCTAATAGAACATAAACAACGTCGTTAAAATACGACTTCATAGGGATGGAAGCACATAGTACATCACAACTGTCTGAAGAAATTACTGCCAAGTCTAAGAAAAGAATTTCGACGAAACCAATTTTCTGGAGAGTTTACTTATCATTTCGCAAACTATTCCACTAAAAATCATAGTCAATAATAATACAAAACAATATCCAATGTATATAATATTAATAATAATAATGACAAAAAAAATGAATAATAATTAATTAAATAATCAAAATTATCATTAATAAAATCAACTCGCCCACTGGATTTCTGCTACAACTTTCTTTGTACATTGTTTAACCAAGGATTTGCAAAAAAAATTAACGGCCGCCTCAACACAAAAAAATAACGGATACCAGAAGATTTTTAATTGGAAAAAAGAAAAAAAATTCACTTAAAAATAGATGAATTATTATTTATCACTGAAATTACTGATATCGGTTTTGTTATCAGTTATCATTGCTATCATTGTTATTGATAATATTCATTTATTATCAGCTATAATCCGCTACTCTTAAATGAATTAAATTCGTAAAAATTGACTTCGTAAAAATTTGAAAAAAGTAAAAAAAATTGAAAAATAAAGATTACATTAGAAAAAATAAAATGCACCAATGCCTTAACATTTCAGATTTTTTTCTGTCGTTTTTCCCTAAATTTTTAACGATTCCAAATTATTTTTAGAAAAAAATTGCGAAATTTTCAAAGAACTCCACCCTTTTCAAATAATTCGGAAAAAACAACCACAATAGAAAATCTAATCATTCAACGACCTCGCAAAAAAATCCGACAGTAGCCAGACGATAGCCACAATCACTAATCGTCGGCAAAAATTAAACGTTTTGGTATTAAGGAAAACAACGGAAAATATTGTGAAAAAGCTGCAAATTAGAGTGTCTCGCGACACAGTCAAAAATATCTTTTGCAGCTTAAAATCAACATTTACGTCTTTGCGTTCCGTAATCGTTCCGTCATGTTTCCTTTTGATTTTGCAGTTCATGCACCGAGCACCTCGTGAGTCGTGGTAGGGTGCCTAGCGCAACGAAGAGCAAACTGGATTTTAGAAGAAACGTATGGGGGTGCAACGTAGAGCAGAGGTGATGGCTAGTCTGTAGGCGGAAATACTTAAAGATTTAAGGTGAATGTGCTATTAAAGATACAAAGATGACCTCTGTCAGATGACTAATCGATAAATCTCTTTTATTATGCAATTCTTTATTTGGTGACATCTGTTCAGTGGGGATTTTTTTAAAGTGCCTTCAACATTAGCTTAAACTCGCTGCGCTGGTTTGTTGCATAAATATGCCAGGGAGTCCCTTGGTGATGGAGGTGCGAATGAGTCACCGGATTTTTGGACAGGTTTACTCCGGCGGGGAAGTGGAACCTCAGCGTTCCGAATTGAGTAACCCAAGGAGCCATTCTGTCTCCGATCATTGTCGTTATAATTCAGTTTTTTGTTTCTGATTCAGTAAAAACTTTTGTAAATGTGGCGGTTTACTTTCATTATTTTTCAGCATTGGACCAACTCAACAATTTTTCACAATAATTCAACAAATCCTTGTTCGTCAAAATTTTTCTACATTATAACCGTTCGATTGAATGAATCTTCAACACGGTTATTATCTTCGACGGTTACAAGAGATAAGTAAGTAAGTTTTAACCTCAGCTTTTGTATTTTTTTCGAAAGTTTGATATCTCTTTCAAACAGTTTTGTGCGTCAGCCAAAGCAAAAAATCTACTGAGCCACCATATTTAGTTAACTTCGCCATAGTCAACTTTGAAAAGGCAGTTAACCGTTCTGTTGTTAACTTTTGTTAATTGCTAAATCCTCTACAAAAAGATTAAAAGCATTTCTCCAAATATGTATAAAAATAAGAAAGTAATTGCATTGCCGTGGAAAATGATAAAAAATTTTCTAACATGCCCTGCAGTGCAAAACATCTGCAATAATCCTTTATCGAGGAGGCCCAATGAAAATTTCCAACACCATGTAGATTTTCCGGAGAAATGTGCTGATCAATATATTAATCAGGCGTACAAGGACAGAATTGAGGGAACTCCATTCGTACCAAAAATATTTAAGATGTGGTCATAATGTATACCACTGTGCCCCAAAAATGTTTTTATTCTCGATCGGTTCATCATTTGGCATTCTACACAATCAATGTAAAAGATCATCGAAAAAGCCACTAATAAATAATCACTTACCATAAATAAGCATCACTTTATGCAATTCTACGTTAAACCCTACCTTACTGGAAAAAATGGTCGAAAATTGGCCATGTCATTCATAATCGTAATATATTCAGTGGACGACCGTTTGTAATTTCTGCTGCGCTTTGATTTTCAACATCAATAATCGGTTTTAAATAGTAAATTTTCTGATGCTCCTCTAGTTATTGTTGTCTATTGTTTATTTGATATTTTTCTTCTGAAATCCCTCGAAAGTAAGTGGCATTTATCATTATTTTATTTCTATTTTTATTCTGAAATTTCTATTTTATTTCTATTTTTATTATAGCAAAAAAACTAAAGAATGTTGCAATGTTGACAAGGTAGCACTATTATCGAGGAATTCAGCTGCGTCGATGACAGAGAAATATGAAAAACAACAGGTGATTTGTCAATTGATTAGATCAGTTAATTCTCTGATAATAGCAAATGAAGAGTACAAATCAGAAAATAAATATTTATATGGTATCACTGGAAAAAAACGGTTCAACAATAGACAGTTTCATTAGTAGCAATGTTGAAATATCCGACTGTATTGAAGAATATCATAAAGTCTTATCTTGGTCAATTAATATTCTATAAACTTAACTTCTAACAATAAAAAGAGTCCAATGATAAAGCACTGGTTGAAAGCATTTGATTACAATATTTTAGCAAATATCGATCAAATTAATGAAAATGAAACGCCTCGACGTGCTTGGAAAGGGCTATCCAAACATGGAATATACGGCTCGAAAGTAACCTTGCCACATTAATACTGCCTAAGAGAAATGCGCAATCTGTTGTACTAGAAATTGAAATTGAATATGAGCTAAGATCTCTGTGAAAAATGTTCTTTACATAGTCAATATAAAAAAAGTGTGGTAAGAGACTTTAAAATAATAGATTTGCTGCATTTACGAGAATATTTTAATGCTAATAGCAGCGTGTCAAAATTTCTGTAACCTGGGACTAAATGGAAGCGACAGTGATTGTACACAGTTTTCGTTCGTATCTAATACTAGAAGTTTAAAATTTACATAAATTAGATGATTTAAGATGATTAAATGATAGATGGTAGATGAAGATAATTAGATGATAGACGATTGTTCAGTGATAATCATACCTAGGGTATCTGGTAGAAGAATTTGATATTGTTTCGCATATTAAGTCAATGGCAGCCATAATAATCACGGTATCATGGAAATTTATATAAGTTGATATCAACCTTTCTCAGCTATAGGTACTAGTTTGCAAATATCACATATATCAACATATTGTAAAATCAGAAGTGGCTCAAGGCAACTGTTTTGGGTTTTTGTTCTTTATAATGTGTAATATGATATCACTAATGTCGTATTAAACTATTTACCTCTAAACTTATGATTTTAAAATCTTTTACTTTCAAGGTAGATCGGAATAATCTTCACCGAATTGCTAAATGGTTCAAAGAAAGATAAGTCGCTTCTGAAAATGCAGTGTATTGTTTGTAATTTCGAGAAAGTCCGATCTTTCATTAACCCTGTTTTTTCATATATCAATATTTGCATATTAATATTTCAACAATATTTCGGATCTATGATGTAATTGCAGACGAAAATCTTGATTTTGACCTTCATCATAGCGCAATAATAACGAAGTCTTGAATATTAAATCTTATGTTCCAATCAAAAATAGATGGAAAATATTCCTTATTGAAATGTGTGAAGCGTTTATTCAGCCTTTGGAGTATGAACCTGTGATTCACTAACATATGTCGCAAACAGAATAAACTCGTTGAAAGACTGTTGGACGTTGAGTCAACCCTAGTTATAGCATTAACTATAAGCTGACTTCGGTAAGTTTCTGGTCGCGTCGTCTCCATTTTCTAGCGTTAATTATTCTTGTATTATTCGTTAGGCTTTTTTAAATCCCTTAGAAGATAAAGTTCATTTTGAATTTTACGCATTATTGGCATGTTGGCATATTGTTATTGATAAATATTTTTTCATACTATTTTTTCATAAATTTCAAATGTTAAATATTTGTATGGCTTTATGTTGCGCATTCTTTAGATAAACCCTCAAAATATTCAAGTTATTTCTTTTCAATTTCTTTTTCCTCGCATTTGAAAATTAACATTTCATTTACTACTGGTCAGGAATGAAGAATCTGTAACATTTTTTACTTCTTTTCTACTAATTTCCTTACGTTTAGGCAATTAATGGTGGATTTTTTACGTTCAGTGTTTTCCAAACCTCAGAACTTCATAAAAACGGTAGATTTCACAAAAGGACAAAAACGGTAAATCAGTCTCAGAAGTTCATACGTATTTAAAGTCATTTAAAGCCGTGTTTAGAAAGTCATAAAATTATTAGACAAAACATGGCTTCTGGAAATAGGTTGTGGCGAACATTGGAATGAATTTAATAACAGTAAGTTTAAAGACGAAAATACACTTTTTTCAAATTTTTTCGCCGTTTTTTTGAATGACCTATTTTGTTGGCATAAAGTATGAAGTAATTCACAAGAGTCATCGTCTTCGCTTATTTTTTAATCGCACTTTTTAAATATATATGTATTTCTTGATTCCTTATATGTTTTTTAAACTGTTTATTTAAATGGCATAACCCAAGTCAGATATTCGCAGTGAGATTTTTATAAGGGGAACGCTGGCCGGAGAATATAAAAATCCCGCTTGGCAGGAAGTTTAAATTCTATATAGACTACACTCTGGAGCGGATTCCCGAAACTTAAAGGAAAATATACTATATACTAGAAATAGGAATCGCCGAGATCCACCCAAACGTGTTGTTTTCTGTATTTTCATTTTATAGTTAAGAAGAATTGCGGCAGAAGATGGAGTGTCGACATCAGCAACGAAAATCGATATGTAAATAGAATGAAACTCTTTTCTTATTTGTCAGGTCCTGATAAAATCGCATAAATTTATCAAAGAAGTGTTATATACCTTGGATTTAAATACCTCAGATCCCTCATATCTACTTCTGAGGTGCCTTATTGCCATATAATGCATCTCCTACTGTTTTATCACATATGGTGCCTGCTATAAGCGATTTTGCAGCTAGCATGGCTCTACTCTTCTTTCGTCTGGTCCACCTTTCTGAGATTGCCGCAGAATCAGCTCGGAAATTTGCATCTAGCTGTCTATATCTATCTTGTTATAAGAGTAAAATTTCATTAATGGAGGTGACAGATTTTATGAATTCTCTGTTGCCTAATCCATACTCTGCTCTGGCCGTTGTTGCCTAATCCATACTCGCCAAGTGTACAAGTGGATAGAATCACATTTGCATCCACTTGATCATCGTTGATAATGACGTCATCGTCTGGATTGCAATTGCATCGTCTGGATTGCAATTTAGCCATGTTCGTTGCACATCGCATTTAATTTATGCATATCTCTTTGATGGATGGTGCCAAAAGAGAGGAGAGTGCAGCAAGACATGGGTCGATGCTTTCAGGGGAGAATTTGAACGCATGGGCGATAAAAAAGATGGTTGCAGCTAATTATCGCGAGGTTTGGAATGCCAGTGGAGCGAGCCAATTAGCAATAACAGAAATGAATAAACTAGTTATTGAAATAGCCAAATCACTGAAATCTTCATTCATAAACCATTTAAGGAACTGAAATATATGACGCATAAGATTCGAGGAGCAATCAGAAGCGGTCGGTCTTCGAGTTTTTGTTCTATCTTCTAGGATATTTGTTTCTTCCCTCATGCTTGAGATTATACTGAATAAAAATGCGATCGAACCGTGATTTTTAAGCGAGCGAACAATCGCCAAAGAATATAGGCTCCTTAAAAAAAATTGAGAGGAATCACGAGCAGATGCTAGCATACAAATGTCCTACATACATGGTGACTTTGAATTGCTAATAACTAATAGCAATTTCCAAATGAATGCAGTTATAGAAGCCTATTCGAAGGACTAAATTGAGAAACCATAACCTCTTCATTTGTACTATTTCTACTACTATTATGTTATATGTGCTGACTGGTTTCAAATGGTTTATTGGAGCCAGCTGTCCTGAAATGGTGCAGAAAAAGAGCACGAGCTTTAGACGAGTTTTTTTTATTTTTCATCAATTTTCAGAAAATGATTCTCCTTCTAACTATATGGTTCATTTTCGGCATGGTTTTAACGCAGGTAAAGTAATGTTTTTGCCAGGTGTTATTATATAATTACAGCTGGGCGAGTTAATTCAAAGGTGGGTAACGATAAAGATTTTCGTTTGTATGAAATAATTCGATATTTTTGTGCTTTCCTTAATTTTTATACCGAAAACTTTGTTGTGACCTTGTTGTGATTTTATAAATTTAAGCATAACTATGTTATTACTTTGCTTGATTTAAATAAATGCATGCAGTCAAGTTTTAACGAAAGTAAATGCATATACTATTGCGAAGAGCAAGAATAACAGACAATAACAACTGCAACAGAACCTGTTCTTGAACAATCCAAATCTCTAAAATTATCATTTATCAGTAATGTGATTTATATATCAGCAACAATCAGAGAGGAATTTCACTCAAAGAGGACCAATTCGAATCCCTCAACTGATAGATATTTTATTTCGGATAAAATAAGATTTTTGTGGCTGCATGGCAAATCGCAAAAAGCATGGAGGAAGTTTAAAGCAACCAAACACCCGATGCGACCAAATTTCGCTGGAATGTAGCAGAATTTGCTACGTATGTGTCAACAAATGACCTTTACAAATCAGATAATGAACTGACCATTCATTTCACAATTTTTTAGTATAAACTGATTATTAGAAGTGACCTTAAGGTTTTGAACCCTTTTATAAAGAAATTGTTGTTAATATATTAAAAGAGAGCAGCAGTGATTTGACAAGCTGAAGGATTCAAAGGGATGATTTGGTATGCTAGGAAGGAAAATAGAATGATTCTGCGAAGGCGAAAAAAAGGAATATTAGAAGAATAAAATGAGAGCACATGAAAGGTATATTTTCTTCGTGGAATGAGTCTTTTAACTAGTAAAAATAGTTGAAATATGAGATAGAAGATTCCGAATGATTCATTAAACCAAAATAAGCTAAACCAGAAATAGTGAGGGAAGAAGAATCCATTTTAAACTTCCAAATGTCTATTTTATGGCCAACGTACATACCTTAAGCAAAACTTCCCCTCAAGCAACCTCTTAGACCTATGAACACAGCTGTCATCGAGGCCCCTTTGATGCCACTTGGTCCGAAACGGCTCTCTAGCGGAAGTGTTCCATGCCTGCGGTGTCAGCAAGCCAGACGTTCTTCTCTTGAAGCTTCATAAATTTAATCTCCCGGAAGTTAGAAGGAATAGTGCTGTAGGATAAAAAAAAAGTTTTGAAAGGAAATTACGATTTCTCCCCCTTTTTTCGTAGGGATTTTAATTTTGATTTTGATGGCAGTAATTTCGGTGGAGAGCGATTCAGTTTTTAATTTTGTTTTAGCTTCAAAAATTTAAATTAGTCGAATTTAATTTTATCTGTTCAATGATTTGTTTTGATTTATAAAATTTTGAATAATTTATTTTCAAATTATTTGATTTAAACAATTTAATTTAAATTTAATAAGTTGTTTTATCGTTTTTATATTATTTAATCTATTTTTAATTTATTTAATTTAATTTCGAAACATCCAATTGCATTTTGAATTATTTAATTCGATTTCAAAGTGTTAGTTTAGAAGTTCGAATTATTTGATTCAATTTTCGATTATTCTCAAATTCTTTAATTTAATTAATAGTCCAATTGCGAATTGTTATTTACAAACGGTTTTAGCTCGTTCAACGTTTCGCTTTGTTTTTGCTGTTTTTGAATATTTTAACTTATATTTGAAACTTTTGTTTTAGGATGAATTCGCTTTCAAGTAATTTAAGCGCAACAACAAATGACGAGAAAATAAATTCGATGAGTCGTAAACGACAAGTAATTGTTTTGTTTTTATTTCCTTTAGTTGATTTCACTTTGTTTCTTTCAGGAAGGAAGGTCCGTCTTTTTCATTTTATTTCATTGATTTTCAGAAGTTACTTGAAAGTGTTTTAACGAATGATATGGCACTTGTTATGCGACTTTTAGTTGATAATCGAATCGTGAACGGAAACTGCAATCGTATTGCCTCCTTCTTGCATTATGCATCATATTTTGGATATTATGATATGGCATCGTATTTAATCGATGAAGGAGCTCGATTAGATGCGTATGACAAGTGGAAATTAACCCCACTACATCGGTCAGTTTTCTTCATTTCTTCATTTTTTTTTGAAATTTCTTGTTAGAAGCATAGAAGAGAATAGAATCTGGAAATATTCACTCATTTTGCTGTTTTGCTTTTTATCTCTTCTCTTGCACACTAAGTAGCATCGCTAAGCATAAAGGTTCATCTCTTTGCTTATATTGGTACTTATCGAAACGAAGAACAGTGCAAAAATGGATGGATGGAAGTCAAAAGATCGTTGAAGTGCTATTGCATATTTTGCATCACAAGATAAAATATATAAATTAAAAATGTTAAGCTCAAATCATTGAATATTATATAAAATAATATTTAAAAGTAGGTTTTAAAATCCCTAAATCTTTTTTTGTTGGTAGTCCATCGGTGAACACAATAAAGGTGAGGTATCTCGCAATTAAATAATTGATCTGACTTACTTCCGTTTTTTGTGAGGCTGAACATAGCCATTAGAAATGTAGACATTGAAAGAGACAAGACAGAAATGATCCTTTTTATAACAACTATTCTATTTCTGTACCATAAATCACGAAGGAAATAGACATAGATATTGCTATGTTTCGCTGGAATTGTTCGACCAAGCAAATTTTGACAATGGCTATTTAGCTATATAAATTTAGGTGAATTACCAGTCCGAATTTTTGAAAATCGTAACTTCATTATTGACGTTCTAGATTGAGCAACAATCCACTAAGCCATTTTATTTCCTTTTGCTTTCACCATCTGACGACAAATGAAGTGTCGTTTGTCGACCGGATTCGAAATCATTCGAGAACTTGAACCATTCTCGATTCTCGGTGGCTATCATCTTGCCACTAAACTGTAAGACATTTACTGTAGGAAAGTAATAGCAGAAAATTGTTTTTTTCTTGCACTTTTTCATGAAATAAACTGCCGTCTTCATTACCCAAAAATTCCTTATTAAAAAATATAAAGATATCTTTTAAAAAATATCTTTTTGTTTTTTAAGAAAAATTAAGCCAAACATATTTCTCCCTTATTAATTGATTATTCATTTGCAGTGCTTGTTTAAACAATCAAGCTCAAATAGTAGATTTATTACTTTCATTTGGTGCTAGAGTGACGGCACTAAATGGATTGCTTCTAACTCCTCTTCATATAGCTGCTGCCGTAAATGCTTTAAAGTGTGGTCAGGTTATTGTAAATTATGACCAAGATTCTATAGGTTATATTTTGGATATATTTTTCCTAACTTTATTATTTGTTCATGATATTATCTTATAAAATATATCATTTTAGACTGGACGGATCAGAATGGATGTACACCTTTGCATTACGCTGCTTATCGAGGTCATACAAATTTCGTTTCTATGCTGCTTGAACGAGGTGCCAATATCGAAGCAAGGTTTTTTTTTGTATCTAAATTCATTCTCTTAGCTGTTTTTAATCATTCTTGATTTGAATAAATAAATAATAATTTATTTTTTTCTGGCATGATATGAAATTTTAGGAATAACGCTGGGTTGACTGCTATTGCTTGGGCAACATTAGCAGGAAAAATTGAAGTGATGAACATACTTCGTGGTTTTAAAGCAGATTTTAACTGTCGTGATTCGGACGGAAAGTGTTTATTACATTATGCTGCTGTTTCGGGAAATATGCCAGTTACAACTATGATTTTGGAAAATTCAACTTTACCACTGAATAGCAAGTCCTCGATGGGATATACTCCCCTTTTTTACGCTGTTTTAAATGACCATCATGATTTATTTACAACGTTAGTTATAAATCTCTACTTCTTTTTTTTAAATTTTTGTCATGAATTATTTTTTTATTTATTTTCTTTTTAGTGTATTTAAATTGCTTATATCCACAAAATCTTTCAATGTTAGCGAAACCTTTGGTGACAATCATCTTACACTATTGCATATTTCAGCGGGATTAACGGACGGTACAAAATGTTGCCAAGTATTTTTTGTTTCCAGTTACATTATCCATCATTTTAATTTTTTAAGTCTATGGATGCTTGCATGCATATATCTTCCAAAGCTTGTTGTTAGCAACAAAATCATTCTCTCGCCTATTAATATCCTCGAAATTTCACTCCTCTTTAACCTTGATAAATTATTCTTAGTAATGTTGCATTGCACAGCCACAGAAATTATCCCTTTATACTTCCTTGACTTTGCCAGAATCTAAATTCCTTTAAAACCCTCGGTCTAACAAATTTTATAAATTCTACAAATTTTCTTTTTTTCAAGTCAATAATGCACTTCACTGTTTTTGATTAGGCTAACTCTGCTTCCTATTGGAATCACAGTAGTTGGATCGAGAGCACCACTCGGAGTCTTTTAAGTTCTCTATTATCACCATTCTTAAAATTCTGTAAATTCTTCAGGCTGCATTATAGCACTTCATCATTGTCTTAGACCTTGTCATATGGTTGATTTCATAAAGCTTGACCGAAATGATTTAAACAATTTTTTTTTTTGCTGTTTGTATTTTCATGATTTATTCTTACTCCAAAATCCAATTTTTTTCACTTCACTTTCACTTTTTCTGCTTCTTATTACGATGTGTTTTCAGTTTTTTCTTAGCTTTTATTTGATAATTTCAGTTGCAAACATATAGGAATTGGAATACTTCTAGTGTAACCTTATTTATCAGTAGAAAAAAATGACCAATTGCGAGAATATTACGACCAATTGCGGATTTGTTGAGAGGGATTAAAAGATATTAATGAATATTAATGGGGATTTGGCAAAAAAAGAAATATTGTAGGATTGGGTGAGGTGTGTAGTTCATTGAATATAATGAGAATATATGAGGTTATTTTAAGGAATATCCTTGTTGTTGAGGCCATGATGGCCATCATGATGGCCATGGCCTATTCAATTTTTTATCTGAAAATATCTTAAATATAGAATTCTGCACCTGCTTATCGCGCAATATTCTAATCTTTAATGGAATAAAAATATTTTTTAAAAATATATTAAAAATTTCTTTCTAAATCTTAAATTTTAATGAAATTAAAATTAACATTTTTCGTTAACACTTTTTTTTCCTTTAAGGCTATCGTAGAATCGATCAGTTTTCTTGATGATATCACAACTGATGGATATACAGCATTACATTTGGCATGTATTTTTGGACGAATAATGCGTGCCAAGTTGTTAATTGATAGGGGTGCAAACGTTAATGCCAAAACCAATAGTGGCTTTACACCTTTACATATTGCTATACAAAATTGTTTGGATATCGTCGTTAAACATCTTATTGAAGCCAATGCGGATGTTAATATGTAAGTTTTTAGGAACAAGATTTTAATTTTAATTCTGCGTACAAGATTTTAATTTTAATTCTGCGTATAATACAATGGATTTGTAAATATCCTTCTGTTAAATGTCTATGTTCAGATATCTTTTTAGAATGACACAAAGTGGATATAATGGAATGCATATCGCTGCTTTCTATGGAATGATCGAAATTGTTCGCATTTTAGATAAAAATGGCCTGTCCGCAATGCAAAAATCTAAAAACGGATTGAATGCACTTCATCTTGCATCTCAATCATATATGCAAAAATGGTATTTTTTCTTATTTGTTTTTAGTTTTCTCGACCTTTTTAAATACAATTATTAATTTTTATTAAATTAATTAGGTTTAGACCGATAGTATTAGATAGTATTGTTCTGTTATTCTATTCTTCTGTATGGCTAACTCCACTGAACATTTTAACGTAAAATTACTTGTGGAGAGAGTTTTCAGCATCTAGATTTCACTTTAATAATTCGCTTCTTTGCTTCTTTATTTTAATCAAGGGATTTGCTTGATTTTATCAGAAATAATATACTTAATCATCAGCTCTCCCCTTCCCCACCTTTCTCCCGTGATATATTTCATTTTTTTACGTTCAATCTTGAATTTTAAGTCAAATTTTATTTTCGAAATATGAATTGTTTCAATGCATTCACCTGGCGCCTGGCCGTCTATGACTATTTCGAGAAATTTTTGCAGGGGAGTCATTTGGCAATAGAAGTACGAATAGGAACCGGATTTTTTAATGATGTTTTCTCCTGTGAGGGTAGAGATAGACAGAAGTCGACACCCCGGTTACTCGAATAATTTTTCTCTCTAACTCTTCTAACTTAATTTTTAATTAATATCGGGATTTGTGAAAATTTTCGATCAGTTTTAAAACAATTTTGAGAAATATATTTCAAAATTTCATATTATTTCTACATAGAAATTTTTCCTTGAATTTAAAATTTTCTCAGCTGTTTTGTGGTTGATTATCTTCTTTCAATTGGCACTCCAACATGCGAATTGGATGATTCGGGCAATACAGCACTCCATTATGCTGCAAATGCAGGTTCAGTAACCATTGTCCACAGTTTACTTCGCGCTGGTGCAAATATCAATATTTTAAATAAATTGCAACAAAACGCTCTTCATATTGTTTCTCAAAATAGTGGTGATAATTTTTTCGAGGTGAGCGCTCTTGTTTGTACGGTTATTCTTGCATTCATTCTTAACTGTCAGTTTTAATTACGCCACCACAAGTGTTGACGTATATTTCGTTGCTTGCTAAACCATTTGATGGATGGCGTCAAAATCGAGGTGGGCCAATCAAGACCAGGACTGATACGGTCAGAAAAAATTTAGACCGCACCGCTTGGAAGCGTCCCTTGTAGACATTGGAGCCAGCCTAACCAGTAATGGTGAGAGCTGTTAGAAGAAGGAGAATTTTAACGACGCAAATTGTAATTTTAATGATAGAAATTCAAAAATCATTTAACCTTTAGTGTGCAAAATTATTGGTTGATTCCGATGATACATGTGTTGTCGTTCGTGATATTCGTGGTTTTCTTCCTGTGCATTATGCTGTGTACAATAATAACATTGAATTAACGCGTATAGTATGTTTTTTAGCAATTTTTTTCGATTCTTTGCATTCATCTAAAGAAAAATGACGATGAGAGAATAATGGCGTAAAATATTTAAAATACTAAGATCGAACTTAAAGGGAATTTATGGTTTATTTTATTGCCATTTTATTCTAGTTATTTTTACTTTTTCCACTAATTTTTACTCATTTCAGTTAATTAATAAGCAGCCTAGTGCTAATGTACTGTCATCGTTAGAACCTCATCATCTCACATTATATCATATTGCTGCTGGTTCAAAAAATGCGCAGTTGCTACAAAAATTATTGGTACATTATCAATCGCTAATAGCTGACAGTAATAGCGATGAAAAAGTGGGGCTTGAACGCGATGCAAAAGGTCGAATACCATTGCATTACGCTATGCATTCAGGTTATTATTTAATGTCACTATTTACATTTACCCTAAATTTATGTATCGTGTGGACTACAGAAAATACTTCATTATTTAAAACCATCGAAAGCGATTTTTGTTTATAAATTATAGTTTTATATTTTTCTACTCTTTTTTCCCTTCATTTATTATTCTTCTCCATTACCGTAATATTTTCTCGCCCTTATAAACTTTTTAAACTTTTCCCTACTATTTTAAATTCTTTTATACTTAGTTTCTTTCTTTTTATGTTGCCTTCTATAAGAATTCCTCCATTTATAATTCTAAATGTAGTACAAATAAATATCAAAAATTTATTATAACAAAAATTTGTGTCAATGATTGAATGATTTAAGAAAAATCTTATTGGTCGAAATAATCGAAACGCACTTTTGTATTATTTTAAGGAAATATTAATTGTGTGCAAGTTCTTTTACAAGTGGTTGGGCATAAAGCATTGCTGATAAAAGATATAGAAGGTTTGACACCGTTACATGCAGCTGCTGCAAAAGGACATTATAAATGCATCAGTATTGCTAATAGTGTTTTAAGTAAACAGGAAATGCAGTCTTATGATAATCTTCATAGGTTATTTATACTGATAATTTAATTTTAATTAATCGTGAACAGCCAATTTAAAAATTAAAAAATAAGTAATTTGTAGATAATTAAATTATTTAAATCATAATTAATAAATAATTTAAATCATCGGAAAGTCGTTATTATTCATTTTGGTGCATAATTTTATTCTTTTTGTTCTTTGTGCTGTCTTTATCCTTTCTTCATTAAGGACACCACAGATGATAGCTGTGTCAAACGGGCATTATGAATTTGCATTTGCGGAATCAAATGGTTTCACTGAAGATTTTTCGCATCTCGACAAAAATTCACGAGGAATTATTCATCGGGCAGCTTTTCAACTTGATTCATTTTTGACCACTATTAATGATGATAAATTCTCCAATGTTCCTGACTGTAATGGCGTTACTCCTTTGCATATTGCTGCTGCAGTTGGTTCGTTATTCTGTATTCTTGCTGAAATTTTATTGATATTTTGAGGTGATCATACCTGTTAACTTTAAATGAAAAAGTCATTTTGATCCAAGTCATTTTAGGTAATTCCAAAGTTGTTGGTCATTTATTATCCTTGCATGCTAAAGAAACAAAAAATAATCAGGGATTAACTCCTGTGGACTGGGCAGCTGGACGAAATCAGTGTACCACTTTAAGATTATTGTTGAGATCTTTACCTAGACAAAATCGTTTTAATGCGTTACTTTTGGCTATTGAACAAGGCCATCTTGATTGTTGCAAGGTGCATATTGCTAATTTCGTTTTTCAAATTTTATCTTCTTTTCTTTTCGTACTATCGAGTTGAAAAAATAGAAAGAAGGCTTCCTCAGATAGATATAACTTTTCAAATATTGTCAGTGATAAATTGAGATTATTTGCTTGGAATTAGAATGACTTGGCTTCAACTCCTGACTTTTGATAGTAATAAACTTTTTAAAATAAAATCAGGATGACTTTTTGGGTTCAGTTGTGTCTTAAATAATTAAGTGGTTCAATTAGTGGGACGAGGCAAATCAAAAGTACATATTATTAGATTTTTGTTGGTAAAAATCATTGTAGCATCATTATTTAAATGCTATTTTCAGATATTGCTACAGTATGATCCAAATTATTTATTGTGCGTTGGTCGTCTTAATCGAACTCCTTTACATTTTGCTGTATATTATGGTCATCTTAAAATTATTGAATATCTTCTCCAGAGAAATATTAGTTTATCAGCTGTAGATAGTTCTGGATTAACACCTTTAATGACGGCAGCTATATCTTGCCATGTTAATGCTCCTAGAATAATTGGTATTTTTTCAATGAGAAATATTTTTTATGCCTTTGTGCCTTCGGCAATTTTATATCTTATGGCCAGTTCCTTGATTTTTAATTTTATGATCAATTACTTCATTTCTTCAATATCTATCTTTTGAAATTCTTAATTTACAGATATTTTAATGGAGGCGGGTTCATCTTTTTCTGGTACTGATATTAGTGGCAACAATGTATATCATCTAGCTTGTATGGCTAATACTCCAGACAATATGTTACATCTTTTAAAATACACACCTCAGTTGGTCGATGGTCAACATGAAGGACACTTGATTAATAGTGTAAATTGTAAGAAAGAGACGTATGTTTATTTAATCTATTTCAGCTAGTTGGTATTTTTAAAACCATACTTAACTTCTATTTCCTTGCTCTCAGGAATATTTTTTGGTAAATTTAGGCCATTACACCTGGCATGCAATGCAGGATGGTTGTCCGTTGTGGTAAAACTGATGAGTTTATCGACTTGTGCGATTAATATGAAAGTAAGCCCATTATTCATCAAAAATTCAAATATATTTTATTTATACTTTATTTTAATATTTAAGATATATGTAATCTGCTAAAAATATTTCGTGCTTAAGGTTTTCCTTGTAATAATTTGAAAAATTCTGCTAAGATTCCATTTAAGCATGCTTATGGTAAATTTAGATGTTATTGATGATTTTAGTTTCTTGAATCGTCCGATAAATATGAAGAATTTTTTAAAGCACCTCAATAATATTCGTTAATATTAAGGATGAAAAGGGACGAAGTCCTTTGCAAGAAGTTGATGGCGATAGTAAAGCGGTTTTTAAATGCAGATCTTTTCTCGTAGATTTCGTTTTAAAAAATTTCTCAAATGGTTCTTTACCATGTAATTTTATATCTTCATTTCTTTTCATTTTTATTCGAAGATTTTAAAAATTCTAAATACAAATTTTAAGTGTTTCTGGAAAATATTTAAACTTTTGATTAAATATTATAGTTAATATTATTTTAATTAAATATTAATATTATATAATATTAAGTAAAGAATTAATTTCATCTAACAAAGGAAAATTTTTTTCCGTTCTCTACCTTAAGAATTAGTAATGAGGCTTACAGATCGATATCAACCAAGTACTCATACGGGTTATTCGAGTTCTAACTCTTCATCATCGAGTCTGGAGTTTTATTAAAGTTTTATTTGGACTTTTATTATATGAACTACCTTTGATTTTTATTATTGGTGTTATTTTTCTCTAGTATATTATAGTTATATTATAGTTTTCGTATGACTGATATCATTTTTGATATCATTTTAATCTTTAATGTTTTTTTGTGATTACATCTTTTCTTATGATCTGTTCAATTTGATCTTGGTTTTTTAAATATTTTTTTCGTTCTTCATTATTTTTTTTGTCGAGAAAGAAATTTGCAGAAATGGTGCATAGCGAAAATATCAGTTAATTTTCATAAATTTCTTATTGAAAAATTGGGCAAAAACTATACAACTGATGGGATATAAAATATAAAATGAAATTCAATGAATTAAAATTTTTTTGTAGCACCATTTGTTGTTAACCTAACTACTAGAACTAATTACTACTGTTTATTGACTACTGTTTGTTGAAATGGAGCATTCAGACGTTATCGATATTTTCGCCAGAATTGCTTGGAAATAACTATACAGATAAAGCGGGTTTACAGTGGCCGCAACCCAAGTTTCTTTCGTTTTCTTTTATCATTCTAAGTTATCGATATTTTCGCCAGAATTGCTTGGAAATAACTATACAGATAAAGCGGGTTTACAGTGGCCGCAACCCAAGTTTCTTTCGTTTTCTTTTATTATTCTAAGATTATTATTTGAGAAAAAAAGGTTTTTTGGATCTTAACAGCGTATTGCTTTTTCTTTATTACATAATTTATTGTTTTTCATTTTTATTTCCATATATCAGTAATTCAATTTGGCCTTAGATCGCCGACGGGTTAGAAATATTTTGTTTTTTTTTTGCTTATTTAATGCTTTATTGTGAATGGTCTGAAATAGATTCGTTGATTGTAGTTTTTCTATGAAATGAAATAATTCACATATTTCTAATTTATGTTAATTATCCTTGCTACCTCTGTTTTAAATCTACTTAAGTTTTGATTTCCGATTTCTGGTTGGGAATTAAAGTTTTATGTTATTTGCTAATTTTTTTTTGTATTTACGCCTTTTTAGTAGATGATTATAATCGAAATATAATTAAAAAATTTTTTGGCCTTGATGGATTGCGAAGAATAATTGAATTGAATAATTAATAATTATCATTGGCTGAATATTTCTTCTAATTTTCTCAAATATTTTTTTATACAATGGAATTTCTGTTGGTGTGTAAGCATTCATATTATATGAAATAATGTCTTTGTTTTTGCCTTAAACTTGGGACAACTTACCCTCAAAATTAATTTCAATAAAGTTAACTTCCTCGCGGAGTTGATTTATAGAAAAAGGTTTTGAGGCATGTTGTAAATTCTTCTCACATTTCGCAATGCTGGTCTCGCTGGTTGCACCTCTGCATTGCCGTAGGTAAAAGTGAAGCTAATCCTTCACTTGTAACGCTGTACCACTTATGTATTCAAAATTTCCCAATTTTGGGAAAATTAAAAATGAACGTATATTGGGTAAAATTTTCGGCTCCGTTCCTCTTAAAAATTTTCTTGAAAAGTTTTGAGTATTTGGGGCAGAAATATGAAGAAAATTAAATATATAAAACAAATAAAAACTATAGATTTCAATTATAATCCCAAAGAAACCGGAATCTATTTTTGTAATAGTATAGACTCACACCATCACAAAACCTCTTCAAAAAATTTTTCATGTGTATTGTGCTGGTGAGGTGAAGAACCAGTAATGCCGAGATTGATTTGGAAGAAAAATTTTTTAGGTATAGAGACTTTGATGTATGGCAGAAAGGAGAGTTGTTTCAGGAAATAGTATCGTATCCATAGGCCTGTATAGATGTACATTATGCTGCATATAAAGATTCATGTAGAAGATGTTTGTTTGTTTTTGTGCTGACATACCAGAGCCCTCAACCTCCCCAGACTTCTGGTGGAGGACCCGAGGTTGAGGGTGAACATGATCACCTATGAAGGCGAGAAAAAAGTTTTTTGTCTGTAAAAATTTTTCATAGATGTCAAAAAAAGAACAAACGGACTAGACAAATACCAAATCCTTGCAAAAAATCATAAAAGAATAGACTTAAGAGAAAGGATGATAATTATACTTCAAAACACTAAAAATCTGGCAAAACTAAATTGATTTTCAATTTATACTAAAAGCGTAAAAATACAAAAATTTAAATAAATAACGCTGAAAAAGAAATCAAAATAATTGAAGGATTAAATTAAGAATTCAATAAAAAAAACACTAAAAGTCATATAAGATTGCTCAACAGGAGACAGAAAAAAGGAAAACAGGAAACAGGAATGGAAAACAGGATGGCCGAGTGGCATGGCACTTCGGCTAGAGACAAGTCATTGCAGATTCGATTCTTACGTCACAACGGGAGAAAATAGACCCATGTTGCTGCGAAAGAAATCGACATGAGTGACACTATGGGCCCATCCGTATCGGCAAGTAACACTATAGGTTCTTAGCCGCAAGTGTGGAACCAGAGAAAAAACCGTATCATTTTTGACAAAAATGCATGCAGTGCAAATATAGGGAGTTCGAAGGTCGAGTGGTCATTGTCCAGAATGCTGCATCGAAGAAGAAGCCTTGAACTCCCCATTAAGATACATTACTAAAAAGATCTGCTTGTGCTGGGAGCCCATTTATATTTTCATTCCCAAGCGTTCTTTCGGCAAATGATTTCAAGCTAAAAGTTAAGTATTGACAGACAGTGAAATGTATTTATCTTAAAGTTTAACCTGAGGTTCTTTAATATACTTATCTTAAAGTTTAACCTGAGGTTCTTTAATATACTTATCTTGAAATTTAATCTGAGCTTCTTTAAGATACTTATCTTAAGGTTCAATCTTAAAGCCTTAACTTATTTTAGTTGCTCTTTTACAGCAAATATGGCTATTTTATGCAAAATGATTTGTGAATTCGTGAATGATTTGTTTGTAATTTTCGCTAACTTCAAACAAATTTTAGCTTTTTAACTTTTTAAGCAAAAACAAAAATAATTAAAATTTAAATAAAAATAAACAAAACAAACAAAAACAAAATTTATAAACAATATTCTTACCAATTTTTGTGGATTAATTCAAATTTTAAAATGAAAATTTTTTCAGCATTTTTCATGAATAAAAAAATCTTGAACATTGATTTTTTTTGCACAATTTCATAGCCTTTTGTAAATTTTTTGATAAACGAAAATAGGGATTTGTAGTAATAATTTTATAGTTGACGCATATTTCGTTATTTGCTACACCGTGTGACGGTTAGCGAGGTGGGCCAATCAAGACCTGGACTGATACGGTCAGGAAAGATTTTGAACGTATAGGTGGACCAGCAATATATGGACTTAGACAGTGGAAAAAGGAATGGCTTCTATTACTGTCGACGATAGCCTCTGAGCGCGCCGCTTGGAAGCGTCTTACCCTTATAGCCGTTGGAGCCAGCCTAACCAGTAATGGTGAGAGCTGTTAGAAGAAGAAGAGTAATTTTATAAAATACAACGAGATTTCGTAATATTTGCACGCATTTTCGTAAGGTTTATAGCCAATTTCGTATTTGTTGCAGCACTTATTCACTTGCAATGCATTAGCAATTGGCCAGAACAGGCTAAAATTAATTCCAAAATATATTTTAAATGCCCTTCAGAGATCCAATTATCTCGTCCAACTCTAAAGTTTGTCTTTGCGTCAAACCTTTTCTGCATTATTAACGACCTTCTGTGAACCTCCTCGCCATCCCTTTTGAAACAGTATCGCTAAAGTAGTGCAATCTTCTTACTTGCATATCATCACCTAACTTCCGTCCTAATGTCCATTTTATCACTTCGAATCGCGTTGTACTTTTCTATTAACCCGAAAATAACGTTAAATTTCTCACACTATTTCATCAGATCGGCTGTGGCCCTCCAGTACACTGCCAAACCGCGCTATTCTATTATATCTTGCTAATACTACTTCGTAAAAAGTTGAATCTCCTTCTCGTCTCTAAACCCTATAAAATTCCATTCAAAACCCCATCTAGATCCCGTCAAAAATCCTCGACACCCAACATAAGTCTCTGTGCTCCCTTGTTCAGTCCATTAGTAATATCATTATAATTCTCTTCCTGTCATTTTTGCCCTCTTAAACTCAATTTCAGACGCTTAACATAGCATTCATTACCTGTCTTATTTCTTTTTTTCTATTTCTTTTATTTTTTTCATTCTAAAATTTTTGCAATAAAAAAATCTCATTTGAATCGTAAATATGCAAAAATAGAAATAAAACAGTCGCAATTTAAAAAAATCTCCCAGTTTATTTGTTAAATTTTTATTTAAATTTAAATTCTTTTTTATTTCGGACGATTTTTTTATTCACCATTCGCCATTAATTTTTGAGCTAAATTCACCAATCACTATTTTTGAAGTGAAATTTCGGAATGCGAATTTCATGTTACAGAAGAAAAACGGAAAATTCGAAGAATTTCGTTGATAGCGACAAAGAAGTGTTTATGGGATTGAAAAAACTCGTAGTAAATTAAAGAAAATTGGAAAAATAGAGCGAAAAGTTTAAAATTATTCTTCCACTTCTAATAGCATTCATTCATCATTTCTGGGTTGGCTAGCTGGACTAATTGTCAGGATGAGGCCACTTCGCCAAATTCACCTGCGAAATAAAGTTGCGGTCAGTACGCCAGTCAAAGATATGAGTGAGATTGGTATGACATTAGTTCAGTCTTAGTCGAAGAAATATACCACTCCAGCATTCTTCAACGATTTCTTTTTACGAGATTTTTCGCAAAGAAATATATTTTTTAATTTTCATTGAAGAGAACACTCGAAACTCTAAGTTTCACCAAAGTTTTCGTGAATTTTTCGATGAAAACACGATCATTTTAATCATCGCGAATAGCTTTTATTTGAACCATAAATAGAGTTGCTGCGAGAAATTTTCAAACTTCATTTTCGACGGAATAACCATTTTTATTAATTTAAATTAACTTCATTTTTATGAATTACATATGAAATCTGTGATTTGTATGCGTTTCGATTTGGTCACAAAAAATTAATAAACTATTTTGCAATAAACTATTGTTGGAGGCCCCAATAAATAATGTTGGGCAAATCTCCGAAACAAATCTTAGCATTATGCCTATTCTTAATTTTTTATAATTTTTTCATAGATTTCATCTTCGTCTATCATCTAAAAGCTAAATTCTAAAAGCCGCCAAGGCTAAAAATGTACAAAAATTATACAGCAGTAAGAGAAATATATCAAAAACAAAATTGGAATTTGGCAAAAAAACCATAATTATATTACTGATAACTTGATAAAAATAAAGTTACTGCAATATTATCAGTATGACATTAAAAAAATCAAAAAATGGTAGAAATTTCCCATAGTTGTAAGTAATTTGACTAGTTTTAGGCACCACACAATACAATAATTATGAAAAAAACCATATAAATTATTATTATAATTAATATTAATAAAATAAATACGATTTATAAATTATTATTAATATATCAAAACCTTTCCATCAAAGTGTTTGAATATTCTATGCTATCCATTTTTTTCACCTCTGGTGACGAATCACGTCTAAAGCTACAAGAGTACTCGTCAATGTTGCACGATAAAAATGTCTGTAATGTATAAATCGATGCAGACTGGAGATAGCATAAGACCACCCCGACTATGATGCTTAAGAATCCTGAAATTATGAATTAAAGTCAATTTTATCGATCTTAAATTAACTGAAATCATGAGTGCGGAAAATGACAAAAACTAGCTGTAAAATTAAGAGAAATGGCTCACCTGCGAGGAAAGTCATATAGAAACAAAACGACAATCGAAAATCGAGAATAGCTAAAGAGCCATCGGGCGACGGAAATGGTATATGTAAATGTTTTGGTACAAAAATTATATATACGATGTCCGATGACAAAATGAGAACACCAACGGATAAAACAAGTTTGCAGAAGTGATGTGGCACGAGGCAGAGGATAACCATTTTAATAATCCAAACAATAAATGAAGTCCTGAAAATAAAAAATACAGCAAAAGGAATCAGGCTTCAAATTCCAATTTTTTATTTCATTTTTTGTATTTTCCTTCAAATTTGTTTGCTATTTTCCGGTGAAAGAAAAATGTTAGCGATTAGTCACCAGAACTTACCATTTCTAATTAAAATCACTTCTCTGGTTATTATTAGGATCAAACATTTTTGCCAGGAAATTAATGTTTGATGACGACAATAAAGATGAGCTTTTTAGCATCATCTAGATCTTTCCAGAATAGCTTTGGTCTTTCAGTTTAATCTTTGAGGTAATGGCCAAGCCATGACGCTTGAAATGATAATCTAAGCCATTAGTATTCAAATTTCATTCTAAGGATTCTCACATCGAAAATATTGATGATTTCGTAAGAACTTTTATTTATGTGGAGTATATTTTTGGATATCAACCGTAGAAATTAATAAATCGAGAAATATATTACTATTAAATTATTAAATAATAGGGAGAATATTTTTGGTCTCAGTAAACTCTCTAAAGAACTCTCAACCAATGTTCAGCGGCGGTCCCATTATAAAACCAACGAATACGTAATATATCAACCCGCCATAACGTTTTTGAGGAAAATATAGAAATTGAAATATTAACGTAAATATTAAAATATATTTATGTATTCATTAAAAATACATTTAAAAAAACATTAATAATATCAATAATATATTAATAATATATATAATAATATATTAATAATAAAAATATGTTCAAAAATATATTAAAAATTTTTTAAATTAAACATATATATATGCAATGTTTTTTGTTGGTTATATTTAAATATTTATATATTTGCATATATAAAAAAAATTTCTAAATAAAATCAAAACTCAGTACAGTAAATAATCTTAATTACTGTTATTTATTATTATTAATTTTCATTAATTATTATGACTATTAATTATTTATTAATTTTCATTAATTATTATGACTATTAATTATTATTATTGTAAATTTTTATATTGTTATTATTATCATTTATCATTATAAACATTATCATAACATTTTTGATTAGTCTCTGGCTTGTCCAGACAAATTTTAACTGGGAATTTTATCATTTAGAGATAAAAGGATAAAAAAGAAAATAACCATAGTAGGCACAGTGTGTAATATCCAGCAAGGCGATATTGACGTCCCCAAGTAAAACCAGCTCGATCAACACTTAAATATTCGATGACTTTAATGATTGGATATGGTAAACCCTTTTGTAGGCTCTTCATGAGTTCTTTTTCCATTGAATACACTGTATAACAGTTTATCAGAGACGAATTAGATAAATATTCATTATCATAAATTTCTTCATCTGACAAATGCACCGTTTTTTTGGCGAACTCAATTAGTATGATGATTATTATTTAAAATATAGACCCTTCGGTGACTTTAAGGGACCACCTTAATTTCACTTATAATGGCACGTTTATTTCTGTCGAATGAGTCTTTATTTACTTTTCCTCAGCCAATAATTCTATTCAACCACCGAGCATCTATATGGAATATTTGGAGCAACAGAATTTCAATATGGCTATAACTTTTTTGGTCGAACCACCCCAATCTTTAATTAATATTCGAGCATTCAAAAAAATGAATAAAATAACTAAAATGAATAACAAACCGTTGAGAAATTCGAATCGTTCGTTGTATTCCAAATCGTTTAATAACGATCTTTTATGCATATCGTTTGCAGGCGAAGTTGATGATTTGCCTGCAAGCAAAATTAGAGAAAACTTTACTTCATTTTTTTCAAAAAATAAAAAGTAAATTTGCTAATTTCTCGGATCGAACTGTATTGAAATTCAAGCTTACTTTTTAATGTGACATTCATATGCTCAAGTCCCATTCGAACTCCCAAAATCGCATCCATTTTCTCAACTGTAAATGCCTTATAGGCCGTATAAATTCGAACCTCACCCTTATGCCAGCATGGATAATAAATTGATACTGAAAAATTAAAATAGAGAATAAGTCACTTAAAGAAAAACCTCCAGAAGTCACTAAAATTTCCATTTACTTATCCTTCTAACAGCCCTCACCAGTACTGGTTAGGCTGGCTCCGCTGGCTTCAAGGGTAAGGCGTCTCCAAGCTGTTTGGTCCTATGTCATCACAGTGTTTATTTTTAGAATTTATAAAAATGCTAGGATATTGTGATGAAATATTTTACTGGAAAAACTGATTAAAACTATTGTTTCATCTTTTAAAATATTTCTTATTTCTTTGAAGAGAAGAAAAAGTGCAAATAATACCAAAAATGAAATGCAGGTGCGGATTTGACTCTTAAATGACATATGCTCATTAAGAAACAGGAGTTAAGCCTCTACTGTTTACTGCATATTTCGCAAATTACCTGACTTAATATTAAAGATCTTAATATTTTGCTTATTAATAACCTATTTGCTAACTTTCATATTTATTTATTTAACTTTCGTAATTTTTAATTTAGTTTCCACTCGTGGTTTCATTCCATTTTCCTTTCCTTTTATCTCAAACAAATAACTAGAAATAATAATAAATAATACTAAATATTTTTTATTAATTGTTAAATAAATGATGTAATAATAATAAATTTTTCAATTTCATTTTCTTAATAATCTAAGATATATAATATAAAATAAATATATAAAATAAAAAATATAATATAGAAGTAAAAAATATTTTAAAAAATATCTGGATAAATATCGCTTACTATTCTTAACATTTTTTAGTAAAATATTTGTAAATTATAAGGACTGTAGGACTTTGATGAATCATTGAAAAAACCTTTTCATTCTTCCGAAAATTCGTACCATTTCTGGTTTGGTTTCTGGTTGCTGCAATTATTGCAACCTAAGGTGTTACTAGAATGACGCGCTTATATGGTCTTTCCGCTAAAGTCACTTATAGATAGAAGTATGAGTATCTGCCATCTGAATTTGACTTATAATAATAGATTCATTCAAAAAATTATCAATAGTAGGTTGATAGCCGAATTGATTATGACGTAAACAAGATATTACCATGGCCGCTTATATGGGTATCAAATATGGAATCGATGCACCAATTGAAAGCGCCTTTTTCATTTGACTAAGAAACACAGATAACACCGATATTTTATCACTGCATGTTTTCTGGCACCACAGTGATAAGTAACAAAATAGCCAGATGGATTAATCAATCGCAGCAGGCCTCTAATGCATTAGTTCAATTATAATGATGCTAAGACCGACAACCTTAATGAATTGGAAAGAGATTCGAGCCAAGATCAGCATTAAAATTCTTAAACATATTTTTAAATCTTTCTGTACAAACACCTCAACATGCGAACATTGCCTATGTTATTAATGTCGCCACCGTTCTTCGCTCACCGCAAGAATCAAAGCGAGATGTCTGAATTCTATGATGGATCGTGTCAAAAGCGAGAAGAGCAATCAAAAACGTGAATTATCAGAGAGGATTTCAAACATATACGCGAATTTTTGAAAAAAATTTCACTCGAAAATTTTCAAAATATTTCATTTTTTATTTTTTAAAAACAATTATAATTTGAAAATTTCATTTATTTTCATTTAATGCTGATGAACATTGAAAGGAATTTTTTTTCACTATTGAAACTAACAAAAAAATTACTATTTTTCAAGTAAAATTTTTAAAAATAATTGAAAGAGTGCGAAATTCCCATTCATTTAAAATATAATTTTGCGTAATAAATTTTCATCAAAATTTTTCATTTCAAGTACGTTTTCAATTGAATAGGAAATTTTCATTTTCCTTCCCTTTTCCTAAAATTAAAATTTATAATAGTTAATGCAAATTAAATAAAATCAATCTCTTGAAATTGGAAAATTTTTTAAAATATTTTTTTAAGTTAAATTTTTTGATTTCTAAATTCAGAAATTTCTAAAAATAGTTTAAGAAACTCTCTTAAAATTTCCGAGATTATCATTTTTTTTAATTCCTAAATTTTAAAATGTCCAAGAATAGTTTTTTTTGAAAATTTTAACAATTTTATCGTGAATTTTTTCAAAATTTCTAACTTTTAAAGTTTCTAAAAATAGTTTTTTATAATTTTAAAATTTCTAGGATTAGTTTAATTCAAGAGCAAGGATTTTTAATATAATAGATACGGGGATCGAAGGAAATCGAAAGGTCGATGAATAACTTAGATACATATATAGCTATTAAGATACATATATTACTTTATAAAAAAAAGCTAAAAATCCTAGAGCAATCGATTGAAAAAAATTTATAGGGGTTCGATACACGGAAAAACCCCTGCACCAGCTAAATAATTGAAAAATTCATTTCTTAATGAAATTTTCACTTTTTTTTGAATAAGGCGAAAGTTTCGGCGAAACTGTCAAATCAAATTAGGGTTTTTTGTATAAAATTCATAAAATAAATAAAAATTCGGTAAAATCCGAAAAAAACAAAATTAACTTTCTTTTTTTTATAAACTTTTATAAACTTTTATACTTTAAACTTTTAACTTTTTTTATAAACTTTTATAAATTTTTGTTACATTTTATATTTTTAGTTATATTTTTATAAAAATAAATGAAAAAGAGACAAAAATTTTCTAATCCGAAACCATCTAATTAATAGGCCAATTTTCCTAAATTTTTTAAAGATATAATTCCGTAAATTCTTTAGTTTTTGCAAATTTTGCTTTTAAAACAAGAAAATCAAAACAAGAAAATGCCTTAAAAATTGAAGAATGATAAAAATTTGCAATGGAAAAAGTCATTTAGAAAACGAAAAAATGAAAATTTTTTTCTTTTTTTCGAATTTAAATGCAGTTTAACGAGTTGATTTACTGATAAACTCGTTCCCATTTTTTTTTCAAATCAAAACTATATCACTCGTCAAATCGCAATTATTTTTGATAAAAATAAGAAGCAATCAGCTTTGTTTATTATCAGTGATAATCATCGGAACTCTAGATGTTATATTTTAATATTGTTACTATTGTTATGTTTTAATAATTTATAAATTATTTATTATTATTTTATAAATTATTGTTGAGACGAAAAAATGATCAGAAAAAAAGAGGAAAATGTTGATTATTGTTGATTGATATACTGAAATGTTGATTATTGTTGATTGATATACTGTTGTTCTTTTTTTTGTTCGCCATTTTCACTACACATAACTTCACCATTTACCATTTATATAAAATTCACCATTTATATAAAATTATAGTTTGTAAATTATAGTCTGAGTGCTAGAACGAGATTCCTTTACCAGAAACTCGATTTGCAGATTCAAAAATACAAGTAGAACCAAGCAACTTTTATTTTTATTGACAAGCTGGTTCATATCAAGGTGTGCATGTTGCTTGAACGAAGCAATATGTCACTTGATCAGCTCGCCTTGTGGTGAAAATATTATGCACTGTCATAATAAGATTACGCATGAAAGTCACTTCATTCAGCCAAACCAGAAACGGTTTTAAAAAGGGAAGAAAAAATCGTATATATTTTTAACGCTATTTAACTAATTTATAAAACCACAATATTTGACAAATAGGGATTTAAACAAAGAAAAAAGCTACAAAATAAGCAGTAATCTTAGTTTGGGCAGTAATCTATTCCGTTAATAAACAATATTAACTTGACTTTATTAATCATTATCATTATCAGCACCATATGATAATAGTTAAATTCAAGCTTTTGTGCATCAGCCTTATTTCAACGATTATAATAGTGATAAAGGAAGTACAGGTGGATAAAGCAGATGGATATGAACTAAAATGTTCTTAAATGATCTTTTCTATTTAATCTCTGTCTAGCACGATGAAGAAACAGGTTTGTTAAGTATTTTATCTTCCTTTTATCATTAATAATCGATTGTTACTACTTCGTTATCGATATTTCCAGCCATTTTTGTGACTCACAAATAGTTTTATTTTTTTGTTTAGCAACTTAATGGTTCTTAAAAACAAGTTATAACACCTTCTTTCACCATTATTAAAATATTTACTTCGCAATAAATTAAAATTTTGCTAGAAACGGAATAGTTTTAAAGACTGCTAAATATAATAAAACAAATAAAAATTAATGAAATCAAATAAAAAACAGTGGAAAAAATATAAAAATAACTAACACAATATGGAAGCACCAACGAGGATACTTAAAAAAAAGATTAATGTGGAAACTATTTGATGTCGTCGAACACCAGGAAGAATAATAATATAAGCAATTAGTGGAGTGATAAATAAAGAGGAAAGTCCGAAAATTTTCATATCAAACACAACTGGTGTACGATTTTCACCAAACCATGTTGGATCACCATTTTCGCGAAATGCATCGAACCAACCGATCGTCGGCATTACCTTTTCTTTAATTTTATTATGTATTATAGATTCTAATTACAAATAATATTATAAGAGAAAATCGATGAACAAATGTCGATTTATCCAAAATCTTTGAATTTTTTCACAAAATGGCAAATAAAATTTAATTTTTTATTTAATTTTTTCATTTTAATGTATATTTTTACTTCTTCTAAAAGGGCATTATATTTCTGGTTTGCCGGGTTCCATTGACTAATGGACGAAAGCTTTTATGGTTAGAAGGTCATATGAGTAAAGAGCTATAAGCAAGTCATTGAAATTTCGCTTTTAATGATAGGTTTATTCTCGCAAAAGAACAAAAATTGAATCCTTTCACATAAATTTCGCACCAAAAATCAGTGAACGCCATTCAATTCATAATAATTGTCAGTTAAATTGATAACAAAATTTCCCTAAAAAAATATAAAGCAATTCACGAATATATCGTGTATAGAGAATTCTTTTAAAATAAACTCATGAAATAATTAACTAAAAAACTGGCATGAAATAAATGAAAACAATGAGTAAACTGTTCCAAATCTCGTTGAACAGGTTTTTGTCATAATTAAGTAAAAAGTGGTCAGCGACTTATATTTCTCGCTGTGCTATTAACATAGTTGGAAATTTTCACCACTGAGAACATCTTCACTCTTGGTGATTAGAACTACAAGACTACAAGTGGACCACCAGCACCACCCACATTTTTTAAAGATAGCTCCTATCAGTCCTATATGAATAATAAGCTGAGCCACTGATTCTTATAATCTAGACTAATAGCCTGTCGGCTATCGTACCTTAGGATTATCGCATTATTATTATTGATAAATTGATGAATAAATAATTATTATTGATAAACTGAATAAATTAGCATTAGGAATCTTCACAATGAATCAAAATTATGTCAAATAAAAGGAAATTTTGAAGAAAAAGAGGACATAACAATTATAAGAAAGGAAGCAATAAAATGATTTGGAAATAATATATTTAAAAATAAAAATACGATTTATTATATGAAGATAAATAATAAAAAATGTAAATGAAAATGATTTATCTGAATGCCAAATATAAAAAATATATTTAAACCTAAAATATCGAAAATAAAGAAAATAGTTTTTTATTTTTAAAAATAATGAATTTCTCACAAATAAATTATAATATAATTATAATTATAATAAATAATAAAATCAAATAATAAAAATAATATAGAATTTAAAGGTCAAATAAGAAATGCAAAATTAATTAATAATCGTTAAAAAAAATATAAAATAAATTTTCCTAAATTGCACAAAATTGTAGATAAAAATTCTAAAATTAATACAAATTTTAAGTTTAATAAATCTTGAATAAATAAAAATTTAAAAAAATTTTCGATTGAAAAAAATTCGCAGAAAACCCATCAAAAACAAATTAAATAGACAGCAAAGAAGACGAAAAAATAAAATTGCTTCACTTTTTGTCGCAAAACATTTCAAGGTCGACGAAATTGATGAACATTTGTCCAAAAAGAATTTCTCAATTAATTACATTAATTTCTCCAGATTTAAAAAAAAAACAGTTCATAAAATTGCCATATTAAGTTGCGAAATTGGTACTTTTGGTGAGCTTTTTGATAAAACTTCTCTTATCAAATAATCGAATGGGCAACAAGATTCCAATAAAGTCAGCCAAAACAAAAATGATAAATACTATTTCGATGAAATATCGAAATGAGTGTAATACGTGAAATAGAAGGAAATATCGAAATAAATGTTCAGCTGATAATGATAACGATATTTTGAGGTAATTTTAGGTGAAAATTGCGTATTTATAGTACCAAAAATAAAGATCAAGGGTATTCCAAAGTCAAGGCGCAGTGGATATTCATATGGAGGATCAGTTGCTGCTTCATATTGAAAAGTTTATACCTGACAAGGTCTTGCCTTTCTCTTGGCTATAAGATGAAGTTCTTTAACCAGATAGCCATTTTAGAATAAACAGAATAAAAGCGAGCCTCTAAACGAATTTCATTTTCAGGAAAAAGTTTACTTCTATAAAGAATCTTCGATCGAATCATGGAGTTTTTCTCGATAAAAAGAATATCTCAACGGTCTCTTCTTTCCATACATCTTATAAGCATCTTTTTGTGGCCAAATCCATAATTTTAGACCAGAGGAAGAAGGCAGTCGGAGTTATGAACTGGTATATAACTGATTCACTAGTATTTCTATCACCAAATGACTATGGCAAAATTTTTCTAGTCCAGCAGGATGAGCCTAACCAGCAGTGATGATAAAACCTCAACAATCATTGAAAAAATAAATCAGTGAGATTCGTAATTTCAAATTTATATTGATGGAAATTAATTATTTAATTTTTATAAATTATTATAAATTATTTAATTTTTTACACACACTGGAAAATGACACAGATTTTTATTTTTCTTGCTTATAACAACGAGTGCGGGTAATAGTAATTAAAAAGTTCAAGGAGGATTAAAACAAGTGGTAAAATTATCAATTGTTTTTGCTCCTTCAAATCATTGAATGCTTAAATTTTAATAAAATTAATTATTAAATTAAATATTTTGCAATATTTTGCAAAGGGAATTTTATAATTTGCAAATTAAAAATACATGAAATAATGTTAAAATTAGCTAAAATAATGCAATTTATATTTTAACAATTATTCTCTTTTTCCAAGAAAATTCGTCAGTTTTATATTTCAGTTTGAAGCAGTTAAATGGATTCCGTGGAGGATGAACCAAACATTTGAATGGTCAATGGAGAAGAGAGTACGAAAGGTCCAGCAGGATATGGAGTTGGGCGTTAAAAAACTGAGTGACCTTTGTTATTTCATGGGACGGATATGGCACAGTGGCTTGGAAATGTATTACAATGGAGGCAGCTAAATCAGTAATAATGCCAGCTATCAGAAGAGTCAAACGAATTCTAATATATATTTTTGTGAATGAACTAACTATTAATTGATATTTTTGCAGCAGATAGTTTCAACTTAATATTTATTTTTTACTGCATCACAAGAATTACAAATATTCGTCTTTTTAATATATTTGTAGTTTATAGGAATAGCGTATTAATTATGGCATTTAGGGAATTTATATGGAATATAACAACAATAATTCGGACTTCAGTCAGTCTTCTCCACCATCTTGACGAGGGCCCTTCAGCAAGACCTTCCTATCTGCTTTTCTTAAGTCTCTGATAGAGGATCCGGGATTCAGCATAACCCATTCCATCCACAGAAAAGGATTTTTTATAGCAGTGGTTTTTGAAATAAAAAATTTATAGTAAAGGAACCAAGTTCTTAATTGATTTTACCACATCTTTAGGTAAGCAGAACTGAAAGGAAGAATTAGATAAAGCAGTATGGTTCCAATGCTTTGTTTCTTTGAAGCGAGCGAACCTGAAGTTGAAATCTAAATGAGTGCTGCTAGCTATCTATCTATTGCTATCTATCCTCAAGCCATGATTCTTAAGGCTCAAATCATATCCTTTAATGTGATGCGTATAACCATGTGAAATTTTTTAAATTGTTGTAAATTGCTACTCCAAATTCTAAATTTATCGGAAATTTTCTTTATTAAAAAATTTACAATTTTAAAAATCTGTTGAAATGAAATTTCATAATAATGCAAAATTAATATTGTCTACGGAAATAAATGAATAAAAAAAGTGGTGAATTTTTGGGTCAAAGTTTTCTTAAAAAATTTTACAGACTGATTCATACTGATACGGAAATTCATTTTTCCTAGAATTACAAAATTACAAAGCCTAAATTTATAAATAATTTATATTGTGATGCAGAATTATGCACTATACGCTATTCTAATATCAAAAGAATTTGTAATAGGCCCCAATTTGGTGTAAAATCAATGCCTGGAACTGGTGAATTTAGCAAGTTGTGGGCTAAATGATATCGAAGTAACAAAGCCTAAATTTATAAGTATAATATATTATGATGCAGAAAGTTACACACTATTTTCTATTATTATTTTAAAATATAGGTGTTAATATTTAGATGTCTTATCCTGATAGCCAATGGAACAAATTTAATTACTAATAATGCGAGCTATTAGAAGGAGATATGATAAGAGATAAAGTGATAACTAAAGAAAAAGTGCTATCAACACTAAAAATTATTTTATGAAATTATTTTATGAAGATGATGCAGCCGGAAATTGAATAAGGACGAATTTACGAATTTTTTAAGAAGTCTGGATGATCATCTGAATGGCAGTTACGGCAATTTCTTCTCTTAAATCTTTTTAAGATAACATAAATCGATTCAAAACAAAGAATAATGGACATAATCGCTGATTTTTGTCAAATTTATTCGTTAATAGCCATTAATCATCATAAATAAATAAAAATAAAAAAATAATCGAGGCAATTTTAACAGTTTAGACTTGGATGAAACTTAATTATGAAATGACCAAAATAATAACATTTTTCATGCACAAATAAATGCTGGGAGTTGTACTCCCAGCGAGAATAAGTCTATCTTCCAGAAAACTGGCAACTCACTTATACTTCCATCGCCAAACGATTTGCTCCTTAACTCCAGCAAGCAATTCCAGCGGAGCGAGCCTAAACAGAAAATATGTTGAGTTCTTCGAAAATATGGAAGAAACTACTTTACAAAATATTAAAAAGAAAACAAGAAATATAAGGATTGATGAATATTGACTATAAAGATGGAGAACAAGCAATGCATTGATGGATTTAGGCCTTTTTATGAAATTATTCATCTTCCATCTTCAATACGAATAAGAATTAAATTCGATAGGATAATACGTAATTGAAATGAAAAATAATTTTGAAGAATGGAAATACATGGAAAACTGGATTCATTAAGTACCTTTTACATAACTACTAAATCTTTATATTATATTCACATTAGCAAATTTTTATTATACAAATAATTCTAAAAATATATTTCACTGAACCAACCAATTTAAGTATTTTTTTTAAAATAACAAGAAGAATTTAAATAAACCATAAATATTTCACATCTATCTTCTTCTTCTAATAGCTCTCACCATTGCTGGCTAGGTTGGTTGCGTTGTCTGCAAGGGTAAGCTGTCTCTAAAGTGCTCGGTCGGATGCCATCGCCGTCAAAAATAGCAATCATTCCTTTTTCCATCCTCCAAGTCCATATATCGCTGGTCCATCTATACGTTCAAAATCGTTCCTAACCAATCGTTCTTGATTTCACATCTATTGCTTTTCATATTTGATTTATTTATCTCTTATCTCATCATAAATCAATTATAGGTTTTCACAATCTAAAATCTTATGCGATGCATAGGAGAAATATTTTTCAGCACTTCGCTTGTCACAACGAATTACGTTGTTATTTCATCATTTAACATATATATATATGCTAGTCGTTGTCTGATAAGCCTATCGCTTTACGATGATGGCCATTTAGCCATTTAGGACTACGAAAATAAATTACTTTCCGGACAAATAAGAAAAAAAACTATTTATTATTTCACCAGAATATTTTGCATTTTTTCTTAAGAGCCCTCATCATTACTGGTTAGACTCGCTCCACTTCCACTGTGCATACATAGTAAATTATTTATGGTTGTGAAGATATAATAAAATTTGCAAAGAGTAAATACATTCAACAAAAATGCTGCTTCATAAATCACTTATTTTTTTCCTCCAAAAAGCCTCGAGGGCTGAATTTTTCCCAAATTTTTCCCATTTTTCCTATTTTTTCCTATATTTTCATTTTAAGATTCAAATATTTATTCAAATATTTAAAAATGCTAATTGTTTAAAAAAAAAATACAAGATGGCCTTGCGGAGCAGGGAATAATTTTATTTTCGATCCTATAAAACAATGAAGAAAATCCAGTAAGAAGTTTTAAATTAAATTAACAAAAAAATGATAAATAAATAAATTAATAAATAATAAATAATAAATGAAAGGTCTTTGTGAAAAAAAGTATTATTTACCACTTTACCAGAACATTTTACAGTTTTTTTAAGAGCCCTCACTATTACTGATTAGGCTCACTCCACTTATTTGTCGTACAAGACAAATATGCCAGGGAATCTATTGGCGACAGAAGTACAGGTAAGCCACCAGTACCATCAGAATTTTTGGATAGGTTTATTCCTGCGGAGAGCATCGGCGCTCTGAATTGAGCGACAACTTAGTGGGCCATTTTACACCAAGAATATTGCAAATTATACTAAACATGAAAAAATATAGTAATCTTCTAAGACTATAAGACATAAGGGATATACAAGCAATCATTAAGAGCAATTCGTGAGTTTGCCTTTTGATAGGAATAAACCACTCATTAGAAAAAAATCACTCATTAGAAAATTTTTTTGCGAGTTTTCACCATTACTGGTTAAACTCGCTCCGCTGGCTTGTCGCACTGGACAAATATCCCCGCCTTCCTTGGCAATAGAAATACAGGTGAGTCACCAGCATCACGGATTTTTGGACAGGTTTACTCCTGTTGGAAATAGAACCTTAGTATCGACGCTCCGAATTGAGCAACAACCCACTAAACCATTCTATTTCTACTCATTAGAAATGAACTCCAAGCATCCATATGTACCCCTATCCACGAATGAATTCCAAGTGAAATGATTAATTAATGATTAATAATCACTGGAGCTGGCCAAGTTATGCTAAATGCTCTTGGATGAATGAAAATTGTTGTAGCCCATTGTTGTTATATAATGGCTTTTGTTAGACTATATTGTATCTATATTGTACCTGTGCTTTCCGGGTTTTCGTCAAAAATAAAATTTGAAGTAATTTTAAAAAACAAAAATAAAGCGGAATAATTCATGTTTTTTTAAAATTTATTTTATTATTCTTTTTATTTGTATTTAAAAAAAAGAAACATTATTCGTCATTAGCAATATTGGTAGATTTTCATAATTTCCAAATTTTTTAATTTTAATTAAAATTTTTCTTTTAAATAGCCCGCTAGATTTATAGTTTTTCTCTTCCCTTAGGATTGAATAATTTCTCTTAAAATGAGAACCAAATTCGCATCATCTTCGAGATATCTCTTTTTCTTCTAACATCATTACTGGTTAGGCTGGCTCAAACGGCTACAAGGGTAAGACGCTTCCAAACGGCGCGGTCGGATGCTACCGTCGACAGAAACAGAAGCCAATCCTTTTTCCATCGTCTAAGTCCATATGTTGCTGGTCCATTTATACGTTCAAAATCTTTTCTCACCGTATCAGTCCAGGTCTTGATTGACCCACCTCGCTTTTGACGCCAATCGTCACACGGTTTAGCAAGTAACAAAATATGCGTCAACTCTTGTGGTGGACAATGGAGAACGTGCCATAACCACCAAAGGCGACGCTCTGTGATAACATTATTAATACAATTGGTATTTGAACGAAGGTGGATGCGATCTTGTGAGATTTTATCCACTCGGCGAACCCGTAAAATATAGTTTAGACAAGATTGGTCAAAAGCAGATAACTTCTTAATATACTCCACTCTCATTAGCCATGTCTCAGAACCATATAGCATCGAACGGATCACGGTAATATAGATGCGGACTTTAGTTTTTATGGTTATTTCACGACGATTCCATAAAGGTTTCGTCAGCTGGAAGAACACATTTCTAGATACCATGATCCGAGTTATAATATCATCTTTTGCCTGGCCATTTGGTATTAGAGTGGACCCAAGGTATTTGAAATCGGACATTTTCTCAATCGGCAATGAATTTACAAAAAGAGGCATTTTATCAGCTTCTGTTCTGAATCCAGAACAACCGCTTCCCGGTCTGAATCCAGCTTGATTAGGGCGCATCCTGCTATCTCGTACTTCCATAAGTCTGCTGAGAAAAGGGAAGCAAAAATTTTTGCTGATACGTCTAGTAAGCTGATTCCTCGATAATTGTCGCACTACGTCCTATCGTCTTTCTTGAAAATTGGAAGCAGAATTGCTTTACTCCAATCATCTGGTAATATTTCTTTTTCCCATACCAGAAAGTACATTTGTTGAAGGTGTGTGATGAAGGACGATGGACAATATTTAAAGAGTTCTCGAGCCCGAGATATCTTTATCGGATAATAAACTCATGCATGCTTATTATCCAAAATTCTCGCACCACATAGATAAATGTTACATGTCGTTTTGAGGTTTTTTATATTATTCATCACAGTGTTAATTAGATATCTCTTAAGCAAAGCTCTTCGCTAAGAAATGGTGTACGAACATAGGTTTTATGGATTATTAGACTATCTACTAATGGACTATCGCAAATAAGTAATAATTGCAAAATACCATTGCATCAAAATCATCGTCGGCTAAAAGAAGTAATATTTGTTGGAAATTTAATATTTAGAATAGAAAAATATTGCCCTTAAAGAATGAAGGAAATTACATCAACAAAAATTTTATGTCGCGTCGAAATGAAGAAAAATTGTCCTTTTCGTACAACGCATTTTACGTGTCTCGAGATTTAATAAAATTCTTTTTTCTTCATTTCGGAATAGAATAAGAGAAAATTAAGAAAATTTGATTAATTACTAATAAACAACAAAATTTAAAAAAATATTTCAAAAATATAGTCCATTTGGAATTCTTCTCCGAAGTGTCAAACGAAATACTCTATTGTATTTTTTTTCTACACCATTCCTGATTGGTTTCGTTCGGCTGGTGATGAGAGCTTTCTTGACTTCCTTGAAAATGAATTATTGGGTTACCCCCTCTCTCTCTCCTAAGAGCTAGAAATAGACCTCAAATTAGATGATTCGGAATCGAGTAGCAAATCGTTTATTCGCAGTTCAATATCAGGTTCAAAGGCTTTCAGGCACAAACATTAGATAACTTTGTATGGAAAAGACAAATAAACATGAGAATATTTCATTCGAACAAACCAGACCAGACGATCCACTAAGCTTTGCGGCAATCCCACTAAACCTACTTAGCTAAATAGGATTACGCAGATATGAAAAAATTATCTCTTTTAAGCCTATTTGTCTGATTATGCTGATTAATATGTAATCCACAAAAATCTGATTCCGAACGTTAACCTTAACTACTAATTCTAACTCTACGTTCCGCATATTTCCTCGACGTTCTCCTGAGCCTTAGGTTTTTTTCTTATGCCTAAATGCTATCCAAATATCTAAGTGTTAACAATTCTTTAATTCAACATTTATTAAATTAAATTGAATCATTAGAGTGGAAATGGAAGAGCGATCATAAAAAAAAGATCAGTTTTACAGGTTAAATCTATATTCCAAATTATTTGAAAAAAAATGCCTCTATAGGCCTCAAAATTGCTTTTATTGAAAATTTATACAATACTTTAAATAAATAAAACAAAAAATCATTAATGAATCCAAATGAAAAAAATTCAACAAAATAGCTTTTATAAATTTTTTTAATGTTTAAATTAAATGTATAAAAATATGAAATCAACGATAAATAAAGAAAAAAAATCTAATGAATTTCAAAATCGAAATGCAAAAATTTTAAATCTCTTTCTTTCCAAAATTCCACTAAATTTTTCTCATTTTTCTAAATTTTATAATCAAAAATTTCGCTTATTGGAAAGTTATTTTTCATCCTTTTTAGATTTTTTGAAAAAAATTCTTCCTTCGGAGAAGAAATTTCAGATTTAACAATTTCTTTCTATTCTATGATATTTACAAAAGAAACACAGTTATAATGACTATCGAGTAAAGAAACTACTATTTCCATGATAAATGATAAATAACTGATAAAGAACGAATAAAAAAATAGAAAAAGATAAAAAGTGCTATATGATATCGTATAGCATTTAGGAAATTTGTTGATCCAAAAATGGTATATTATTGGTGAAAGTGGCGAATTCCGTATCTTTGTTTAAAAATATGCTCAGCGTTTAAATGTTGATCGCTGTTGATTATTAATTACTATTGGGGATATCTATTGATCTAACATTGATTGTTTATAAGAGTGTAATCATATTGAAGATCCGTGCCTTTCGGCTATCTGATAAACAATTATAATTTGATAAAAAAACTTTTATCAACAATAAAGCATCTTTTTTCGTGAATTTAATTGCTTAATAGGATAAACGAATTGTCAAAAAAACAGTTAAGTTTGATTATTTCGTAAAATGAATGCATTGTTAAAACGTGAACGTGGGGTCTTATTGCGAGATTTCACATGAAATAGGCATTAAAATGTGATTGTACATTTTTTTTAGGGGGAAGGGGACTCACAAAGCTTTTTTTTTATCTCTTTGATAGCCTGGTAGAATTAAAATCTTTTTCAAGCACCATTTTTGCTTTGGTTGGATTCACCTGTTAAGAAAAAAAAAGATGATCGCGCAGTGGTAAGGAAATTGCCATTGAGAATCGAGGCTTGAGTTCGAATCCGCCACTCTTGCTCAAACTGCAGAGTACCCCAACGAGAAAAACAAAAGTGATAGAATGACTCAGTGGGCTGTTGCTTAGTTTGGAGCGCGATTTGTTCCCAGCAGGAGTAAACCTGCACAAAAATCATGATGCTGATGAATCATTTGTATTTCTACCACCAAAGGACTACATATTTACCTTAATGCGATAAGCCAGAGGAGTGAGCCTATCCAATAATGGTGAATGTTCCTTAAAGATAAAAGTAAGCCGAGTAGCACCATACTATTTCTGGTCACGTTGTTGGTTGGATGAGACAATTTTATTATGTTTTGATCTGATACAGCCACCGAATCATGTGAAATCTAAGCAAAAACCGCATGGTAACTGTGCTTTGAAGTTTCCATTTATGCCTCTATTATGTCTAAAATTTAGTCAAAGGCTTTCCGGCCACCGAAACCCATAAATGTAAGCAAATGGCGAATATCTTCAAATTTCTTTTAATTATATCATTCCAGGTGATAGGATGGCTTAGTGGGTTGTTGCTGAATTCAGGGCGCCGATACTAAGGTTCTATTTCCAGCAAGAGTAAACCTGTCCAAAAATCTGTCATCGTTGCTGGCGACTCACCCGTATTTCTATCGCTGGCATATTTGACCAATGCTACAAGCCAGCGAAGCGATTTTAACCAGTAATGGTGAAGACTCTTTAAAAAAACCACTCCAGATTGGGCCTTCTTACTTTAGCACCACGCTTAACATGGCGTATCATTTCTTCCTCTTCTGCTAATAGCCTTCACCATTACTGGTTAGAAGCTACAAGGGTAAGACGCATCCAAACGGCGCGTTTTGATGCCATCGTCGACAGTAATAGAAGCCATTCCTTTTTCCATCGTCTAAGTCCATATATTTCTGGTCCATCTATGCGTTCAAAAACCTGAAAGCCATTTTTTTTTCCATCGTCTAAGTCCATATGTTGCTGGTCCATCTATACGTTCAAAATCTTTCCTGACCGTATCAGTCCAGGTCTTGATTGGCCCACCTCGCTTTTGACGCCATCCATCACACGGTAAAGCAAGTAACGAAATATGCGACAACTCTTGTGGTGGACGATGGAGAACGTGCCATAACCACCAAAGGCGACGCTCTGTGATAACATTATTAAAACAATTGGTATTTGAACGAAGGTGGATGCGATCATGTGATATTTTATCCGCTCGACGGACCCGTAAAATATACCTTAGGCAAGAGTGGTCAAAGGTATATAGCTTCTTAATATCCTCTCAGTGACCATGCCTCAGAACCATATAGTATCGAACGGATCACGGTAATATAGATGCGGACTTTTGTTTTAATGGTAATTTCACGACGGCTCCATAAAGGTTTCGTCAACCGGAAGAACGCATTTCTAGTTGTCGAGCTAAATATCGTCTTTTGCCTAACCATTTGGTATTAGAGTGGACCCAAGGTATCGGGCACCGTACCATTTATGGAGATATGGACCAATTTTTGCGATGGGATGAAAAATACCAAATTAGCATAGTAATGCTCATGTTCCAATCGAAAATGAGGTGAGATTTCAATGGCATGGCCAGTACATATATTGCTAATAAAAATAGTCCTGAGGGTCTTATTATGATTGAATGTTAAGAAAACAGTAGAGAAACTGCGACGCTGTCAGTATTCGGATTCTTCATCCACCGTTTTCCTGTTTGACACCTCACCTATTGTGCTAAGAATTATAACGGCCAACGGCCAACTGGCTATATACACTGCTTACCACATTATTTAAATCGCATTTTTTTAAAGTTTGTTCATTTTGAATAAATTTTTCTCGCATTATTTTATCACAGATAAAACAGGACAAAATTCCCATTACCAGCCATCAGCCATTTTTTTCTTCCTTCGAAATCATACAATCTAAATAAGTTCAAATATAATTACCAGTGTAATTTTACTTTGCTAAAAAAATTAACAAATTGACAGATTTAATATTAGCTTATAATCTATCAATTATATTTTTGCCTTAGGCTTTCGAAGAAATCCATTTCTTTTGCACGTTTTCTGGCTAGGCTCGTTGGCTGTTCCGTTGGCTTGGCAGATATTTGACGAGAGAAGGCCAGGTGGGCTGCCAACACCACTCGGTTCAAAATATTGCCATAGCTTCCGGCCTATATTTGATTGTTTTTTTTGTGAATTAAGTGAATAAAGACCGAATTCCAGAAGTTTTTTAAAGATTTTTTTAGATTCACGTAGAAAGTGTTTATAGGAGTAATAGTAAAAGCTGATAATGGAAAAAATTTATATTTACATTTTAAAACTTAGTCAATATATCTATAAATATTACATCCGAAAATTGAGATAAAACTAAAAATTTGTAATTCCTGGAAAACGAAAAACGAACTGATGTGAATACATAAATATTTAGCTGCTTCATCCTCTAATCTGGTCTTGCAGAGAATACACGAATTTTATCAAATTGAAATGCTGAAATCTAATGGTTTCATATTTTGGTCAAATATTGGTAACCTTTTTGCTCTGTGGCTCAGGTTTTCTGTAGTCTGTTGCTAGTTCCTAGTCTTATCGCTTTTCTATCCATAATTCAGGGCCAACTTATCGCCTTTTAAACTTATAAGCAAAAAATCAGGCTAAACGTTAATAAGGTTAGAAATTTTTTCCACTCAGTCATTTTACGAGAGAAGTAGAAGTAGGTGGTCAGCATCATCACCCGGCTTTTTTAATGATCGGTTTATTCTTACTGGGACAGAAAATCGAATCTGTTATTCTCGAGGCGAATCAGTGCAGCCGTACCATTCTGCCATCCTTCTTCCTCTAATAGCCCATGAGCAGGCCGCTGGGAGTAATGCTAGTCATATATTCTTTATTTAGGCGTCGTTTGCGCCTTCGAGCCTTTTTAATTGTTCTTCTTAGTTAAAGTTGGAAGTTTTGTTAATGAATAAATCTGTTAAAGCATTTTTTGTGGGAAATTCGATAAAATAAAATTATTTAGGTAAAAGGAAAGAAAATCTGGATGACACGACACGGTAAAAATGCAACGGCATCAGCTGTTTATTCGTATTCGGAGAGGAGGAAAGATGCAACTCAATCAGGTTATGGAACTCTTCATCAGCGCTTAGGTGCTGATTCTATCAAAGAATTTGATTGTTGCTCGATTACATTACAGCCTTGTCGGTAAATATTTTTCGCTATTCTGCTTCTTTAATTTTGCTTAGGGAATATTAAATTTACGCTCAACTGTTTCTTCCTCTTTTTCCACTTTTAGTCATTTTTCCTATGATTAAAAATCTCTTATAATTTAAATTATAATTTATTTGTTCAGAATATAATTTAGTTTAAAAGATTATTCGAAAGTGTTTGAATCTTGTTGAATAATTCGCTTATTAATTTAAGTGGATTTTTAGGTTATCCAGTTTCAAGTTGATGGGTAATTCTTTTTGCGGTCGCTTGTATTATTATCACTTGATTTTTTTAATTTTAGGACCTAATAATGCCTAAAAATTGTTACGTATTTGTTAAAATTTAAATCGGATAATTTCTTGAAAATAAAAATTGAAGTTGTTAAAATTTCCTAAAGATACTGAAATGAAATAATGGGAGAATAAAGAAAATAATAAAACAATGAAAATAAAATAAAAGTTTTTAGTAATCCAGTAATTTCACCAAATGGTTATATATTCGATCGAGAAGCAGTTTTAGAATATTATCTTACACAGAAAAAAGAAAATGCAAAAAAACTGAAAGAATGGGAGAAACAATGTATGAAAGATGAAGAAGAACGGAATAAGGTAAGTAGGCATCATTTTTCACAAGTAAAACTTTCGATCTGAAAAGCAAGTATTTTCAGTTCTTTGATTAACCATTATATTAATGATGAAATGTTCAATTTTCCATGAAGTTTTAAAATGGTTAAGAAATATAAAAGGAGATTAATGCGAGATTGTTAGAAAGATGCCTCAACGTTGGAGCGATATTAAGGAAAGTACAAAGAGAGAGCGAATATAGAAAGAAATTATAAACAGAAGATGTTGAATGGGTTTTAAATGCCAAATAAAGGAAATATTGCAGAAGAATATTAAGAATATAAGAATATATATTAATAAACCAAAGGGATAATAAGATTTATTACTTATACTGCAATAATAAAAAAATAACATTAGTAAAAATAAAAATATTTAAATATTTAAATGTGTAAAAATATTTTATTCAGATATTTTCTTTATATCTTTAATTATGTTTCATTTATTTTAATGAAAATATTCAGGAGAAAAGTATGGTTGAAACCGTAAAAATAATGAAATTCATGATCGCAGAGGAGACACCGACACATCCCGGAGCGAGGTCATCTCTAGGCGATTTGACCCCGACGACTTCGGCCGGAGCAACTGCATCTGGAAGTCAGGTTGGGTTGTTTTTTTATTAACATATCTTGAGATAGATTCAGACTGAATTTTTTCAACCTTTTTTCAATCTCTATTTTATATCTTTTGTTTTTTTGAAATTTTAATTTGATTTCAGTTGCTGAAGAAACGTCGATTAATGGATGATGAATTTGTAGCAAAAAAAATGAAAAGTGATGAGATTTCGAATGTGGCTGGAGCAAAAAGTCGAGAACTTCCAAGCTTTTGGATTCCTCAGCTTAATCCAACTGCAGAAAAAAGGATAGAAAAACCGGTACCATTTCAAATTTCCAATAGCTTCTCGCACTATTACTTGTTTGTTCCACTGCGGACTAGGATAATATATTTCTAGGACGGGATACCAATCCTGAACGTAATTAAACCCGCACCTTTTTCTGCCTCTTAGGCCCATATATCGTCAGATCACCTATGCGTTCAAAATCTCTCTGCCTCCTCATCCTCTAGATCTAGGTCTTGATTGGATTTCCTCGTTTTTGACGCCATGTAGGTTTAAAATTTTAACAAGTTTCAAAATGTAATAAGTTCATGTGCTGGGTGACAAAGAACATGGCCAAATCAAATAAAAGAAATAAAAGTACTATTCGAGCTAAATTGGGCTAAGTCATATCCATTTTGCAGTTATTAAGATATATTAGAAAAGTAGAAGTTTGGCATCCTTTTGTAGAATATCAGATAGGTAGAAACATCGTTTTGAGGCTGGTTTCGAACAGGTTTTGAAACATTTTCGCTTGACAGAATGGATCTCTAGCTGCAGCTATCCGAGCTGGGACTTTGTCTTTCTCCTGGTAGCTGGATGTAAGAGTCGATCCGAAATATTTAAAATCTGGCACTTATTGGACCGCTAATGAATTTGCAGGATTCACTATTATGTTTATTCTCTTCGACTGATATTCACTTTATTTAGATGGCGTAAAAAATTCAGAAAAACCTCAGGATGTCCAAAAAACCCTCCTCTTTTGAGTGTTATGATTTTTGTTCTATTTATGCTGAAATTTTTTTGCGAAATTTTTTTTATTGCGCTTGTTTAGCGATGTTTGTTAATTCTTTTATTCTTGGCAGATTATACATATATAGAAAGATACAGTAAATGAAAGACGTAATTCTTTTTTTTGTATCTATTTATACTCTTCCCTTATTTTGGGATCAAACTGTTCGATGTCCTGTATCTGGACGACCTCTAAAGATAAAAGAATTGCTACCTGTTCAATTCACAAAAGTTGACGATGAGGAGGACAATTCAAAAAAGATGCGATATATGTGTCCCATTACGCATGATATTATAACCAATACTACTCGATGTGCTTATTTAAAAACAAGGTAATTTTTCGAAAAACTTCACTTAATTTCCAGTTTGTAATTTCCAAGACTTGTCAAATTTTCTTAAAGAAATCTGTTTTTTATCAAAAGATCTGAAAGAAAAATCAAATTGTTCAATGTTTTAATTTAGTCAAGTTGTCGTGACAATGGACTGTGTTGATAAAATTATCAGAAAAGATATGATTGATCCAATTAACGGGAAATCGCTTATGGATACTGATATAATTGAATTACAGCGTGGTGGAACAGGTTTTTTTATTTATTTGAAAAGTTTTTTTCTTTAGAAATATTTTGTAACATTTAATAATTTTATGTTTCATGATTTTATAGTCTTAAGATTTGATGTTATTTCCTTATTTTAGCATATATAGCAATTTAAACATTGATTTTATTTTTAATTTTAAAAGTTTTCCAACTTTTTTCCAGGATTTGCTTTAACAAATGAAGTTCGTGCCAAGCTAATTAGACCTCAGCTTGAATTGCAGTGATCTTTTGTCGATTTTAATTGCGCCAATCTACGTGATATTTATTTATTTAATTTGATTTCAAGTGTTAATCCCAGGAACATCAAGTTTTTTTTTCCTTCTTGAAAATGTTTTATTTGTTTTATATTAGTTATTTTAGGTTTTTAGGTTTCAGAATTCGATCTGTTTCTCTTTCCCTTTTATCCTTTGCTATCAGTGAATAGGTGGTGTCATGTAATTTTTTTCCCTAGTGGCTCTACAGTCTCATCCTAGCAGAGCAAACTAAAGCATCATTGGTTGCTTTTAGAAGAAATATTCCAGTCTAATCACATTTATTTCCTTCCTGATTTATATATTTTTATTTTCACTTTTTTTTTCACTTTTTTAAATTGTAATTTCATTTGTTTTGTTTTCAAGGCTTCCTGACCATTTTCTTTCATCGAACCCACACAAAGGAAACAAATATTTTTACCATCGGTTCTTTGCAAAGAGAATCATTTTCCCATAGACTTCCCATCCTATTTTTACGTTTTTTATTCCAGATTTCCCGAAGATTTTATTTATTGAATTATGTAAATTAATTTTAAATTAATTAATTTTAATGTAAATTTAAAAAAAATTTTTCAAGGTGGTAGCTAAATATATTTTGAAATATTTTAAAGATTTACGGGACTTTTATTCAAGAAAAATTTTATTTATAGACAAAGAGAATTTTTGTTAGAATTGCTCACTTGAAACTTGAAACTGGTCTTATTTTTTGTTTTATTTTATTGCGGATTTTTGATTAGTAATTATTGTAAAAGCATTTTTTTTCAAAAATTGCAGAAATATAGAATAGGACACAAAGGGCACTAATATTTTTGTGGAAATGTTAATTTTAAAAGAATCACAACTTGTATTTGACTTGTCCATCGGCCTCTTATTGACTCGTATTGTTCCCGTTCACCTTTCCAATCGATCTTTCGGGATCTATCGAATTCTTAAGGAACCGACCCTGTTGGGAATACTTATTTTATTTGAATTGTGCAATATCTATTTAATCAATTCATTTAATCAGTTGAAATCGCGTGTCTTAACTTTAAGAAGAATCTTTATATATATATATTTTGTATTGCGAAAAAGAAGAAATGTTAGTAATAAAAATTTTTATTTACGTGGTATATTTTGCAAATTTTTGTATTTCGGGTTGATCTTTATCGATTATTTCTTATTTTTGGCAAATTTTATCTCATTTTCCCTATAAATTGGAAAGGGTTTTTCAACTATTACCATGTTTTGGCGGCTAAATAGAATTTATTTGTATATTTCATGTTTTTCGCGTGCAATTATTTTTATAATTTAATATTTTTAGGTTTGCCATTTGTCGTCGTTAACGTGGGTCATTTAGATTCAAATATTTCGATTTCCTACCGCATTAAAACTAAATAATTGTTGTAGAATCCATCATCGTTATTATTCTCAATCTTCAGTATGGCGAAAGTGATGGAGAATGATGGATTTAAACGACCTGCTCTACCGGTTTCACTCACACAGTCTATGGGTATTTTTCAAAATTTTCTTTAAAAATTTGATTATACTTGAATTTGATTAGCCTCGATTTGGTTTTTAAAATAATTATGGAGAAATTAAGAATAAAAAAACTGAATGAAGGGATATTATATATCACGATGAAATAGTATGAAAAGGTTTTTTGTTTTAATTACCAGATTAGAATTTTCATAATAGTCGGTTGATTATTTTTATTTTAAAAATTATTTTTTTGAAAATAAAAAGACTATAAAAATGAAATTTATCAAATTAAAAATAAAATAAAAATAAAATTTTTTTTATTTTTTTTAAATTTATTTTAGGACCAAAACGCCCTCGCTTTGAAGTTGTTCAAAGTGGACATACAAAAAGTGAGCCAGTGCGATTATCTCAGTTACAGGCACCAATAATGTTGCTTAGTGGACATGAAGGTGAAATTCACACAGCCAAATTTAGCTCTGATGGAACTTTCCTTGCATCAGCTGGATTCGATATGGTTATTTGTACGTATATTATTTATTGATTTATAAAACTTTAATTAAGCTCTGCAAATTTTTTATTTGTTATTTCTTGTTATTTCTTATGAATTTTTTTAAAATGGTTCGAATATCAGTTTCCAGTTTTGTGGAATGTTTATGGTGATTGCGAAAATTTTTCAATTTTGAAAGGTCATACAGGAGCAATCATGGATCTTCATTTCAACTCTGATTCAAGGTTCATTTATTGGAATTAATATTATCTCTTTGTAGTATAGCTGCGTTCATTGAAAATAGTTGTTATATTTAGCTTGTTAATTACTGCTTCAACCGATAAAACAGCTCGAGTATGGGATATGGAAACAGGGACCTGCATTCGAAAAGTTCGATCGCATAAAGATATCGTTAACAGCTGCCATTTCGCTCGAAGAGGACCTCTGTTATTGTGCACTGCTTCTGATGATTATAATATACTTGTAAGTAATCATGTTTTTTTTAAGAGTTAAACCATTACTGGTTAAACTCGCTCCACTGTCTTGTCGCAATTGGGCAATATGCCAGAGATCCCTTGGCGATAGAAATATAGGTGAGTCGCCACCATCACTCGGATTTTTGTACAGATTTACTCCTGCAGGGGATCGGAACCTCAGCGTTTCCAATTGAGCAACAACCCACTGAGCCATATTGCTCCAGATAATCATGTAGATATATATATATATAGATTTTTTATATATAGATTTTTATTATTTGCTGAGATTATTATGGCGGCTTATTTCATTATGGGGCATTGAATGAGTGGAGTCCGTTAATAACTTGGATTTAATTTTAATCCTGAAGCAAAATAAACCTATATTTAAGTTGAAATTGGAGTCGCTGATGTATTTATTCTTCTGTTATCACTTTAGTTTATGACGAAAGAATTCCATTTCTATTGCTCCAACAGAGAACCTTGAGCTCAACCTTTACTTTGCCTTTTATGAGATTAGGCTATTGCTAAGTTTTTCATATAACTATCGGATAAAAGAGTTTGATGTTAGTAATCACTGCTAGCCAAATCAGATATTACTGGTGCTGTTAGATAAAGAACAATTTTCTTATTGTTTCAGGTACATGACATAAGGAAAAGAGATCCAGTTGTATGTTTTGCGAACAAATATCAAGTCACGGCTGTCTGTTTTAATGATAATGCTGAGCAAGTGATAAGTGGAGGCATCGATAATGATTTGAAAGTTATTTTCAGTTACTTGTTCAGCCGTATCTTCTTTCATCTTCACGTTTAAAATTTTCCTTTTGATTGTTTCTATTTTTGTCCAAAAGTTTTATTTTGCAGGTCTGGGATTTGAGACGTAATGATTTGGCATATGTTATGCGTGGACATACCGACACCGTAACAGCCCTCGCTCTTAGCCCTCAGGGCACTCATGTTCTTTCCAATTCCATGGACTGTACAGGTATAATTTAATAAGATAAGTATCTTATCTTAATTTAATTATATATATGTAAATACATTTCCTTTCAGCGAAAATGTGGGATATTCGTGTATATTCTCCAGAAGTACGTTGTGTCAAATCTTTTGGAGGTCATCAGCACAACTTCGAAAAGGTATCAAAAATTTTCTTTGTTTCCGTGAGATTTTTTTGATAATTAGTCTTTAGAAAAATTTTCACCAAAGTTTCATTATAGAATTTGTTGAAATGTGCTTGGTCACCAGATAATAATTATATAACCTGTGGTTCGAGTGATCGATATGTTTATGCCTGGGAAGTATCTTCCCGAAGAATAGTTTATAAACTACCTGGTCATCAAGGTTCTGTTAATGCGACTGATTTCCATCCAAAAGAACCTATATGTAAGTTTCTTAAAAAACTTTTAGATCCGATTTTTAAAGCGCATTTTCAAATTCCGACAGTTTTGTGAAGATTTTGTTTGGTTTAATATTCTTTTCTCTCCACTTTTTTTTAACGATAAAGCCTTTCTATTTATTTTTTTGAAAATTTTCATTCTTTCTGTATTTCAGTATTATCCGCATCTAGTGATAAAAAAATATTTCTGGGAGAAGTGGAGCTTTAATAGTTGGCTACGGTGATTTTTGTTGCTGGTGCAATTATATATTTTCTTTTTGTTTATTTGTTATCGGAAATGTTTTTACGTTGCAGATCTCCTTTATTTTAAAGATCGGTCATAGATTCTTTCTACCACTGTCATCTTACATTAAATGGTTTCGTCAGTTTTTGAAGAATGAAATATTAATATTTTATATATTTTATTTACTTTTATTTAACAATTTCCTTATAATCATTGATATTTGTTATAATTTAGATGTTGAAAATGTTCTCATTATTGAGTAGCAAAGCAAAAATAAAGATTAATTAATCTGGAATTTAAACATTATATGATAAACAGTCGATATTGTAACGTTTGAATTAAGTCTTTTTGTGTTCAGATTATTCTATCATATAAATTTTTACTTCTGCCAAAGAATGGGATCTGTTTCTAGCTTTACTTAACAAGGTTCTGGTTCTACTATGTGAATCGATTGCATATATTCTTCAAAATTAATTTTGCAAATTGACTTCGTGTTAACCGTGCACAATCCATTAACATCGGAGATAATCAGATTTGTTGTGGGTAATTTGACTATCAGTTTATCAGTTCTCATAATTATCGACTAATTTCCCGACGGAAAGTCAAATCCATGGTAGAGGATGGTCCAATTTAAATTTTGATAAAACCTAGAATCGTTGTTTGGCTGGCCAAACTTTCTCATTGTCATACAGCATTTCATTAAAAATATTTATCGCTTGCAATTTTACTTGAATTCCAAGTTTTACTGGCTGTTAGAAATTGGAAATTGGCAACGAGAATATTACGTACTTTTCGAGACGAGAAGTGTTGTGGGCAATTCGTAATAGTTTTTAGAATGTCGCATGCATGGAATGTTTTCGGAAAAAAATTCGGTCGTGCAGTCGTTTATGTCTCGCAGTCCAAATGCATTTATGAAAATTTAGCATTCGAAGAATGGCTTTTGAGAAATTTCAATATTGAAAGGAATGGTGAAGTATTGCTACTTTGGAGGTTGGGCATTAATATTACGATAATTTGTTCCTTTGGGGTATTTTCTTTCTTATACGTTGGTATTGTTTTTTTAAAGTTGCAGATCAAATCGGATTCGGCTTGCCTTTCGGTCGATCCGAATTCGGCAGAGGAAGTAGTAGTGTAGTTGATAAGGACTGCTGGTTGTCGTAGGATAACTCTCTTATGGAGTAGTGTATTATTTCGCCCCAGGCAAGTGCAGATAATTATCTTACTTGGTACCACACTGTGAATACTACAAAGATAATCGCTCTATAGTAGTAAAAAAATGAACTGGCGAATAAAAGGTGTGAAACATTCACGCATAAAATTTTAATAACGAAGGGATCAAATATATGCGAGGATCATACTTTATAAAATTTGCTTCTAAAATTCATGATTTTCAATTTCCAGCAATTCTCCGAGCGTAGTTATTGGTCGCCATCAAATACCTTGGCTTGAAGCAAATTTGACATATATGAAACAAAATCAAATAAAATTGGCTCGACGTCACAGTGGTGGCGGTGCAGTTTATCACGATCAAGGTAAGTTAATAAAAGCCTCAGTATTTCTTTTGGGGTACCAAAGCAATTTGGAAAGCTTAACCAATCTTTTCTATTCACATGCTTTCCATTCCATTGTTATTTGATTTCAGGTAACATTAATATATCGATATTAACAAAACAAAGGGATCACAATCGAGCGAGAAATCTGGAATTTATTGCAAATTTACTCAATATCAATTTTAATTTTAAAGTACGATATAAAATTATTGTTTATATTGTATTGGTTCCATTAGTTATGTAGTAAAGAGGCTGAGGTTCTATTCCCCATTGGGAAAAACTTGTTGAAAAATTCGATAATGCTGACTATTTAAGTCAACTTCCATCCTTAATAGACTACATGGAATATTCAGTGTAGCTAGCCAGCGAAGCGAGCTTAGCTATAAATGGTGTGGATTCATGAAAAAAAGAATTTTATCGGGACGGCCTCTTAAGATTTCACTTTTTATAGCAAATTTGCTTTTCGCTTCCCTTGACGGATTTGTACTTATCTCGATTCGTGAATAAATTTTATGTTTTTGCCTAGGAATGAATTGGACTGAATTGGACCTTGGTCTTCAGTTGATTCTACTCAATCATCTTGTAATTCTCATTTTTGTTAAAAAAAGATCTTTTTCCACAAAATAATATTAAACGCTAATTTATGCGATTATTTAGGTAGAATCTAATAAGCGCGATGATTTGCTTTTACAACCTGGTGATCGAAAAATATCCGGTACAGCTGCTCGAATAGTTCATGGTCGAGCATATCATCATTTGACTTTACTCGTTGATGTGGATCTTTCCAAGCTTCATAACTCTCTGAAGTCGGAATATGCAGTAGGTTTTTTTATTTTGCTCATCATAATGTTTTATTTAGTTGTTGTAGATGGCTGATTTGTTTTTAACTGCATTAAAATTTTAGAAGCAAATAATAACTAATGCTACGACAAGTGTGCGAGCAGCCGCAGTTGGATATCTTTCTCAAGAAAGAGACGTTAATGTGGGCACTATTGTAAATTGTTTAGTTTCTTCCTTCCGAAATCAATACATGGTAAGTATAAAAGTAAATAAATCTCTATCCCTTAATTTGATACGGATGGTAGAAAAATTTTTATCAGAGTTTTTGGTTTATATAAATATTTGGTTTATGTGGGGGCATTGCTTCATCTTGGGATTAGTTACGAAAACGACACGAATTTGACTTTTATTTGCTGATCCATTTATACTTATATCCTGAAATGGCTTCCCGGTGGTCTCGTCCTAGTAACTGATGGACAATTCATTAAGCCAGAACTATTTTTTAATTCTTACCGTCCATTTGTCATCCTATTAGAAAAAAATACTGTATTAAATACTAAAAAAACTGAAGTAAATGAAGTTATATGTTCATTTCTCTTCTATTTGAGGACAGTGATGTATATAATATGGTCAATATTAATAATGAGCTACTTTTTCCTGGTATCGCTGCAAACATCAGTTCTTTACGCAGTTGGGAATGGATATATGGAAAGTCACCAAAGTTTACCTTGAATACACCTAACAATACTTTCTTTATAGATCGAGGTAAAATTCAAGCTGTAGATGGGCCCAAGAAAAATTTTATTGGTCTTACTTTAGTTGATGATCTTTCATCGTTGTACCACTAGACATTGGAAAATCTTTACAGCAGTAAAGATTCCATTTTTAAGCAAATTTTAGTAAAAATGAAAAAAATTAAAGAAAATGTGGCATTAATTGTACAGTAAATAAATTAAGAAGTTAGGCTATAAGAAAATTTCGTCAATTTAGAGATTAATTAATTTTATCTATAAATCTTTGGTGAATTTCTGTTCATTATAATGGTCCATTGTGTTAAATTGGTTAATTGGTTATATATTAAATGAAATTGATATTATCGTTTTTTCCATATCAGCCAAATCAATTTTTAAATTATTTAAATAATTTGTAAATATTTGTAATAAATTTATCGTTGAAAGATGATTTTTATAATAGCCCCTGCAGCAACCATTTCATTTCTTCTACTTCTAACAGAATACACCATTTCTGGTTTGGCTGATTTCGTTATTAGGTTGAGGCTATTTTTGGCAGAGGGTCATTTGCGAATAAAATTACAAGTGGGTAATGTAGTGCTTGTCTCCACTTTAAGCAACATGGAACTCAAAAACCGCTTTATTGTAAAAGGACCAATTTGCGGGCACTAATCCTATTTCAGGAAGAGTTTTGATCTTTATGTTTATCCATCGTATGTACGTAACAATAAACGTATATCGCTTAAACAATAAAATGTGAAATTGGGCAAAACGCATATTTTCAAATAAACAACTGTTTTAATTTTCCACTGTATTTGGTTATAAGAGTGGAAGATATTAAGAAGCCATCTATCTTTGACCACTTTTGCCTAAGGTATATTTTACGGGTCCGTAGAGTGAATAAAATATCACATGATCGCATCCACTTTCGTTCAAACACCAACTGTATTAATAATGTTATCACAGAGCATCGCCTTCGGTGGTTAGGGCACGTTCTCTGTCGTCCACCGCAGGATTTGAAGCATATTTCGTTACTTGCTAAACTCTATTATGAATGACGAGGTGGGCAAATCAAGATCTGAATTGATACGGTCAGAAAACGTATAAGTGGACCAGCGATATATGGACTTAGGCGATGGAAAAAGGAATACCTTCTATTACTGTTGATGATGGCATCAGACCGCGCCACTTGGAAACTTCTTACCCTTGTGGCCTTTGGAACCAGCCTAACCAGTATTGTTAGAGGAGCTATTAGAATTGTAGTTGGTTAACAAAAATATATATCATTTTGTTAGAAAATTTGTACAGCTGTTTTTTATTTATTGAGAAAAAATTTATTAGTGGAAATCTTTAATTATTTCATATTACTGATTGCTATTGTATCTATACAATGAATATATGAAAAAGGTCCTTTTTTAGCAAATTTTACATATATTATATAACATGACATATACGTATATACGATGGTATTGTTCAAACCGTGGTTTTGAGACTGAGTATTGCAGTTCCATCAAATAATAAGCAACCAGTCAGACACCAATCTGCAATAATTGCTAAAAGAAACTGCAATAATTTTAAGGATAATAAGGCCCACAGTCAATCAAGACCCAGGCCCATCTCTTAGGATGTCCTATCTCCTTGATCCTATGTTTCAATTTAATGTGAACCTGAACCTAAATCCAAAGAAAACCAAGAAGCAACTAAAAACCCACAGGCTATTAGATGCGACTCTTTCGTCAGGGAACCAGCTGTGGACGGAATTACAGGTCTTCTGCAATACCTTTTAATGGCGGTTATACTTGCAGAAAGCAGGCACCAAACCATAATCCTTGATTAGATTATTTCAACAAAACATGGCCATACTGTCAGTATTTCCCTAAATTATAAAAAATCATCTCAGTAGTACCATTTAGATAATCAAATTTTGAATTTAAAGGAACATGGATAAGAAGGAATTTTAAGGAATCAAATAAATAATGTGGACGTTGCTGAATTTTGCATGTTCTTTAACAAATGATCATGAATTTTGTATTGCATTCAAGTGATAATTATATATAAATAAAAAAATATATAAATAATTTTAAATTTGGAACTTCAAATTTTCAGAAAAATTCAATTCTTCTTCCTCGGAATAGAACTTATTGTAATAAACAGATCTTTTCCAAGTGGTCCAGTAAATTCAGTGATGTGAGCGAGGCTTCGATTCCTTGATTAACCTTGTCATCTACAGCTTGGCGAGCTGAAATCTGATTTGGCTGCGGATAACCCACATGAAATCTTTCAAAAAGCGATTCTCTCGAGATTCCATTCGGGTATCGATATTGAATCACTAATTATTAATTAATTTTTTCAGCCATTCCATTTTTTTACATGATTGATAAATTTAATCAGCTGTCATATTACGGTGCATTTCAATATGATCATTTCGAAATGTCTTTTTTTGGCAAAATAGATTTATCTATAAAAAACCTCGTTTTATTTACCAAATGCACCAAACTGAACAAACAAAAAGCAATTTAAAAGGGTAGTTAAAGCTGCTAAAAGTCAACCAACAATGATTTCTGGCGTAGTATGGCATTTCGTTGCATTCGTTTATTATGGTTTGTTTTTCCTCGAATATTCAAATCTCCAAAATATATTTTAAAAAATTTTGAATAAATTTATGTATAGCGAATGCTGCATGCGAATATGATCGTGCCACGCGCCCTAAGTTTTCCGATCCGATTAATGCAAAACGTATGCGAATTGCTCACGGAGAAGATGGTTTTAGCGGAAAAAATATTTACAAAATAGTTAGTTTCTAATTTTTTCAGCAATATCCACCATTTCTAATAATCATCCAGAGAGAACCACTTAGGAATGGAAATAACGTGGATCGCCACAACACAATTCGGAATGAGAGTGTTCCATCAAGTGAATGAAATCGTGAACTGAATCTAGTTTAAGCGCTTTAGGTAAGCCATACTCTCTTCTTTTGTCTTCATTCGGCCATCGACCCCTATATCAGTCAAATAGTGAATAAATCTAGGTGATGTATGTGGAAAGAGAGTTCCACTTTCTGTTATCTTAATAATTATCATCCACTTTCTGTTATCATCAATTATTAAATAATTTATAATTAATGATAATAATGTCAATAGTTAATAATAATATGTGAAATAATAAATAAATAAATAATAAATAAATTTAATTTATAAAATAAACAATTTTATAGTTCTATGATTGTACATTTGAAGAAGGAGCGAAAAATTGGGCAGCTCAGTGCACCCCACAGTTTTCTTCATCATCTTATAGAATAACTGAAGGCGAAACCTTTTTCGCAACAGATCCTAAAAATTCTCTCGGTATTCTATTTTTATTGTTTTCAACTAACATCCATTGGAGATTTATCAGAGATCAGAAGATATTGAGAAGATTTTAACCAATGGCAGTGTTCATATAATAATAACGCAGTCATCATCAAATCCTTTTCTATGTTCTAGACGATGTCATAAAAATGTATGGACAACCAATAATTTTAAATTTTAAAATGTTTTTCCACTGAGAGATTCGAATAAATATAATAAATTATATATAATTAAATATAATATAATAAATATAATAAATTGTATAAAATCTAGTTTTGATTAAAAATTACTATTTAAGTAAAATAAGAATATGTGATTCGAATTAGGCATATCCGCATGCCTTCAAGGCTCGCCGTCGACCCCAAGGAGCCTGTAGAAGTCGTTATATCACTAGTTGGCCTAATTTGAGGTTTTTAGATGTATCGAAAAATCAGTGAGAAAAAACGAGAAATTATCATGCTGAAATAATTTTATACAATTTATTAACCTACTAATTAAAATTTTTTCTTATCATAAATATTTCAGATGAACTAATGAATGCGGCTGCTGATGCATGGTACTCGGAAAAGAATCAATCAACTAGCAATATCTTCACACAGGAAGATGAAACGAAAAGACCGAATTTCGCACAAGTAAGTACTTCCGCACAAGTAAGTAAGTACTAAGAGAATAAGTGCTTTTAAAGGGCTTGGAATTTCCCCGCATTTCATTTCCAATGTTTTATTTCTTCTAGTACCATAGTCTGAACTTTTAGCAGCATATCGCTTTAGGCCAATTTGACCAGATTCAGTAGATCTATAAGGTTTTTCATTTATAGGCTTATTCTCGACAAAAAATGTGGATTGTGCATTTTTCATTGAGACAAAAAGGCAATAGTAATTTAAATGACCAGTTCATTATTTCTATACTAGTGCGTCCCTTCATGATAAGTACCATCTCAAATTAAAAAGAATGGTTAAATTCCGCTTAACTCCAGCGTTTCTATAAATGCTCACCACTTCTAGAGAGACTAATTCCACTTGCCTGTCGGATCCTACAAATTTTGCCACAGAGTCACTTGACGATGGAAATACAGGTAGGTGCGTTTGGATCGCCAGCATCACCATAGTTATCGAAAGACAAGTTTACTCCTACTAGTGGTGTACTATACTCTATAGCGTTTGTTATCGTTTGTTTAGCATATGTTCAATATATCTTATAGATCGCCTGGGGAAAAACATCAAGAATCGCTTGTGCAGTTAATAAAGACTGTGTAATCAATGGAAAAAAGCAAGATTTCGTTGTTTGCCGTTATTGGCCGCGGTAGGTTATTTCTTTTTCGCCTAATTCATCTATCGCTTTTGATTTGGTTTGTTTCAGCTGTCTGATAGATAAAGTAGCCTACAATAGCCAATTGTCTACATCAGCCAACTGGATTTCAACTTAAGTAACAATTTTAGCAATGGCTAAGTATTGCTCATCACAAGTAATGATAATGAATGCTACCTGACTATCTCTATTGTCCAGCTCTTATCACTATTACTATCATTACTGTTATTCTTTCACCAAAATATTAACAGACTAATAAGTCAATTAGCTTTCTCATGATAAATTTTATTTTAGTGGTAATATTGTTAATGAAAAAATTTTCGACGAAGGTCGTGGATGTAACACAACTGCCGATTGCGATGCATTTCGAGAAACAAAATGTCTACCAGATCAAGGATTATGCATTAATTTTACACCCGATTAAGATTTTTATCAAGAACAAACGACGATTTATATCCATCAGTTATCCGTAACAAATGAACAAAAATAATTTGAAAAATAAAAATTTTCTTCAAATTGCATGAAATCTCCAAAAATAAGATATTCGAGGAGCATGAATTCGAACATTTTAGAAAGAAGTCAAATTAACACTTTTTTTTTCAAGTACATTTCTGGTTTGGCTGTTTCCATGATATATTAGGCCATTTATGAAAAGAATTGCAAACTGGCCTCCAGTGTCATTCAGATTTTATTTTATTATTTTTGATGATATTTTTAATGTTCTTCCATTGAGCCAGGAATTGCACATATGGTGATTTAATGTTAATCAAAGCCGCATCATCCTTCATCTCGCCTTCTGCCTCGGCTACGACTGCAAAAATAATCTATCATTGCAAACAGACTACCACTGAGCTACTACAGTGTAATCACTGCATCAATCTTAAGCAAATAATTACTTTTTTTTAACTCACTCCATTATTGATTAGGCTGGCTCACGTGGCTATAAGGGGACGTCTCCAAGCCGTCCGATCCGACGCCACCGTTGGCAATAATAGAAGCCATTCATTTTTCCATCCTCCAAGTCCATACATCGCTGGTCCGCCTATATATTAAAAATCTTTACTGACTATATCAGGTCTTGATTAACCCTCCTCTCTTATGATGCTATGCATCACACGATTTACCAAGTCACTTCCTGTGGTGGACAAGGAAGAAAATACCTTAAGCAGCGAAGGCGATGCTTTATGATTCTATAAATGCAAGTGGTATTTGAACGAAGGTGGGTGCGATCATATGATATTCCATCTCGACGAACCCGTAAAATGACAACCGTCGACAAAAGTGGTCAAATGCAGATAACTTACCTCCATTCTTATTGGCCATGTCTCGTAATCGTATAGTCATACAGCAAGATTGAGCCAATCGCGCCTATATGGACGCGGTCTTTCATTTTTATGGTGACTTCACAATGGCTCCATAAAGGTTTCGTCAACTGGAAGAATGCATTTCTAGCTGCCGTGATCCAGGCTATAATATCGTCTTTTGCCTGGCCATTTGGTATTAGAGTGGAACCAAGGTATTTAAAATCGGTCACTTTCTTGACCGGCAATGAATTTACAAAAAAGGCATTTTATCAGCTTTTTGTAAATAAGACGAAAAGAATTTCGTTTTATTTACATTGATTCCGATTCTCGCTGCAGCTGCCGCACATTGTTTAGCATTATTTGCATTTCGTCATAAATATCAGCCAAAAAGGACTACATCAAGGACTATTCAAGATCTATGGTACGATGCTCGACGATCTGATCTCTTGAATGCCGACAAGCAATGCTCGTTATCCAGTCTATCGCATAATTGAATACTGTAAAGGAAAGGATGCAGCGAACATCATTTCTTATTTCGAAGGAGTCTCTCCCATATAAATGGACCTATGCCGATGTAATGTACGCTGAAAAATGCCTTTATGAGAAGAATGATCGTCTCTGGAATACCACCACATTCCATCACTGTGCAAAGTGCCATTCTATCAATTGAATCGAGGGTAGCTGCAAAATCGATGAAATATATAACGGTGGGTTGCTGATATTAAGCGATGTTCCAACACCTTTAGAATACCTAGTCAGCACAATCGCATTCTGGACTAAAATCAGCTTGGTTAGGGCATATCTTGGTACTTCATGAGTCTGTAGGAAAGAAGCAAAAAATTTCCCGAAAATGTCTAGTAGGCTGGTTTCCTCGGTTAATTATCATAGTGTGTCTTAGCAATTGGGACCAGCATTGTTTTGCTCCAGTCATCTAGTATTATTTTTTTCTTCCATACCAAAGAGTACATTTGTTTAAGGTGTGGCATGAAGGAAAATAGACAATATTTGAGGAGACTATTTGAGGAGACCCGAAGATCACTTTATCCGGATGTTTTATTGACTCTAAGTTTCTGGATGATAAAGAATATTTCCTGCTCTTCTGGCGATCAAGCATATGGCTCGACGAGTGAATATCTGATATAACAAATGGTTTATCGTGGTTAAACTTGCCCTAAAAGAATTCCTTCCACCTTATAAGGCGATCCTTAATGATCTTAACAGGCCATCATCATTATCCTTTATCATTTCACTGACCGTTCTCCGAGTTATAATTACTTTATAAAATAGTTTCCTATAATCATCTAACCAATAGCGATTTCTACCTCACTGTACTGCATTTGTAATTTTTTGAAGCATCCGATCCAATAGCCAGGCTATCTTGGTATTTGTACTTTAGTAGTTTTTCCAGATAGCTGAACGTTTACTCAACTGGCACTTCCTACTAATATATCCTAGTAAAAATGGCTGTTTTCCTTTCAGTTGGAACCAGTATTCACTTGTCGTTCCAGAGAAGTTCACTGAGACGCTTCAATAATTCTGTATGAAATGTACTTACTGTGTTCCTTGAATTTGCGATAGTTGAAAGATCTTGGAAGACGTTTCTTGTTTCTTGTTGTTTCTTGCCATTTGTCAGCTCAATGACAGAGCAACTGCAAATTCGATTGCAGGCCGAGAGATACCCGGTTCAAAAAACGATTCTCGTTAATAAAAATAAAGGAAATATTTGCGAAATAGCTAAGTATATCTAAATATATCTTTTTTAAATATTCACGTACAATTTCCTGCACAAATTGCCATAAATTATACTTTATTACCATTTTTCTAATACCATTTCCCCAGGTTAGGTAACCAGAAAGATCCATGAGACTGCCGACTTTCCGATGGGACCGTGATTCCTCACGGGTGGGGCCGCAGATTTTTCTAGTTGTGCCGCTGTCTAGGAAATATGTTAGTTTGTATAAATGTGTTGCGATTTATCTTGGTACATTTTTTCGGTATAAACAGATGTTTTGGTTATAAGGTGTGTTTCCGGTTGCAAACTCTGGTACCAAAGGCCAGCTAAGAGGGTCAAGAGGAAAGAAGGATGTGGAATAGGTTGAGAATCTTAAAACAGCTATTTTAAAATAAGATTTTTTTTATTCGACTGATAAAAAAAAATGTTGCGTTTCGACGTTGTTGCGAATATTCTTAAATTTCAAAATAAATTTTTTCCGATTTGCGTTTTTTTGACCAAAATTATAGATGTCAGATTTAAAAGCCTTTTTTTTGTCGTTTTTATATTTATTTTTTATTATTTTTTAAATGAAAAAGAGCATTTAAAAAGAAAAAGATTGAAAAACCATCATAAAATATTATCAAACATATATGTAATGCTAATATTTTAAATTTGTTTTATTTTAGATGCTTAAGTTTGGTGATATTTTTATGTGAAATTCGCTTCGAAAAATTATTAAAATTGCAACTTTTCATTTTTCATCAATTTCGCTAATTTTCACATTTTCAAGTATATTTAATTTTAATAATAAAATTTTAATGGAATAAGAAATTTCGGAAATACAAAAGTAATATTAAAAATTTGGTTTGATTTGCTAAATTTTTATAATTTAAAATCATATTTAATAGATAAAAAAATCTGATCGTTATGAATGAACTAAATCCGATCATTAGTTATTAAATTCTTTGAAAAAATTCTTCAAAACTTGATTATGTAAAACTCTTTCCATGAATCGATCCCATTTTCTTCCTCTCTGTTAGATAAAGTGAATGGATGGATCGTAAATTAATTAATTTACTATCCATAAATTAATAAATTAATTTTAATTCATTTAAAATGAATTATTTTAAAAAATATAGGGGATGTATTTGGCGGGCGGAAAAAGGAATACTTGCTTATTGTGTTATTCTCAGATTTGGCATCGAATTGAGTGGCTTGGAAACGGGCTTATTCCTATAGCCTAACTGAGCTAACATAACCAATATTGGTGCGAGCTGGTAAAAAAAGAAGGAAGAAATTATTTATGGCAATAAAGAAATTTTGTGAAAATAAATATTTTATAATTAAGATTTTTAAATTTTTAAATTAAAAAAGAAAATTTTTCTTTTTTTCAGTAATATTTGATGATATTATTATTAGTGCTAATCATTGTATATATTTCAATAACGACACATTGCAGCGATTATCGACTTACGCCAGATTTATTGCACGACGTTGAAAGCGAAAAGGTTGAATCTTATCACACATATATTTTTTTAGCTTCATCCCTCATCTTAATTAGAACCACAGTGGTTCTTAATCAGAAATGCGCATAGTGAGGAGAGAGAACATTATGTCAAGGTCCTATAACCCATGTGTTTATTTAATATTGATCATATTACTAGTAAATAACATCTGTTATGAATATAGGTGAACAAATCTCAGATTCGCTTAATGCTGGTCATCTCTTATCTCTACTCTTGAAAGGAATAAGCCCATCGTTTTTTTGAAAAAAATCCTCGGAAAGTCTATAAGATAATTCACATGGTCCAACAGGCTAGTGGGAGCAAGCATAATTGGAAATAGAGGGTTCTTTTAAAAAAATTGCGTGAAATTGCGCTAAAATTAATAGATAATTATCAGTGTAATAATTTGTAATTTATAATACTTAAAGCAATTTTCACTAAAGAAGTTAGGAAGTTTGTGGTTTTCTTGTGAAGATTACTTGTCTCATCTAAATTTTTTTTTTCATTTTAGTTATTGAAAAAATTTGTTATGAATCATGCGAATTGTTCAAGAACTCAATGGGAATGTAATCGAAGTTGTCGAATACAATTTGTAAATACTATAACGGGTTTATGTCGTCGACCTTCTCCGCACGATACTTGTTTTGGTATTCCAATTAAATATAATTATACGGAGCCAATTTATACGTCATATTTGTCGAATTATGAAATTCTTAGTCGATTTCCCAGGTTTTATTTTTTGGCATCAATGTTTATTTAATAGTCGTAACATCATTCATTCACCTTCCACCACTTGCTTATTTAGGTGTTGGTCTTCTCTTGGTCCATTGATGTGCGCTATCACTTATCGACCTTGTGCAAATCGTTCATATTTTGAATTGACTATGGCAAAAGTATCATTTTTTAAATATCTTTTTTTATTGGAAAATATGGTGGTCGAATGGTATGTAATTGCGGCTAGAGAAAATAGAGTCCTTGAATTTTTCTATTGGAAAAATTTATTTTTTTACAGCCCGGCAAGATGGAGATGTGGCAGGTTTTTCGACAAAGTGATTGCATCCGAGCGAGAGAAAACTGTGCATTTATTATTCAACTCGGTTTGTGGCCGGACTTCCTTAATTGTTCTCACACCATAGAAAATAATAAAGCACATCTATTTTCGGATTCTTCTTGTAAAGTTAGTAACTAGGAAACGAATTAATTCTGTCTGAAAGTTATTCATTCTAAGTTTTATAGTTTTTGTCCTATGTTTAAATTTTTTCAGATGCCATACAATAAAGAACCCTCTAGAATGGAGAGTAAACAATGTTTATGGCCTCTGATTTGGAGTGCTGATGATGATAATAGTGGTTCTCGGCCGATTATTGATAAATGTTATCTACCTTGCCGGTTTGCCTTTTTTATTGTGTTATATTGCGATAACAATAGCAAATGCTTGTATTTTTTATAAGAATGTAATATTCTCAAAAATAAAATAGATTCGACTAAAAATAATTGATTTTCAGATCACCATTACTCAGTTCAAGTTGGTTGCATAGTCAGTTCAAATTGTCATTATTTATTTGCTCTTCTTTTATGTCGTTAATTTGCATATTAACATTCGTAAGTACTTCATTATTATATATTTTCAAAATTTATTAACATTTTTTAGAAGTTGACAAAATAAAATTTATGTTATAAAAATAAAATTTTGACATATGAAAGTAACATATATTTGTTCAAGCCGATTATTAAAATTCTCAAAAGTAACATGTGGGCCTTTTCATTTTTAGCGTTTTTTCAAATTTTGGTTTTAAACTTTCAGATATTATTTAGATTTACATAGCATTCTTCTCTCATCTTTGGATAATAAATCTTTGTGTTTATGCAATCGGCAATGCATTGTTTTGTGCTTTTATGCATTGGGTGCTGTGGATAACTGGATTTTTCAATGGATTTGCACAAAATGCAATGTGCTATGAAGAATTCAGGAAGGATATTTATATGAGATCCAGGTAAGTTATTGCACGTAAAAAATCAATGTAAATCAATTTCTATAGCGAAGGAAGCGGGAATTTAATGGTTATTTGCCAGTGATGAAGAAAACATCCTTGCTCTGCGAGAAAACTCTCCTTTGGGTTTTCAGTGACCTTAAATGGCCTCTGAGGCAATATTTTAGTATAAAAATATTTCTTAAATATAAATATTTAGTATATATAGAGTAATCAATAATAATTTTAGAAAGTAGCAAGTATTTTAAGGTTTCTTAGTTATAATGAGGTTTTAGTTTTTGTGAAATGTCAGTTTATTATATGATTGTATAATTATAGTTTTTTCCTGTAGAAACCATTTTAAAGTCGTTTTCCCACTTGTTTTTTTGTTTAAATTAATATTTTCAGGATATTAATGGAGTGGTGCTTAATTCAGTCATGGTTGATGCACTGTTTTATTTTGTCGGGGTTTTTTTGGATACTTTTACTTATTGCTCTTCGCATAAGAAAACCCGTTATATCCGGTGATCATCTTATTAAGATAGATGAACATACTGCAATCAGTTATCGTTGCATTTTTCTATTTATATATTTGTTAGCCGGATTATTCGCCACTTTTGCTGTGTGGATGAATGCAGTAAGTTTTTTTTTTTTCAAAATCCAGTCTAAAAATATTAATAGCTTTTCTATACTTAGATTTAGTATGAAAATATTTTGAGTGAAATCATTTAAGCTGAAATTTTATTTTATTTTATATATTTTATTTTATGTTTTCGATTAAGTTTTGAATTTTCAGCCTGAATCTGATGGAATAAGCGGTGTCTGCTATGTTGGATTGAAAAATTTCAAAAAAGGATTCTATATATATTTCCCAATTCTTATTGCATTTATTATCGCCATTTTTATTCCTTTCCTTTGTTCTTGTCGTAAAGGTAAGATTTCTTTTTGTAATAAGATTTTGCTCACTTCTTAGTCATTATAAAAATTGATAAACTTATCTTTATTTGTATATTCAAGGAGAGACTAAACTAGAATCGGAATTAACTTGTACGACAGGGCTAATATCCGAAAATAATTCATCAGCAGCACAGAAATTATCCTCGGCCAAATCTGAACTGATTACTGGTTCAAAAACAGGTTTCTAATTTTTCTCTAAAGGTAGGATTTCCTTCACTTTTTATTTTTTATTTTTTCTTAAATTGCAGATATTTCGATGAATAGATCGAGTGATTATACCTTTATTAATTATGATAATTTTATGAAAAATGCTCGTTTTGATGGCTGTGGTCATGCAGCAATCTCAAATTTTTGGCTAGGTACAGAAAAAATTTTATAGAATTATTATATTTTTGTCGTAATATACCGTTATTATTCTTGTCCATCATTAGATAAATATTCGATTTATCATGCACTTTAAATATTGATTGCTTTCTTAGTCTAAAGTTAATTTTCCTTATTTAAAAAATATTTTTTTCTTATTCTTATCAGTAAATATTTTTTATTCTATCATTTTTGAGGCATCATATGCTTTTCCATTTGCTTAGCAATTTCGCTTTCATCAATAACGCATTTCACACTCAGCATGGATGAAAAGGACGAAAATCATCTCATTTTGCAGTCAATTAAGTAAAATTTTTATTTTTTTATTTCCTGAATAAAATGAAATTTATTATTAAAGAAAGAAGGATATTAACGTAAATTAAATGGCAAAAATTTGAGAAGACAGAAAAGTTTCGGTTCAACAATATCTTTTTTCCACTGATAATAATACCGTTTAAATTCATGTGGTATGATGCACGCTAATTTTAATTTTTTAATTATTTTATTTTTTTGCAGTTGTTCTTTAAATAAAACAATTATGGAGGATGAACACGAATGGTTTAAAAAGTTAGAGCAAAGCGACAGTTTGGTTCTAGATGCTCTGGAACGTCGTCAAAAAATTAGCGATGGGTGCACTTTTTTGATGGTATATTAGATAAGATAATTCTTTTAAGTTCTTTTTAATATTATTTTTTTAATTGAACGATTTGGAATAAGTGAAAAAATGGCTCATTGATCTGGTCTTGTTCCCCTCATTTCTGAGCATCTCTATAATTCTCTTCCCTACAGGAGTAAACCCGTATTCAAAAGTTCGGGTGATAATGGCAACATCGCATATATATTTATATTTATTATATATATATATATTTATATATTTATTGCCAAGTGAATTCTTGGCGAAATTTGTCCACTCCGATAATGAGAAGCAAAGTCAGAAATGGTGGATTTCAAAAATTTTTTAGAAAAAAGAAAAGAAATTTAGATTGAGAATGTCGGAAATCAGTTAGTAATTTGATGTATTATGGTTGGATTTTTTTTATTTTAATCATTTTCTTTTCAGCTCTTTACATGCACCTGGATGTGCATTACCAATGATAAATGATGGTCGTCTTCTGTTAATTCTACTTACTTTTATTGTTTTCCCTGCTCTTCCTTTCCTTGTTTTAATTGCTTTTGTTCTATCTGGCTTCTGTGGTTATGGATTAAAAGGAATTAATCATATCCGAAAAAATCTGAATCCTTTCGTTTTGGACAGTTTATCAGAAAGTGGCGATAGTGAGAAGTAATATTTGTTCTAATTAATTTAAATTCAACTCAAATTTTTTCCGAATCGTCAGTATGCTAATTCTACAAGAATAAGGCATTTCCAAACTTTCTTTTGGTGTATTCGATCAATCAGTTTAATTCAAGTGATTTAATTTTGTACTTCTATCAGGAATATTTATCGGGTGCAACAAGCCAGCGTAGCAAGTCTAACCAGTGATGGTGAAAAAAAATAGTGTAGTTATTTAAGAATTTTATGGGTACATATGCCTTGGGCAAGAATGGTCGCAGTAGCTTCTTGACGTTTTCTACTCTTATTTTGGAATTGTGAAAATGGTATTCTTTGTAGCCTGGTATATGCAAACTTTCACTTTGATAAAGATTTCATATTGCGCATATGCAAAGATTTCGTTTGATAGAAGGAAACATTTTTGATTGCACCTATCTGAGCTAGAATTTACTGCATGGCCATTTGTGTATCCAAGATATTTGGAAATTTTTATTTTTTTGGCACATTTATGAATATAAGTATTTTACCAGATTATAGTATATAATTTAAAAAGTTTTTATCTTATTTACATTAATTTGGAGCTTATTATTAACTGTAGACGCACTTAAGATATGATTTGCAGGAATATTACTGGTAAATGCGAGGAATATGAGTTGTTGCCTAATTCATCATCTCTGCATAAAGAAGGAAGCAATACCACGTTTGAATATGCGTCAGATTTACAAAAGCGTAGCTCATCGGCAACGGAAATCAATCGATGTTGTCGTCTTAGTTCGTTTGGTAGCCAACCTCATAGTGAACCCAATGTAAAGCGATCAAAGCGCAATAGAAGCCGAAAGTTATTCAATTTCGCTTCTTTTTTTTCATTTCTGAGAATTTTTTTATGAACTGATCGCTTCTGAAAGGTTTTTATTTCCTGTTTAAACGATTCCTTTTTTTGAAATAATTTCGAACCACTAAAAGTCACAATAATTTCTGAAAATTTGTCGAAAAATTATTGAAATTATTTTTAGTGTGAAATCGACGTTGGTGCTAGTATATGTCAATTCATTAGTTAGGATTCACTTAGAACCCATTTATATCTCTATCTTCAATGACAGTGGGAGTGGAATAAGCAAACCAGAAATATTATTAGAATATTTCCTGAAACATACTTAACAATTACAAAAATTAAGCAAAATTTGCTGGACAATTATTATTTAGATTGAATCTGTTGGAACGTTATGCCCAAGAGAAAAAACAATATGGAAATATTACCCATTCTATGTCCAATACACAGAGTTCTCAACCACATTCCAATTATCAGATGGTCACTTTTAAAATTATTTTAGCCATTATTTTACTTTATTTTATTTTACTGCTTATCTAATTATTAAAGTTCCATACTTCTTTGCATGGGACTGCCTTGCTGCCTTGATATCATTGTTTTCACGTAAATTTTTTATATTAATGTCCAGTCAATTCCTAAGTTACAGAGTTCGGAAATCTGCATTTTCCTTGGTTTAAATTTTTGTAGAAATTATTTTGTCTGGATTTTATTTTTGTTTAATTCCTCTTTATTCATTTTAGAAAAGAAAAATTTTGGATTAAATGCTTCATTACTATTTATAAAACATGGGTAGAATTTAATCGGAATTAGTATGATATGAACGTTTGAAGTATATATGTGATATGTGAAAAAGAATAATTTGCTTTCGATTTTTTCATTTATTTAATTAAACATCGATTCATCGATTCTTTCATCAAGTCATTTCAGAACTTTAGAAAAATTATCTTATTATTTTCAATTTTATTCCTTCATGTTTCGTTTTTTTGTATTCTTATTCGTGATTTCAGTTAAATTCATCAGATATTTGTGACTGGTTTCACTGCAAACCTCAAATAGACAGTGAATTGCAAAGTTTATATTCATGTGGCTTTGATGGCAATCTTTCTGGTTTGAATTTAACAGGCACTAGCAGTCAAATGAAAACTTTATCAGATGTATGTTATCTATATAAAGATTACATATATTACATATATCTCCAATAATTTCCAAAAAAATAGATTCTTCCTTAATAACATTATTGTAAAAATTTTTAACTGTTGGATTTGAAAAAAAATTGATATGTTTATTACCATCTTAATAACCATCTGTTGTTGCCATTCAGCCTGTTGATTGGAAACGATTTCAGTCATCAGCTGTGTTATTAGCTTATCAAAAAGGTCTCTTGGAAGGACATTGGCAGGAACGTTGTAACCAATATATGGGACAAATTGCAACATTAACGGAAAATCTTAAATTAGCAGATGAGGAATTGCAACGGCTTACTACATTATTTTGTAACAAGAAGTCTGGTACTATTGAGGCGGAATCGCAGACATCTGTTTCCGCATATATTTGTTCTGGTTAATTTTATTTGTTTTTTTAAGATAATTTTTTATAGATTTTACATATTACATAAAATTTGATGTTTTAAATAAAATTTGTTTATTCGTTTTAATGTTGATTGTTATCTGCTGTTTTAGAAAGCGGTAATAGTTCTACTATGACGAAACACCACCATTCCAAAAAATCCGAAGCCATGTAAGTTTTTTGAAATTGAAATTAATTCATTTGCCTACTCGATATTGTGAGATTACAGGGATTATATCGATGGTTCTACAGTTGATGATTTAAATCGAGTGCGAAGTGGCTCAACAAAAGATTGCAGCACTGAAGTTGGGTCTACTCGGGAAAATTCTTTAGTTGAGGAATCTGAAAATAGTAACACGTTTTTATCTGATGAAGAGGATTCTGAAGAAGAAAAGCTTTTTTTACAAACAGTAATTTTTATATTTCTTTGTTCAAGAAAAGTGAAAGAAAATGCTAAAGAAAATTATGACATTTTGGATGTTATATTCATTCATAGTTTTCTTATAGATTCAGAAGCGTGGAAAAGTAGAAAGTGGAATAGAATATGGTATATCACAATCGTGTTCCACTTCATCTAAAGATAACACGGTGCCTTTTTCTTATTTATAAGTTATTTATAAGTTGTATATTTCTTATATATTTGTAGATCTCCATTTTTTCTAATTATATTTATTAATTAAAATTAAAAAAGACGATGTTTTTAGCCATCGGAATCAACATTCTCCATCGTGAAAAGCGGAACATCATCGTTTAGCAGTCCAAAACATATTGCTCAACAATTATCACTGACTCCTGATCAGCAAAGGCAGTTGACTGAATTAAGGCGTTCAGTAACAGCAAGTGATATGCTTCATTTGAGCGATCATTTTCGCTTATTAGCGCAACGCATTCGTAATCAAGATATGATTTCAAGTCGCACGAAAAATAGGTGAGATTTATCGAAAAATAAATGAAGTAAAATTTTTTGTAGATATTGAATTCAAGATAGCGTCTTTCATGAAGTACGGGAATAATCTAATTATTCATTGATGTTCTCAAAATTATTTTTGGATGAAAAATCTTTTTCAGGCCTTTAACTATCGAGGAAGCTGGTGAAGAGAATGATGAATCTGAATAATAAAAGATGAAATGAGTTAAGTGTCAAATGAAAATGAAAATATATATCAAACTAGTTATTTACTGGTTTTACTGGTTTTCAGCTTCAGTTCCTTGAATAGTAAGAATGTTTTTTTTATTTTCTTAGATATTTCTGAATAGCTTTAAGAATTTTTATTAAAAGCTGCTATTTGTTATTATTTTTTATTCATTTGTTTTCCTTTTTTTGCATGCTCTCATATTTCTTTCTTCCTTTTTGGCAATTTTATTCAAATTTATGCTATTATTAATAGTTTCAGCCAAAACGCTAATATGGTTGCTGTTTTATAAAAAAGAAAAAAATTAAAATTTTATCGATTTGATTAGTTGATTGGTTTAAGTACAATGGAAAATAAGGAATTTATTTACATTTTTGTTTTTTTATCTTTTTTGCATTTTTATTCATTTTTTTATTTTTGATATTTATCGAACGCGATTGAATGGACTAACTATGAGTTTTCTCAAATGCTTCATTTTATTTGTGATTCTCCGTAATGCGGCTATATCTAAATTAAACGTTTTTTGATAAGGATATCCCTTTTATTTTTGAAATTTCTTTGACCTTCTGACGTGTTTGGTGGTATTTCTGACCAATGATCGAATGAAATTTTATAAATTGAAAGTTTAAATATCAATAATTGATTAAAATTTAATTTGAAAATGCCAGGAATACCAATAAAATTACGGGTGTATACCTTTATTTTGTAAGTTATTTTCGAATGTTGCATATTATAATTTTTGGTTGATATTTTCATTCATCAGTGAAATAAGTTAAAGTTTATCGGTGCTTATCAAATTTACCAAGGCTTGGATAAGCCAGTTCCTTTAAATTTGTGGATATTCGGAATTTCTGGATAATTTGTTTCTTTATATCAAGTTTTGTCGTTATTTTCTCCTTTCGATGGAAATTTTAGACGATGGAGTGAGTTTTTTTTAATGAAATCTATTCATTCTTCGTTTGTCCTTTAAATTTATAGGTGTTATATAAATGCACAAATTTCAGTATGTTTTATGTTTTTTATTCTTTTATGAATATATTTCTTAAAAGCTGCCAATGTTTTATATTTGATCATAATAATCTATGTTCGAAAATTCGGGTTCAAGTCCTAATTTTTATTAAATTTGGTTAAATATATTTTTAATAAATATTTTATAGTTGTTTTCTATGCTGTTGTGATATTCAACTGGCATATTTTCCACGATTTACATCCAGACAGAAGAAAAGTATCGAAATTATTTGTAGTGTGTTACATTGGTCGGATCTTAAAACTAAAACCAAAAAGTATTAGTTAATTAAAATGTTAAGTGAATGTTATAAGTGAAATTGGAGTGATCTCTTGGGGTGGGTGAAGTAGAGTGGTTCAGATTATCGTGTTGCTGCTAGGCAAGAACAAGTCATCTTGGGAGATAAGTGGTAATCTTATTCTTCTAATAGCGCACAATAGTGGTATTCTAGGAATGAGATGTTTCCAAGCCTCTCTCAGAATCCGAATTCACTGTCTAAATTCATCCTACTGTACGATTGTCTGAATCTTTTTTACTATACCGATTGGGCACAGTTTTTAGCATTTGTATGATGGAAGACGAAAAACCATGACAAAGCCAGCGTAAACGATGGTTTTAATCCTAATATTCGATGAATGCAGTTGTGTAGGTTTTCATTCGATGGTGTCTTTAGCTTGGACCGTGAAAAGTAAAACATGGCTTGATATCTTCCATTCTTATTCGTTGTTTCGCAGCCATATTGCAAGTTTTGCATAATTACGAATTTTCGTTTACGGTTGTGCAACGATTTTGGAGTATTCCGGAAGTAGAAGAATTGGAAGAGTGGAAGTGGAAGACTATCAGGTATTGGGATTTCGTCTGCTGCTTAGCCATTTGTTATAATGGATCAAGGAAAATTTGCACTCTTTTAATGCATTTTTGAATGTGTAGGCACTTTGGTCAATATTTTACATATAAAAAATTCGTTTACAGCAATCTGGAGTTCTTTCTTGCCGGCATTGGATATGTGGCCTAGCTTTTGTTGTAATTCCTGTAGTTGTTGCAGAAAATGAGTCCACAATCAGCATATTCAGGGTTCAAGGATAATCCAGCCATCCTCAGGATTTCCATCCAATAATTGAATATTATAGAAGAATTTGGTATATATATTTATATTATTTCGAAATGCATTCCATGATGGAGTGTCTTAATTAAACCTAATTGTCTTCTCTGGATCGCCAGAGGTCGTGTCGCATTGTTTGCCAGAGCTTTTTTATTAGCAGATCAAAAATAGCAGTAAAATCGACAAAGGAAATGAAGGATATACCCTAGTTCCTCGATAGTGAATGATTGTTTTACAATAGCAATCAATGAAGGCAACCAAAAATAAAATACTGGATAAAGTTGAAGAAACATAGGGTGATGTTGGTTCAAATGCCTATATTAGTTGGTCTTATTTTTTATTTATTAAAGGATTTATTTTCTATGTTAATATTTAATATTTAAGAAGTTTAATATTTTGTTCGAGTTCGAATTTTTTGTCAAAAAATGTTTATCGAATTGTTTTCTTTGATTCATTTATTTTATGTAAATGACGATGATTTTATAGATTTGATAGCAAATGCAGTTGATTGGACTATGCCGAGATTTCAGATTGCCATTAGTTTTTATGACTCGGTTTTCAGGTTAAATTTTTTTGTTGAAATATTAAATTCGGGCCTTTTAACCTATTTGTCATTCCTTTTCTTGGCCTTTTTTATAAACTTTTTTTCGAAATTTTCGTTCTCAGATTTTAAAATCACGCTCTTATTGCTCCATCATTTTCCATTTTCCATATATTTTCTAAATAAGTGGCTGGATTATTGAGTTAACAGAAGTTGAGATTAATTATCATTAATTAATTTTCAAATTAAGAGGCAGGAAATCCTTCTTCCGCCCTCAATAAAGATAAATCTATCATTATGGATTTTGGCGACCTATATTTCTATTTCTATCTCTAAATGACTTCTTGACAAAAATTTCTAACCGTACTAATAGCCAGAGGAACTAATTAACCAGAAATAGTAAGAGCTAATCACTTATAATATATTTTTTATTAATAATTAGAAATATTATGTTTATTTTCTTTGGCAGATTTGTGTTTTCAGCATTTAAAATAATTTGTTTTAACTGATATCTTAAAAGGTTCTGGTTTGTTGGTTCATCGTGATCAGCCTAATAATAATGCAAAAACACCCTTTGAATTCACTGCAGAAAATTTGAAAAGAATAAAAGCGGTAATGAACAATTTTCCTGAAGGCTATAAAGTAAGTTGATTTCTATTTAATGAGAATATATGGGTTCATTAAGAAGTTTATTAAGCGAATTTCTATAGCATTAGTTATTTCTTAGAATTTAATTTTTTATTTGGGATTAAATTGTAAAACCATATTTACTTACTTAAGGGCAACTTGATTTCTATTGTTTAGTTTGAGTAAATCTGTCGTTAAAAGTGAAGTGCATATGGTGCTGCAGATCTACTAATAGCTCTGTTGTGATGCAAGCCGGAAGTAATATGTAGTGTTGAAAGGAAAATGAATTTTACATTATTATTTCCATCATTATTTGCGTTATAGTGTGGTGCACTTATACCCGTACTGGATATCGCTCAGCGACAGCATGGATGGTTACCAATATCTGCAATGCATGAAGTTGCTCGAATACTTGGTTAGTATGAGAATTATTCCTGCTATATTTCAAATTAATCAAAAGATGCAAATTACCATTTGTATCTCTAACATTTTAGGTAGTTTCATCGTTTGTTTTTGACAATAATTCTACTTTTTCAAGGTTGTCAGTGAATTTTTTTCATTATTTCGAGTCTAAATTTATTTTAAGAAATCCCACGCATGAGAGTATATGAAGTAGCCACATTTTACACGATGTTCAATCGACAGCCGGTTGGTAAATATTTTCTTCAAGTTTGTGGCACTTCACCTTGTATGTTAAGAGGTGCGGAAACCATCATAGAAACTATTTCGAAGAAACTAGGTGAGAGGATTTTATTGTGTCTATGATAAAGGTTGTTTTCATATTCTTTTTCTAGTTTCTTCATGATATTCAAAAAATTTTTTGGAATAAATTCTTCGATTTTCAATTTTCGATCACAGTTGTTTTATCCCCTTTCTGTTTGCTGATAAAATATCCCTTTATCTAATTAAAATTTAACATAGTATAAGAAATCTCAGCGGTGACAGTTTCATTTATAGGAATAAAGATTGGTGAAACCACGCAAGATGGTCTTTTTACTCTCACTGAAGTTGAGTGCTTGGGAGCATGTGTGAATGCCCCGATGATGCAGGTAAATCTTATCTTAATTTACAGCATCTAGATCGTCTGTTTGCGTTTCTTTACTATATTATATCTCTCTTCTCTTATAATCTGTATCTCTTATATATCTCTTATAATCTGCTTTATATCATTAGATATATTTAAAGTTTTTCGCTGTTCCACGCTATTTTTAAAGCCTTTTCACCTTTACTTTGGTATTATAAAGCAGGTATAAGAAGTGAAGAACTCATTTCTATTCCATAATATTTCCGTAATCGATTGGTGTATTCTTTTTTTATATTGCCTGGTTTAATTTTAAAACTAGATTATATATTAACTAGATTTCTGAATATAGTCTCATTATCGCTATAATTATTGTGTGCAAATTTTTTTCCATAATAGCCTCTAATAATTGCTTTTATTTTAGGTCAACGATGATTTTTATGAGGATCTCACTCCATCCGCTACGGAAGAAATTCTTGACTCTTTCAAGAGTGGTCAGAGACCACGACCGGGCCCAGTTAGTGGTCGTCTTGCTGCTGAACCTATGGGTGGGCTCACTACATTGAAAGAACCTCCTAAAGGTCCGGGCTTTGGCATCCAGCCTGGTTTGTGAAAGTGTGCTCTGTAAATATGTAGATTTAAACATTTTTCTCATATATCTTCTCACTTATCTTATTTTAACATAAGTTATCACTGAGTCGATATGATAATAATGCATAAATAATAAACTTTCAAGTTTTTCAAGTTTTTATCTCAATCTAACGATTTAAAACTAGTTTCTGTTGCGAAAACATTAATAAAAGTATAAAAAATTGAAAAATTCTTTCAATAAAAATTGAAGCATATGTGAAACGAGTGAATTGATTCACAGAGTTTTTTGCAATGAAGAAACGATGGCTTCAGAAAAGAAAAAACAAGCTCGATAATTTCTTAAGACGGATATTTTAGGAAATTAATTGATTGTTAGTCATGCTATGCGGAAAAAAAAATTTTCCAGTTTCGCTGGTTTCGATTTGTTTCGGTAGGTTGAACTCTCTATAATAGATTGATAGCACAAAAAAAATTTGAGGTTTGGACCAGTTATTGCATGGACTCATGCATCGACTCATCGTGGTTCCGTTATTGTTTGCCTCTTAATTCATTTAATCTGCGATAGTAAAAAGAAAAGTGGTAATTTAGTTTTAATATTTGCTTTTAGACAGAATTAATAGACTTCAAATGATCTAAATTCGCTTCTTCGCCGAAACTAAATTATATCTATGGTGACATCTTCGACCAAGTAATTAATGGAAATCAGCGCATGCCTCCATATCTCTAAATTGTCATTTCACCATAATAATCAGTGGTGATAAGAAGTGGTGCATGGTGCAAAAAAAGAAAATTCTTTAAAATGAATTTATAAAATTAGACATTTGATGATTGCAGCATCTATAAAGAATCTCGGTTTAGTGTTCGTCTTTGAATTAATCTAGATGGGGAGTTAGCTGAGATAAAGGAAACCGGTCGCAACCTCTTCGTGCATATACTGGTTTTTTCTAATATATATTCTTGAATGTAGATAAGTACGGATCTCATTGTTTTGCCTATCTATAAAAGGGAAGAGATTTTTAACGTTGAATTGAATTTTAATCGAATCAGTTTCTCAAATTTTCAGTTTTCATGAATTTCTTCCTTTAAAATTTTTTTCTCTTTGCTATTCGGCTTGACACCACAAAATTTTAGTCGGGATAAGTACATCTGAAGATCTGAAGATAACATAGGTGATAGCAACACAATTAGGAGAAGATCGTTCTAACGCTGTGGTTCCATTCATTACTCTTGAAGGTGTATTATGTTTAGCACAAAAAATAATGGTGAATTTTATAAAAGTGTCCGAGCAGAATATTCGATCATGATAATATGCAGCTGAATAAATAATTGTAGTAATAATAGCAATAGAATAAATAATAATGATATGATGATAAGCAGTAGTAATGATAACAAAAATAAGTATTAGCAAAGATAAAATAATAATAGCAATTTTATAAAAATAATAATAAATAATAAAATAATAGTAATAATGATGACAATAAAAATTAATAAAAAAATAAATTTATTATTAATAATAATAAAAGCAACAATAATAGTGATAATGAAAATAATTAATAACAAATAAATACGTTAGGGAAGTAAGAACCATTTTAAATAATTTTCTTTCCTAAAGTCATTAATTTGCGTTTTATGCTGAGTTCCTTCGGCTAGGATAAACGGCGATGCTAACGGCTCACGCGCTACTCCTATCGTTAAATAATTCGCTGACAAAATTTATCTGCCTCGATCAGCGAGCCTAGCTGATCAACGGGCCTAACCAAAAGCGTAGAGCGCTCTTGGAGAAAAAGAAAACAATCCTCGGACTGGAAGCCGACCATAACTTCACTGAAAACAAACAAGGGATTTTTGACCCCTTGGACACCTTATTCTATATTTTATATTCTAAGGAGCACCTTATGACCAGTGACCCTCTCTTTTTACGTAAGTGATTGACGAGCTAATCGAACCGCATTCCTTATTTGCTAAGTAATTTTATGGAATAGTCCCGAAAATTAAGTGGAGTTCATACGGTAATTTTATTGAATCATCCTGAAAATATTTTAAGATGACCGCTAAAACGGCAGCTTATACAGCAATTGCATGCAGTTTATTATCGCTAATTGCATGTTTAATCTTTTTACCGACTATTTATCGCAAATTGGTCGAAATACAAAATGATCTCGAAATGGTAGGTGGTGAATTCATTTTCTTCTTCTTTCTAACACGGTGAGGGTATCCTTCCAATATCGATTAGTCTGGCACCACTGATTAACACGGTGAGGATCTTTTTGCCGGGCAACCACTTCAAAGATACAACTACAGTTGAGTCCTCAGTAGTTAGCTAACGTTTCAACAAGATGATAAGATAAATTAGCTTTTTCCAATGATTCAAATGGTTGTTAAAATATTTGATTTCGTAGGATATGAGAGAATTTAATGAAATCGAAACAGATATTTATACTTATGCGCAAGAAAAATTCACCACAAATTCACCATCATTTCGGATACATCGAAGTAAACGACAAATAACATCACCAGGACGATGCAGTTAGTTTCTTTCCTTAATTTAGTAGAGAAAGTGCTATGGAGAAACCCCTCCCCATCACAAATTCCTCAGAAAATTAGAGGTGCGGGAAGATCCTCAGGAATATGACTTTGTCTTTCTGCAAATATGAAATAACTAACTTTTTGAGTGGTTTCTGAACGAAATTTATAAGCTATTTCATAAATAAAATTATCTTTCGAGCTTACATAGTTTTCTTGAAGATGAATTTAAATATATGAATAAATATATTAACGCTACTTTGTTTTAGATTGTATTTCACAAAACACGTGCCCTCCAGGGCCGCCAGGACCACCTGGGATACCAGGCTCAGATGGTACACCTGGACGACCAGGGTTGCCTGGCGCACCTGGCATACCTGGAAACTACCCACCAGTGGCAATAAACTTAGATGCGAACTGTCGTATATGTCCAGGCGGTAGCCCAGGATTTCCAGGTACTTAACAAGTGATTAATTATGCGTTAACCATTTGTTCATAAAAAATATAGAATGAAATCCTTTCAGGATCACCCGGATTGCCTGGACAAGCAGGAGAGCTAGGACCACCAGGCCCACCTGGGCCCAGAGGAGAGCCTGGATTCCCTGGACCACAAGGTCAACCAGGACCAGCCGGTAAATAATTTTCTATATTTTCTTTCGCTGACTCATACCTATCTTCTGCAAATTTTAACAGTTCTATCGCCGCTACTGTAAAACCAATAAAATCTTTGCAGGAGAAATGGGAAGTGCTGGTAAGAATGGTCCACCAGGCCCACCAGGCCGAGGAGGATTTCAAGGAGGAAAAGGTGAACCAGGAACACCAGGCCAAAAAGGTCCTCTCGGTCCACCAGGAATTCCAGGTCAAAACGGCAATGATGGAAACCAAGGATTTAGTGGTCCACAAGGGCCACCCGGACCACCAGGTGAGCCTGGCGCTCCAGGCCCCGATGGCGTCCCTGGTCCGATCGGACCATCTGGAGGACCCGGTGAAGATGCTTCGTATTGCCCCTGCCCACCTCGAAAGAATGTCGATTCGTCATAAAGAAAAACTAGCAATTTTTCGTTAATCTATGTTAATAAATGTTTTGAATCGCAATCAATCATCAGCCACTAAAGAAAAATTGACTGCACCTGAAAAAGCAATCTCTCAAACCTAGATTTACAAATAAAGTTGACAAAAACCCAGATTTCTTGAAAGATCAACTAAAAAAAGACTGCGACTAGGCTGCAATCTCAAGTACAAACCACAGTTAATAGATGTCACAGGTACAAATCGTAATGAAATCTTTATATAATCTATAATTCTCAATTTAGACTTTTCTTGCAAATTACGAAATAGAAAAGATTTGCGATAAAATTTGCCAGTAAATGAAAATGAAAATAATTAAAAATTTTATCATCCATAACTTTTCAACAAAAAATAACAAATATTTCATATTTATTTAGCCTTTTTGGCACGTATCTTACGAAGATAAAATTCTAATTCTTTGCCTTCTAATATATAACCATCAGCGCGTCCAACCTGCCCTGGCCGAGAGCTAATACAAGCTGAAAAAAAAAATATATTTGTTGATATTTGAAAGCAACTGATTTTTAATTTGTTCATTTTCATAACTGGATACCACTAAAAAAATAAAATGAAAAGGAAGTTACGTCAAAAGCAAAAAAATCTCATTTAAAAAACCATACCAAGAAGGCGACCACTCTGAAATTGCTCAATCAAGTGCGGTTCCACTTCAGCGATTTTTTGTCTTTTTGTATATTTTTCTTGTGTATCCTTTGAACGTTTCTTATTAATTCGAGCTTCCTCTTCATCTGTAAGCTTTGCACCTTTTTTTCGTGCTAACGGTAAAGCATAATGGGCTTCATACCATTGTCTAAACGGTACAGCGTCCACCGTAATAATGGAATTCTTAACTAATGTCTTCGTACGTACTAACTCGTTGTTTGAAGCGTTATAAACGGTGTCAACAATACGAGTCTTGCGAGTACATCCTGTAATAGAAATTTTAGGAATAATGCCAAGTTTTAGATAAAAAGTATTAAATTAAATATTAAATATTATAAACGTAAAAAGAAGTAAACCTTCCGATGCCCATGAAAATGTTCCAACATCTAATCTAAGAGCGCGACGCTTAATATTTCCACCACGGCAGCGTACTAAATGAATACGTTTCGCACCGATCTAAAATCGGGTTAACTTTTTGAATTTCGCCAAAAAATTTAAAATCATTAAAAATTGAATATGACATATGAAAAAAAAATATGAAAAAAGCTTTATTTCGCTCATTTAGAAAATCAAGCACAGCGAAAAACATACATTTATACATTTATAATTATAATTACATTTATAATTAATTACATTTATAATAGAAATATAACCACTGTACTTAATTAGATGAAACTATTATACTAAAAAAAAAACAGTAAAAATGGATTGTTCATGCTAAATAATATAGCGAATGATTCTCTGATAGAGCGGAAGCCATCAAAGTAGGTTTCAATATTCAATGTAGCGAATGAAGAAGATATGAAAAATAATTTTAGTTTTACAAGCGAGTTTGTCTTCAATCCATTATCTCAAATAATTTTAAGTAGAGGAAATAGAATAACTAATTTTTTATGAAAGAATTTAGAAGGAAATAATCTTTTGTTGTTAATTTGTTTTATAAAAATTTTTTATTTATTTTTGTTGTAAATGTTTGGAAACTTATTTTATTTAATTTTAAATTTATATCTATAAATTTTATATCTATATCTATTGAATTTATATCAAATTTTAAATATAAGTTTATAAACTTATATTTATAAGTCTTACGTTCTCGTTTAACGTTTTACGTTTTACGTAAATTTATTATATGATCCTGAATTATTTGAACTAGATTTGAGTATCGGAGGTTCTGCTTAACCACAGAATTCAAATATTTAAAACGTTTTTTAAATATTTTAAAATGTTTGAGAATTCCTCATTATTTCAAAGCCACATTTTAAACAAATTGAAGAACCACAAAACCATGTTAAACTCGGATGAACCAAAACCACCAACTCTTACTAAAATAAAATATAGTGCCCCAAAAATCTAAACTCTAAACCCTCATCAAAAAAGTTTAAATTTCGTTTATTATTAAAATAAACACATTGCCGATATGATAAAATGATAAACACACAAGATGTGAAAACCCAGAAGATCAAAAATAGCTTCCCACTACTCTAAAACCAAAAGTATGAGTCAGTTATAAAGTGGTAAAAAAGGCTGTCACCGAGGACCGCTCCAGCCGATCTATCACGCTTCTTCAGGAAAATAAAGGTAGAATGGGTGATCGTTGTTCTACATTCGGCAAAAATTAATTTCCCCACTCCCACCACAGACCCTGATGAATCATATTTACTTTTTTCGCTATGCAATTTCCTAGCAATATTTGCCTGGTGCGACAAACCACTTAAACGAATCTAACCAACAGTCATTCTTATAAAAAGCAGATAAAACGAAAAATTAAAAATATCTTATACTATATAAACCTATCATAAACATCTCTATCATCAATCTTCTTCTAACAATCAATAAACAAAAAAAATTGAAACTAAAATAATAATAGGTTTATCTTTGCCGAGGATGAAAGTAGGATTCCATGACTCTAAATGTGATAATTAATCTCAATGTCTCAATCAAAATCGTAAAATCGTAATTTTAGACTGGAAAAATCCAATATATTTGAACTTCCTGATCTTTAAAAAATTCAAATTCACTCAACGAAGGTTAATCTAACTAACTTACATTTAAGAGAGGAATAGACTGCATTTCATTCCAAGTAAACCTTGCAATCTAAGACGAATCTACACAGTTCCCTCAAATGCCACTTATGTTTAATAGCATTCCCACATAAGATGCTTTGCTAATCATAGCTGATTTTTATGATTTTATTATCGCTGCAAAAAATTGAGAACTTGAAAAACATTAATTATGAATTTGAATGAATTTGAATTATGAATTTAAATATGAATTTATGATAACCTTAGTATTAGATGCAGGTCGACCCAATTCGTATTTTCTCCTTTTATGAGGGGCAGAACGTTTTCCACCTGTTGCACGTCGCTTATGCCAGTTATCACGAGAAATACCCATATCCTTCCACAGACAACAATTTCAACTTTACCAAATCCAAATGCAAATCTTAAATGAGAAATTCTCGCATACCATTTGAACCATTCCCGCGAAAAATGAAGACAATACCCTCTACAACGCAAGGAAATTCAATTTTTAGCAATGCGACAACCATTTTGCAGCAATGCGTGAATAAGTGCAGAACAGAGGTTCGAGGACCCATCATGCACTAACGATTCCTTTTCCCTTCGCTGACAGGCAGAAGCCTTTATTTGCCAGTTAAACCAGAAAGCCCAGTGCGTTAGAAAGGCAAAAGACTCCGATATACCTTATCTGGTCAAATATTCGCTAATAAAAACCATAAATTCTTTAGCTCATTCAGAAATGCTACCGATTAAAATTAATTGACGGTTAAAAGCTTACGCAAAAAAACTGTCACTGAAAACGAGGTACTTTTCGTCTATATGGCCTACGATATGATGGCGCATGCGACATGGCATATTTTTGCATGCGCTTACCTTCCTCTCCTTCCTCTTCAAACAGATGGCAGGTTCTGAGCCCCGCTAAGTAACTGAAAAGCAAAAACTCACAAGACTACGACAAAACCCCTCATTTTCAAAATCAAGAAAACACAAGGTCTACCGTAATAACTAGAGAACAACAAGGGGCAAATTCAGGAAATCACGTTGAGAGTCCATTTTTTTGAAATTATGCGCGAAAAACCTGTGGTTTGCTTTAAATTTAAATTTCTTTTTGTTCCCATCGATCGATATTTCTTTACTTTTTTGGTGGCGTAGTACCACGACTGGAAGTATATAATTGAGTTGCGATATGTCTCCTTGCCGGATATATTTCTCTTTAGCCCACAAAACTCAGTATTGTGATCCCCTTGAAGAATTGGACTAATTTTTATGGTATTACGCTTCTTAAATTCTAGTTTTCTCTTCTATTTGATTTATTTTCGTTATTATCCTTATCAGTAACATTTATTTGAATTTACGTTTTGCATTTTTAAAGGTAAGATCTTCAACACGGGTTAAAGGTCATCAGCAAATTTGAAATTTTTCAAGCAGCGAATTGATAAAATTGATAAGCAAATGGATATACGGCATACTCAAGGAATAGTATTGGAATATCTTAATTTCCTTGATGATGAGGTTCGTTTCTTATGCATTTTTCAAAATAAAGTTTATGGCATACTTTTTTATAATTTTAATTTTTTCATATTTGCGAATCGAAATGGTGTATTTATTTTGGATGACCTTTAACCATTCTTGTTATTTGGTCATTTTTTCGTTCCACATTTTAACATTTTTTTTATTTCTGCAAAAAATTTCTTAGCTTAGCTATTAAACGAAACACTGTCGAGTCAGCTTATTCACTGGCGAAGATCTCATCCAAACGCTGGTTAATGATCAAAAACCAGCCAACGAAAGGAGAATTGGTTCACACTAGTAAAGGAAGATATCTTAGTGCACAGTGCTGATCTTCAGATATATTGATTCCTAGCTGGGATATGGAGATTTGAGATGCTAAGCGATTGACTGAGATTTTGCCAATACAAATCGTCGACTATCGCCTTAAGTAATCGTGTTTCTTCCTTTCATTTTTTACAATTTTACTCGCGTGGTAAGATTATTTAATTTTAGCTGATTAATTTTTGTTTAGACAAATAAATAATTCTTATTAATTTTTATTTGAGAATGAGGATCGAATTTATACGTCGAAAGCTGAAGATCTTATCAAAGACGAAGGTTTGCGAATGGTAATAAATATTAACGATGTTAGGCGAAAAATACCGTTTCGAGCCAATAGGTGAGTTATACCTATCATAAGTGTTTGTAAAGGCACGGATAAAATGCAAGTGATTTTCAAAATTCTCGCTTCATTGAAGATTGGAAGTGCAATTTAGGGGTTTCTAGTTACCACTCGGACTTAAATGAGATTTTTAGATTGAAAAGCTTCATTGGATGTTTACGATAGCTTTCTATTTCAACTTCACTAATATATGGCATTTTCAGTCTTATAAAGAATTTTGTTGATGAAATTGTCTGTTTTGAACAGGCATTAAATGATTTTATTACTCGATTAGATGCTGGTTATGCAATGGGGCGACAATTTCATATTGGTTTTGAAGGAAGTTTCGGTGACCGGCATGTAAATCCACGATCACTAAAATCTCATTTATTAGGGAATTTGGTCTGTTGCGAGGGTATTGTCACCAAATGTATGCTTTTTTTCGCTTTAAGATCTTTTCAGTTTTTCTTCATCAGATGTGAATTTTTTAAAATTAAATGCTACTGTATTGTAGGTTCCATAATTCGGCCTAAGGTCGTGAAAAGTGTTCATTATTGCTCTGCTACCAAAAAAACTATTGAGAGAGTATATACCGATTTCACTTCATATGAAGCTTTTCCTTCGAGCAATGTATACCCGACCGAAGTAAATATATATATGTATTTTTATTTTAAAACAGTTTTACTCAGCCAGCCAAGCAATGTACAAATGAAATGGGTTCGTAGCACCACGCTAATTTTATTTTTAATAAAAAAACTACTTTTATCTAGAAAATTTGTACGATGCCGGTTGCTTTCGTTTTGTTTATTTTGCAGTTCTATCATTAATTGAGATGATTTCAACTGTAATTTTTTATTTTTCAAATGAAATATATGAATTAAAGGATGAAAACAAGAATCCTTTGGAAACTGAATTTGGTTTATGCACTTATAAAGATCACCAAACATTCTCTATACAGGTATTTTTTGCTCATTTATTATTGTCTTCTCCTAATATCTGCAATATATGATTAAAAAATTACTCCCTTTTCGCGTACAAAAATGGACTTCTAAAGTGGTAAAATGACTTCCTAGTTTAGACTTCGGTTCCATTCAGGAGCTACCTGAGCATGCACCACCTGGACAGTTGCCACGTTCGCTTGATATAATTGTTGATGAGGACCTTGCTGATAGTTGTAAACCTGGTGATAGAGTTCGTGTTGTTGGATTATACAGATGTCTTCCCAATAAACAAAATGGATTTTCAAGTGGTTCATTCAGGTTTTATTAATTTATTTAGCCATTTTTTTTTTTAGCAGAATAATGAATATTAAGAAATATATATTTTATGCTTGTTACTTGCAAATGGTAATGAGAAAATAAGAAGCAAGGGTATTGTTGATATCTATTTTTTTTTTCAGTGGATTTTTTATAATTTTGGTTTAATTTCAGTTTCTCGTGTGATTTCAGTTTTTTCTTCTTTAAAGAGGATAATTTAGGACGGTGCTTATTACAAATAATGTGCAATTGTTGAGCAAAGAAATGCAACCAACTTTTATGTCCAGTGATATTAGAAATATTCGTCGCTTGAGTAGAAATAAGGTTTATTATTTTATAGATCCAGATCCTGCTATGGATGAATAGAATTTTTTCTGATTTAGATATGCCTTTTTCTATTTCCAAAGCTCATTCTATTCCTTTAAGACTTCTTATCGAATCGAACAGTGTTTAAAGAATCAAGATAAGTTGATTTAATTTAATGACACTGATATCTTTATGGCAAGATTAAAATAATAAGATTTGGTGGAAGATGACGAAAATCCAGCGGCATAGTAAGATATAACAGGTTCCTAAGAAAGCGTTAGGGAGATAAGGCAAGGTTTGTAAAGTTTGATGAATTAGACTGGATCTAAAAGGATTAGATATTTTGGAAGTTCAGATTTTACAGAAAAATAATGGGTTGTAGATGGCATTATTTAACGAAGATTGGAAAAATTTTGACATATATATTATTATTATATAAATTAGCGCTATTAAGATATTTTTTTAAAATTATGTTAACTTACTTTTTTTTACTTGTTACATTTGCTTTTTACAGGATATCATGAATATTCTTGCCAGATCATTAGCACCTTCTATATGGGGACATGAGGAGGTGAAAAAAGCGATTTTATGTTTGTTGCTTGGTGGAACGGAAAAGATTCTTGCTAACGGTTCTCGTCTCAGAGGTGATATTAACATTCTGCTAATTGGAGACCCATCAGTCGCCAAAAGTCAACTGTTAAGGTATATATTTTTCAGCGGATGTTGGTTTTTTTGTGCCATTTGTTAATTAAGACTATTATTTTTCTTTCAGATATGTACTACATACGGCACCACGTGCTATTGCAACTACAGGTCGTGGCTCTAGCGGTGTTGGTTTAACGGCTGCCGTCACTACGGATGCTGATACTGGTGATCGGCGTCTTGAAGCTGGTGCGATGGTACTTGGTGATCGTGGAATTGTATGCATTGATGAGTTTGATAAGGTTTTATACTTGTATATTTTATTCATGGCTCATTTGAAAGTATTTTCTATCGCTCCTACTTGGCTGTTTTTTAGATGTCTGATATCGATAGAACATCAATTCATGAAGTTATGGAGCAGGGAAGAGTTACTATCGCCAAAGCAGGAATACATGCAAAATTGAATGCAAGATGCTCAGTGCTAGCGGCAGCCAATCCTGTTTTTGGGCGAGTACGTAAATTAGAATGAAATGTTAAAATTAAGATTTGATATATTATTTGATATATTATTTAGTTTGGTGATTGCAAGTGTAATAGTGATTTCAGTATAATATTTATAAAAGCCCTATGCACAATATTGGCATGCAAGACTCATTGCTTTCAAGATTCGATCTAATATTTGTAATGCTCGATCAGGTAAACAAACATTCATCCGTTCAAATTTTTTAAAATTATTTCATTTATTTTGCCTGTATCATTTGATTTTGAATATATGTAAAATTAGTATTATATGGTTTTATGCCTCTGAATTTTTTTGCGAATTGCATCTTTTGTTTCACCTTATAAAACTTGTGGTTCTTGGGCCGATCCTAAAACGGATTTTAAAGGATTCACCAATTGCCATAGTGAATTTGTTAATATTTAGTTTTTCAAGCAATTTTGACTGTTTGTGATCCATCAACTATTGTTCTATAAAAATTGGATATTCAAAAAAAATTACTGTTGTACACTTCTTTATTTTTTAGATTTATTACGTAATTTTATCTGTAATTTTTACTGAAAATTTTCTAGCATGATCTGGGACAAGATAAATCAGTGGCAGAGCATATTTTAAAGTTACATCGATATCGTGCACCTGGTGAATCAGAGGGCTCTGTTCTTCAAATGGGTGCGGCAATCGAAACACTTTCAACATTCGATTTTTTGGATGAAGAAGCAAATGTAACAGCAGATATCTATGAAAAGAATAAAATATGGTGTTCAAGTGCACCAAAGTTTGTTTTTTCAAGTCATTTTGTTATATTCTATTATTTTAGATCATTTCATGTTTTATTGTTCAATATTTTTTGCAGCGAAAAAATCTTGACAATGCGGTTTTTACGCAAATATTTGCATATGGCAAAAGGTGTGAAGCCTGTTTTGACTGAAGAAGCTGCCGCATATATTAGCAAGTCGTATACTGAACTTCGTTCCTTTGATACATCCAAAACTGATCAAGAACGGGTGGGCTTGCTGTTTCAATATCTATTCAGTTTATTCATTATTCATTTGTTCATTTAAAATTTTTTCGAATTGTAGACTATGCCAGTGACAGTGCGCCAGCTGGAAACCATGATTCGTCTGGCAACTGCTATGGCTAAAGCAAGATTTTCGAAAGAGGTAGAGCAAGAAGATGCTGAGAATGCTTTTAATTTGCTTCATTTTGCTTGCTTTAAAGAAAAACCAAGAGAAAGACTTGATATGGAAGACCGAACTGGCAGAAAACGGCACCAAAAGGATATTGAAATTGATGAGAGTGATGTTGACGATATGCTCGAAGAGGTTGGTAATATAAACCTATAAACCTTTTTCCTATTAATAATTCAGGTTTTTTTTGCTTTTTAGTTAAAAAATGTGATACGAAGATAAAGTAATATTTTATTGGATTAAAAATGAAATTGAAAATCATGCATTTTGAAGGTAAATGAGCTCACAGTAGATAGCAACAGGCGAAGATCTACTCGGCTTAAACGGTTGGTTTCTTTGAACTTTTTTATTACTCGAATTCACATGAAATTAAATTTTCCGATTTAGGCAGGCTGTGGATACTCAAGATCAGGAAACACAGGATGCGTCCATGGATGTAACTGAGACTACCACCGAGTCAATTCAACATTCTTTGAAGAAACCACGATTAGATATACCAGCGATTAGTGTCGACAGGTCTTTCTCCAATTTTTTAATCTTCATTTCAAAACTTCCAAATTTTTTCATTAGAGCACTATGTTTATTGGCACTATATGAAAGAATTACTGTTTTAAAATCTGGCTTGAACCAATATTAGTATAATTTGATCCAATATAATGAATTTCAATTCAGATTTTGATTTTGATATAGTCGTTGAAACTAGAAAAATGATGCAATTTCAGGTATAAAATTTTCCGAAAATATATTCGAAAAGCTTTTGACGACATAGGACCTACTACTGAGATGATCGAATTGAGCCGAATTCGTGATTCTGTTCAGGTTGGCGATGAAATTTATAAACTCAGTTATATCATAATCATTTTATTTTTTCGGTAAAAGATTGGTTTAAACGTTTGAGCATTTCCTTGATCTATAGGTTTATAGATATATTCTTTCTGTTATATGTTATATTTATTTATTAGTTTTTATTTCCTGTTAATTGGATATGGTAACATACTTTCATTAAAATATAGATACGAGATGAGGGATATTTCTGGTGCAGTCGTACATTTAATTCACATTAAATTATAGAGTCAAGCTGGATTATTAACTTTTACTCAAGAGGAGTTAAATGCAGGTTTCGAACAGCTCTGCAATGAAAATATTGCGATGATCGCGAATGATCAGATTACTCTTATTTGAAGTTGAAAATTTATTGTTTTTTTTCGGCAAAATTGTTTCAATTTGGTTTGTTGATTTGTTTTGCCTTTTAATTTAATTTTTCATTTGTATTTTTTGAACTTAAAGCAAAATGAATGGACTTTTGACAAATTCTCTATTTTCCAATACTTTTCTACGTGAAATATACGATGATTTTTTATGTGAATTCTTTATGTTTTTTTCGGTCGCTTTCAAGATCACTTTTTAAAATAATAAATGGCTTTTTTGGTTTAAAGCAAAAAATTTTGAAATTCATTGACTTGTTCTGGTGAGGATGCGAGAGTCTCTTGAGATTCCAAATTTTGTTCTTCGCTAGGCAGTATGCTTCGTGGATTCGTCCAGTGTTCGAGAAGTATGACACGAAGAGCACTTCGTGGAATTGTTAATCTCCCTTTGGTTTCCCATTTTCGCCCATCGAAGGTCAAAACAGTTCTCACCATTGTATGCTCATAACCACCAACCGCATAAATTATTTCTCCCATTTTACAGAAGTCAAAGTTTGACCTGTTAAAGTATTTATGTTGTATAGTTATGACTTTGTTTTATTGTTCTGTTCTTTTATCATATTATTAAGATTTTTATGGTGTTTGAAAATGGACTATAAACAATAAATATGGTACAGCTATAATTATTATTATTTGCGATAATTACTTTGATGTTATTGGCTGGAAAAGGTTTTAATGCTAATAGTGCTACTATTGTTAGTGGCCAGAATGGGTTGTATATTGTCTCGATTGACGACAAACTATAACAAGTTCGTTTTGATTTGGATTTTTCGATCCCTTGATGGAAATCTATCATTAAAAGAGATGTTGGTGGTGACTTACCTGTATATCTATCCCCAAGTGATTCTGGCGAAGAGGTCATCATCCTATACGGTGAAGCTAACTATGGTTAGATTTGTTCGAAGGAGAGAATCGTTGTTAGGTATCAATGTTAACCGTGGTATAGGCATGGACTGCAGTGGTGTAGTATATGGGCTACCATCTTTTAATTTTTCCACTGTGCGAAGTCGATTCACGCCGTCAAAGCCTCCAGCGATTATGATGTAATTGTCTATGGCAACGCAAGCTAATCCTGAAATTCCAGGATTTTAGCTATCATTAAAAAATATTTGATTTTTGGATTTCGTGGAATAAGAGAAGTCGGATTGTTAATTTATCGGAGATTTAAGATACTGTTGGCTTGGCTTGCTCCACTAAATATTAGGGTGAATTTTTTCTCCAGAAAGATTGCATTTGCATTCCGGATGTGCTAGTCCGTCGCCAGCATTCCAGTAGGGTTTTTCTTTTTATGATAGCCTGCCAAGACAAATTAGAATTTATGCTATTTGCCCTTAGTTATAAGCAAGGTAGTGTTTCCTCATGTGCCTTAGTGTTTTGTTCGTGAACATTAAAGCTTTTTTGGTTTGGTTAAGTCCTTTTATCCTTTTAATACTAAACTATACCAGATCGAGGAGAATCCATAGTTGCTATCTGCACCCACGTATCATTCTCAGGGTTATAGATTTCAACTGTCTGAAGGACTAATTCACCTGTGTATCCACCAGCCACATACATTTTACCATTTAAAGCACAGGCACCTGCATCTGATCGTCGCTGTATCATATTTCTAAAATAAAATTTTTTCAAAAGTGGTATATTGTTCTTTTGTTCTCTCATGTAAATTATTTTTACCGTATTGGCGTCCACTGATTTTGTTCAATATTGTATTTCTCTGCACTACGAAGACGATTTCTCCCATCTGATCCGCCGGCAACATAAATAATACCATCAATTTCACATGCGGCGACATAACATCTGATAAAATCTGATAAAGAACTAGAAGATACTTGAATTGTGATGCCTATTACTATTACTTTAGCCAAACATTGAGAAATCTTTTCATGTCTATTGACGGTACATAGAAGGGAACTTCAAATTAAGTTAATGTTCCCACGAATAACTCAAACCACCTATTGGTTCATTTTAAAGATTGGTATATGCCTGTCGAAAATCTGTTTAGCGTTAAATTATAGTTGCGATAGGCTTCATTCATTAGTTCATAGAGTGAAATTCAGGCAGAGGAGATTTTACAGAGATTTTACCGAAAAATGATACCTTCCGCTATTCATTGGTGCTAATTCTTTCCATTTTTGCAGCAGAGGATCGAAACATCGAGTAATATTAAAATATTGCGATCCATCAAAGCCACCAATAACATAAATTCTCTGAAATTTTGATATAATTTATATGATTTGATGAAGATCTCGATCTGTAAGTGGTTCTCCAGGAAAAGCGGCCTACTCTCAGTAGTGGAATTAGCCAAAAGCAACCAAAAGCAATGCTTGTTGTTAAAAGAAGAGAGATCTTTCACAGAATTCGCATTCATGTTAGAATTGAATATTTTGAGAGCCATAACCGACAGCGATTTGCTCAAATTTTACATTTTAGGAACCAAGTATTGCTCAACAACATCAACCAAATTCAAGCCATGAAAATGCAATCACCACGATAAATTCCATTAATGTGGCATTACAATAGTTTTTCATGATACCTCTCTTAATCCCTCTAATTTCCTAATTTTCAGAGTTTTCTAAAGTTATCAAAAATATTTAATAGGTTTTTGACTGAGAAATAAGAGGAATAATTATAAAAACGAGAATGAAACCTTTTTAACAAAGAAACATTGATGATATGCAATGCACCGTTCATCCTCCAAGTGAGCGACTCTTCGCCATTCATCATTGTGTATATCATAAATTTCAATGGCTTTAGAAGGGCCATTTTTTTCCCAACCACCAATAGCCATAAGAAAATCTCGCGGGATCCGTCGCGATGCATACTTTTGCCAATCTAATATCCGAATACAATTCAAGCTGGATTTCATTCGAATCATTTCTCTTCTTATATCACTCTTCTGAAAAAAAAAACCAAAATGAACGATCATTAAATAAACTGTTTGATTGAAGACTTAATTCATCGAAATTGTTGAAAATTGAGTTCGGATGTTGATGCATAATGATAATGGATGATAAAAAAATGATAAAGCTACAATGGAAGCACTTGATCCGTGAATTTCTATAGGGTAAGGCTCATATAATCGCCATTCAGCAATTCAGTTTTTCCTAAATAGGCTTGTTTTGCAGATTTTAGAATGGGTGAAGGAATTTGAGTAATTTGAAAATGGAATGGCTATTAAATTAGCTATTCACCTCAAAAATCGTTGGTCCTATCATTTGCATGAGTTTTTTCCATTATTGCTTTTTTCCCGCGTTCTATTCGATAAGATCGCTAAGCCACCTCAAAATATACCACTGGATCGAGAAGTTAGGGAACATATCATTTATTTCAGCTGTTTGCGCAATCCAAAAATGGTCTAATGGCGCAAAATACGAAATCTCAAGTTTGGTAATTTAATTTTTTTTATCAATCTATTATCAATTTTATCATTTTCAGTATTTTTCTACGAAAATTGGAGAAATTAAGTATATAAAGAATGGATTAATAGATATAAAAATATGAATTGATTACGAAAATTCTATCTCAATTTTTATCCATCAGAATTTCCACCTTCCTTTTTTTCAAGCAACCTATAACTAATAGCAATCGATTCATGTTTATAGGAAAAAAAGGAATGACGAAAGCAGTTGCTGGACCGTTTTAGTGGATTGGGTGGGGTGAAAAACGTGATGAAGTGGCATAAAAGTAGTTAACTAAGATATGCTTTAGCGTATGCAATAGGGTTACTTAAAATTTTATTATTATGCAATTATTTTCTCCTCAGAAACCTAAAAATTTTTTTCTAAAGGAATTAAATTAACCTCTTCTTGTGATAAAAAATTGGTTCGAATTGCTTGAAACAATTTTCGTAAATGAGCCATTCGCCTCTTTTTATCGACTAAGATCCATTTTTTCAAAAGAATCCAAACGTCAAACTTAAAAAGCCATATCATGGGTTTGCCAAAATTTTTGTAGAGGGAAATGTCGCAAAATAAATGAGCCATTTTTTTAACTTCTTAGCGGTTTCTTTAAATTTTTTTGCTGAGGAGTATTTATTTCTGTCTGGGCTCACTTGCTGCCATTCGGTCGATAGAAATACTCGAATTTTTGAAAGACAGGTTCGTCCTTGTTAGACAGGCTTACCCTTGTAATCGAGTATCGGCATTCCGAAATGAAAGCAAAAAATCACTGAGCCACTTCACTTCCAATTAATTTTATTATGTGAAAGACCGATTGATTAAAGATGGAAAAATTGTCATAAATAATATTACCTCTCGATTGACATTCAGTAAATCTGCATCCAATATTTCATAAAACTGACAAGCATTTAATTGATAAAAATTCAAATTATGACCATCGATGACACTTTTGTGAATGAAATATAATAAGTAATCGAATATCTAAATAAAAATGCAGTGATAACGATGATTACGATTGATTGCAATTCAATCTATATTAAGGTGACTCTTCAGCGAAGCGACCTCATTACAACCATAATTTCAGTCCAGGAGGAAAATTTTTAGGCCTACGACCTTATCATGGTAGGAAACAAGCCAGGCCAAAACTGAAAAATCCATGTCACCAAAAGAAAGAACATTAATATTAAAATTTTTTGGCCATATTTTTTCAAGATTTACGACCATCCAATAGAAACTTTTTCATTTCTTATATTTCAAATAATTTAAATTAAATTTAAATTAAATTAAATTTTTAAATTTAGTTTAGTTTAAATTAAATTTTTAAACAAAAGGAGAAGGAAACAATTTCGCTTAATTTTGTATCATTATTTCTCTATATTATTATATTCATTTATACTATTATTATTTATTTATTTTTTTCAAATATTTGTATCATTATAATTATAATTATATTACTAATACTAATTATATTATATTACTATGCATTTCTTTATTTCTGTTTTTGTTAATATTCTATAATTACCATTTATATTTTATTTATACATTTTCTTAAAATATGAAATAGTATGGATGAAATAAGTCGATTTTATGGATGATTTGCTATAAATGAAAAATCGCAATAAATAAAAAATTTAATGAAAATAATTCATAATAAATGCATAAATATATAATATAACAATAATAAAGCTTTAGTGAGTTACAAATAGTTAATGTAGCGGAAATTTTAATAATATATTGCAATTCTCAAGGAATTTTTATGCGAACATTGCTTGAATTATTCGAAGCGTATGACATCACACAAAAATGAAAATAGATTTATAGCGATTTTTTGAAATGGCTAATTTTTACGGAATACTTTGCATCCTAATTTCTTTTCTGTTGGCAATTTGGGCTGAATGGCTCAGTGGATTGTTTACTCGTATTTCAGAGCGCTGTGCTTGTTTCTACCCACAAATAAGAGTTAATATATCTTTCAAAAATCCAGATGGTTCACCTATATTGTTTATGACGAAATGAAATCTTTGATATAGTCCTCTGATAAGATTTTATTGGTCTGATAAAATCTATGGAGAAATCAAATAAAAAAATTTCTTGACGACATTCTACTCAAATCTTTTTCAAGTTTTAAAAACATTTTATGTTCAATAAATAAATTTAAATATATAACGAATTTTTAAAAATGAATTTTTTTAGACAAAATTCGTCTTCTATGACCGATCATCGTGATTTTATGAATTTTTTTATCAGTATCAATATTTTAACAACAACTTGTAATGCTGTACAAGGGCCATTGATATCATTACAGCTTATAACTTAATAACTTATAATTTTTACAATTATATTATAACTTAATTACAAATATTGTTTTTCGAATTTTCAATAACTCACTTCATCCACTCTTTCTGGGAGGAATTTTTTGCATAATTGCCATAAAGCAATACAATTTTCGTGGTTAACATCTTTCAAAAATTCTTTAATAACCATTTCGGTGACATTTTTTATATTCCATTCAATCGACTGAAAAATGAATAAATGTTGCAAAATTTTATACGAATGAGTATATGCTATGCATAGGATATGATTGATGGCGCCGCGAAACGGCAAAAGCAAAAAGGCTACTTTTGTGTTCGGTCTGCTTCCTTTTAATTTCTTTGAATTCTGCCCTCGGGGCTTTTTTCATTGGACCATTCATCTGCATCACCATATCATCTGTCGTATTTTCTTACTCCGCTACCCAATTTTCTTTTTGCTTTCTTTTTGAGTGCCATCGGCCATCGTCTTCTCCTATGTTTCAATCGTTTAGCTGATTCAATATTCGGCATGCCATTAAACATTGACGCTCTCCTGCTTTAATGAGGACTGTCTTATTCAACCTATTCTTCACTGATCTATCTTTAATTTGTTCACAGGGCAAAATGCTCGTTCGAATCCATTTCTTTGCTATCCCATAGTAACCTTTTTGTTTTCGTCGTTTTGCGACAATAGATGAAATATTAAGCTTAATAAAGATAAATAAAAAGAATTCACAAATTTTTCGTGCCGATTCTCTTATTTACGTTGAAAAATCCAAGAAGCATAATGCAACTGAGCTTTGATTACTTTTTCATTATATAAAAATAACAAACCAATTTAAGCAATCTTTCCAACTGAAGCCAATCCACATATTCTAAACGATTATATTTAAGGCATTGAAATAAAAGCTGAAGCTGAAAAAAAAAGCCTAAATTCATATTATTTTTATATTTTATATTGGCAAACTCGATTAAAAGCTATTTTTTTATTTTATTAGAAATTTATTTTTTAGAAACAAAAACAAATTTGAAATGTTTAAACAGAACTAAATTAAATTATATTACTATATTATAAGTAATAAAGTAAGTAAAAAAGAATTTAATCAATTTAAGTCAGAAAAACTCTAAAAAATTATACAATTTCACTGGAAAAAGTTGTCATAATATAATGTTTTTTTCGATCATCGTTGGTTATAAATGGTATTATTGCTGGCCAATGCTTTTCCAATATTCGCTTATTTATGTGAAATCTGAAACTAATCAAAGCAGTCTTCATCATATTCTAATTATTAGGAAAAGAATAATAATCATCATTTCTCTTAAATTGATCCATTGGTGATCCCATAGTGCAGTAAAAAATTTTTGCCAGGAAGGGTAGTTCTAGGGTAGTCATCTAGGGTAGTTCTCTGGCAATGATATCGCCAACACGAATTTTAATAACTCGCGTTAGTGACAGGTCCCTAAGAACTGAATTGAGGGGATAATTTGAGTAATAACCACTTGACTTCCGCAATCAGGAAAAAATAAAGGGAAACATTTCCAAGCCCTATAGAATTTCTCCTTTTTCTTCTATCAACCCACACCATCACTGGTTCAGCTGGTTCCCGTTGGTTGTATGGTTGGTTGTTTCGTTCTCATGACGGATTACTTTATTTATTTTTTAATATTTGAAATGCTTTCCTACATAATAAAATTTTATAAATAAGTTTTCTTGTTTTTAAAAAGTTTTAAAAATAAGTTTTCTTGATTTTAATTAAAATTCGTCTTATAAATAACAAAAGTCACATTATTACTTTTACTTCAATATTCGACTGCTTTAGTAATACTTTATTTATCTGAAAGCGCTCATTATTGCTGGTTGGCTCGCTTTGCTAGTGCTGCTAGGCTAGAAAAATTTTGCCAGAGGCTCACTAAGCGATAAAAGCACAGTTGGGTCGCCAACGTTACTCAGATTTTTTAAGGATAAGTTTTCTTATCCAGCATAGAACCTCAGTGTCGGTTCTTCAGGTTAAGGAGCAACAATCTATTGAGAATATTTTTTAATATTGTTTATTATTAGTAACGTGCGTATATTTTGCGCTTTGGCTCACTTAATTCCCATATGTGAGAATAAATTGACATGGATGGCCTACCAATACTTTTGAATGACAGACAAGTACAATTTTTGAAAGACAAGATTTATGTCAATAATTTAATTTAGAATTTATGAAAAAATTTTATTAAAGCTAAATATAATAAAAGTTTTAAGGAAAAAAACCTTATTTCGCTGAAATGAGGTTGTCAAATAATGATGAAAAATTATGACTTAAAATATTGAAATATTGAAAATATTATCGCTAATAATAAATAAATAAAATGACAGTAAAAATTATTAGAATTATCAGTGGAGAAAATTTCCTTCACAATAAATTAAGAATTGTCTAGAATCGCTCAGTGGGTTATTGCGATAATTTCGAAGCTCTAATGCTGAAGTTAAGCTTCCAACCAGAGAAATGCCTTTCAAAAATCCCAGTTATACTAGCGACTCATTCCTATAGTGGTTTCAGTTGAAAAATGAAAATTTTTTCCGGTCTGTTAAACCAATGGGGGGAAATTTTAAATGACTTACTTTGATAAATCATTTGCAATAATAGTACAGTCGCAAAGTGGATCATTATAATATTTTTGAAATAAATCATTATCATGCGACATTTTTTTTATAGTCAATTCTAGTATTTTGGTTTAAACAGAGTTATTCGACCGCTCGACTTATTTAAAAAATAAATATTTTAGGCGAAAAATTTTTTTATAAAAATTTTCAAAAATAATTTTTTCCTAAAAATGCAAAATAATTAAAGTTAAAAAACTTGTCGTTTTTTAGATTTGTAGATGAAAATTTCAGGATTTTTTAAAGTGGATTTTACTTGTTTATTGGAATATTTTCTTATAATTCGGTTAATAATTAATTGTTAATAATAAATAATAAAATTATCAGTATCAGTAGTTATCAGTAGTATTATGAAACAAAATATTGCTCAATAGAAGATTTGGTGATGCATCTTATATCAAACAAGTGTACAGCAATGGTAGTGATATTGCTTTTGCTTAGTAATTTTGTACTACTCGAAGAAAGATTGGTGATCGTTACCTCTGCTTCTTTTTCTTTAATAGAGTTAATAAGTAAAAGAAAAATAGGGATTAAATGAGATGAGCACTAATGAAGCACATTTATTCACCGAAGTTGATTGACTGAGGCTTCGATTCATACTTTTTTGTGAATTCCTTCAGGTATTTATGTAAAAAATTAAAAAAAACGGCCGAGGTAGCTCCGTAAATATCATAATATGCTTTTATATTACAGTATATTTTCGAATGTTTTCAGCATGAACTTTTTTTTCTCTCAAGAGCGTTCATTTCTGGTAAAATTCAGTCTATTGGCTTAGATTTGGTGAGAGATATTTGCCAGAGAGACATTTAGCGACAAGTATTGCCATAAGAATTGAAACCATCATCTGGAATTTTGAAAAACAGGTTTGTACCTATGGGGGCAGAACCATATCGGCATCCTGGAATGAGAATAGTAATCCACTGAGCCATTCTGTCTCTTAGCCAATGCTTTTGCAAAATTAAAAAAACTTCATTTTTTTTCGCAATCAAAAGGAACCTTTGCACGAAGAATATAATTTTCTTTACAAATTTTGGGAGATTACTATCAAAAATTTTAAGCCGAATCTTAAGTTCCAAAAAATTTGAACTTCATCAAGTATTTCTTATTTATTTTATACTAATTTGCCGATTCACACAAAGTTCTTCTTTATGTTTCCAAGCCTTATTAGATTCAGTTTCCCAAGGCCTTTGCTAGTGGCTGCCAAAGGGCCTATCGATTAAAGTGATCCATTTTTCGAATTCCTTTATTAAAGCTTGAGAAATTAATATTGAGGAATACATAAAAATACGGATTTATTTTCCACAAATCGACATTATAGAATGACGCACAAAGAAACATCTATCATTAATTTCTTTCGTTTCACATTTTTCTTTTCATCGCCTGCGATTCATTCTCGGTAACATGCATTGTACTGGCGAGAGAAAGCAATTTTGAAAATCTAATTCATCGAAAGAACGACGATCAAAATTTCCAGAAAATTGGCCAATACTTCGTCGTTGAATGCGTGCATCTTGTCTCAAATCATCAGCGAAATTCATATTTGTAAATGGGCTTCGACCATTTCTGAAATGTTTAAAACAATAATAACAACAAATATCATGTTACTCTCTCCATTAAAGTAAACAGAAAATTTTGCTCACTAGTAAAATTACAAGCAACTGGGAGAAGATTCAGTGAACTGTTCCCGATGGCTTACTCTTTGCAAGAGTAAATTTGCATCTCAAAAATCCTCATAATATTTGCCACTCATTCTTATTTCTATTTAGTATTTGCAGGAAACACGAATTTTTCCTACAGCAAATATCCGCTCAAATAAATCAGTGAGAGTAAATTTGACCAGAAATGAGCGCTATTTACAGAAAAAATTGCACACAATTGTTTTTTGGATAATTTAAATTCAACTATAGGACGTCCGGAAAATATCAAAAAATATATGAATATTTATATATTAAAATGCATGAATGGATATTCTTTCTTTTCACGCAAAATATATTTTTTATACCTTTGCAAAAATCACAGTAATGTTAAAAGTTTACGACAGTGTGCGGTCTGTGGGCCCACGAGGATTTGGGTAACTATGGCTGCAACCATAGATTTATGCTTAATAGCTTAATGCCCAAGCTTCTTTTAACTTTATTTAGTTTGTTTCTAGAATTTAGCAAGTTTCTAGAATTTTTCTCTTCTATAATTTTCATCACTCATAAAATTTGTTATTTAGATTTTTATTATTTTTGTTTTTCATTTTTCGTGGGAGGAGGAGAGGGGACGAAGACGGGGAAGCTTCGTAATTATACTTAATACAATGCTCGAAAACCTTTTTCTGAACTTTTAACTTGATTACAGCTCCACTTCGTTCGCTGTAGAATCAGTTTGAGAGCGCCCATTCAACTCTACCATTTGGAATTCCAAGCTTCTGATTTAAAAACTCGAAGTTTTAATAATTTAAAGAAAAATTTTTTGGCATTGTCAGAATTCTTCAGAATTCTTAAAAAGCAGCTTATTTTTTTAACTTATTTTATTTTTTTAAGAAAGAAAAGAAAGTTGGTGGAGAAAAGAAAAAACTATGGCACTTTTACATTTAGGTATTTTTAATGATGGGAACGAAAACTTTAAATTTTTGACTTTTTTCATTACTTTAATTATTCCTATCCACTTTCATGGTTATTTTGCTCGAAAACATTAAAGGAAATTTTGCTATTTTACATTTTTAATAAAAAATAATTAAATAAGCCATTTAAAATGATTAAATTTCATGCCAGTTTTAATGGGAAGAAACTACATCAAATTAGCAATAATAATAATAATAACAGCAGTAATAATATAGAAAAATACATATTCACATTTTAAATATTAATATTTAATAATAATTTTGCATGTAAACAGTTTTATTTATAATAATTTATTTTCAAAAAAGAGATCTTAAATGTTTTTGCATAAAAATTTCAAATTACTTTATTATTTATTAAAGTTGCATCTAACGATTTTAAGGGATATACAATGACAAAAAATGAACCTCGACTAATAGAATTCATTTAGTTCTAAGTTATAAATTGCGTAAACCAACGTTTCTCGACCCTTCCACTATGAATTTCTTAAAATTGGAATTACTAAATTAAACACCTCAGGCGAATGAAATCCCTATTATTTTTGCAAATTTTTATATGAATAGTATATGGAACTCTTAAAACCCTTGAAAAGGACCGCGCCGTATCAGAGGTGTGCTATATTACGAAACACTGATAAAAATGATTTTTGTCAAATTGTAAATTTTTCATTTTTAATTTTGCATTATCTTCATATTATTATGTCATTTGACGTAATAAATCTTTCTACAAATACGAATAATTCCATTTGAAAACTAAAAATTTTAAAATTTACGCAAAACAATTGATAATATTGAACGAGTGGCTGAAGAAAATGATAGAAAGCCAAACGGCTAATCGCCATAAGGTCATTTTTCCAGTGCAAAAAGCTCAATAATATAACGAAACGAGAAATGAACTCGCTTGTTTACTTCCATTATTTTTTTGACTTCTAAATTACTTACCTCAAAACGAAATTATTTAAAGTGATGTTTATACATAAATTTAGAAAGAAGCATTTTCGACATCTTTAAATTCCATAAAATGAAATTCCATATCAATGAGTGATTGATTTTGGACGAAAGAATTTGAGAAATTTGTTCAGCGATGTAAATAAGTAGCGAAATGGTTGACATTGTTTTTGGTTAGGCTCGTTCCATTGGCTATTAGTCATTTTGCTAGAGAATCACTCGGGTAAGAGCGATTTCTATGAGAGACACTTGGTAGAAGCAAAAGACGACCCCTAACAGCATCGGCCTTTTTTAAAGACAGATATATTATCATATTGGCTCAAAGTATTGGCTCAGAGCAGCACTATAAAATAAATGGGTATAAGAATTTTTTCGAGCTAAATTCGTGTTTAACATTGCGAAAAATTTTTAAAAACTCTAATAATATACCGTATTTCCTAAAAGTTTATTACAACAAACCTCTGTAAAATTAGTTTTATTAGAGCGTGCCGACTTAAACGCTTCTCTTTTGCACCCGCACCCGAAGAGAAATCGGTTTCAGAAAATCTCGTTTGGCCAAGAACCCCGAAACTTATCAATGGCAAAATTATCAGCAGTAATGGCAGGTATAAACCACTTATGGATAGACCACCACCACTTCGATATGCCATTATTTTAACACTAAAACTTTCAAGTAGAAGTCTATATTATAGAATTTTTATTGTGGTTATGGGTGGAGTTATAAAGCAAAATCTTTTATTTGTATTAATATTTGACAAGGGCTTTTTCTTCGATTATTTGTTTTAAAAATGTTTCACATTAGCGCTTTTCATATTGAAATTTTGTGAAATATAGCAAAAAAATATCGATATTTGCGAAGTAAAAACACACTGAAGGACAGATTATCAGTTGCTCATCACCGTGCTCTAATCAATCTTATCTTTTTTTCAAAGAGCAGGATAACAGTAAGCAGCAACACCATTCATAACCAGTAGTGCATGTCCCTGATGAAAAAATTGCATGATAGTTATTAAATAAATTTTTATGACCCTTGATGACATTAACATTTAAGCTGAATTCATAATAATTAATGCAATCAAACATAATATAATCAAACAAAATCTTAATGTGAAAATCATTTAATCCACTTCCAACCCTAAGATCCAGGTTATATAATTTTTACTTCTATTTATAATGAAATGAAGAACCGAGATTTAGGAGAAAACTTTTTATTTACCAAACTTATTTATCAATTTTTATCAAAATACAATTACTTTATAAATTATTATTATTTATCAAACTGTAAGTTACCTTACAAATTATTATTTTCACATATTTTTTTTAAAAGTGAGTGATTTCTTGTTATCTTTAAAATTTTAAAATTATTTAAAAAGTTTGTTATGGCATTAAACTTGAAAAATTTTTGAGACCATTTATTATAATCGGAATAATAATAAAAAATCTTTCTTTATGACTATAACTCTGAATTCTAATAAGCAGCCAATACTGAAAATGTGGTACTTATATAATAATAATTATTTCATCTATAATTGTCGATAATTTTCTATCTAATAGTAGAAATCTCAATTAAAAAGAATATTGGAACTTATTTGCAGATATTATTCCACAAATGAGAGCCAGGTGAAAGAGGCACAAGATGGTTAGGCTGGTACTTATTTTTCTTACCAGAAAAATTTTGTCAAAGATTCAGGTGGCGATCGAAACCATAAGTGAATATAACTCGGATTTTTGAGTGATAATTTTATTTTTATTGGGAGAGGAAAATTTCATAAAAATTATCAGTAGTAAATTTACACCGAGGATTTTTTTTAATCATTTCGACTCTTTATTAATATGATTTGCTAAGTTTTATTTACATCTTTGGCTGCAAAGCTGCCAAAAATTATTGAATTGACAGCGATTAATAATTTCCCATTAATATTCGATGTTATTTACCAATAGACATGATTTTTTGGACATTTTGCAATTGGATTTTCTTGTATCCAAAAGTTTCTCGCCAAAATAAAAGACGCATCCAAACTTCCTGGAACGATACATACTTATTCCAACACGGTACCAAAAACAAGAACATCATTCTGCTTTCACAGAGAGCTTTCAGAATCACTAAATCCTGGAAAACTAACAGGAGATTCAATTTTCAAGGGAAATCCATCAATTTTTAGGATATTTTTATAAGTAAAATTGTATTTCTTCCGATCTCCAGCATTTTTTAAAACTTTGGAATTCTAAGAAAATAAGCACAGAAACTGCCTAGAATTATTCTTAATTTAAAAATAATTGGAATTTATCCGATTATCTGAAAAAAAATTTAGGGGTCTTACTATTGCACTGAAATTAAGAATGTTGATATTCTCAAACTTACAATTTTTTAAAGGTGGAATAAAAATATTGAAAGACCAGTAAGTTTAATTCATTTCAGTTCCTTCAATTTATAAGTTGGTGATTGGTCTAACAATTATTCCAAAAAATAACATTTATGTTTATGTAATAATATAAACATAAATGTTATTTTTAACTTCAATAACCTCCCAGTTCAGGAGAGACTACCGTCAACCGATCATAATCTTCGATTGTAAATCAAAGTCAAAAGATAAACTAAATAATATTAATAACAATATTAATAATGTTACTGGCAAATGGGAATTGAGAATTGACGAGAATGCTAAAAACATCGTCAGATACCAACGTAGAACGACGATAAACTGACGAACTGGGTGAAATTGTAAGTCCAATTTCGCTTCTGCTCCATCAATCTTATCAGTGATAACTATGATTAGAAAAAATTATCTCAGATAATCAGTCTATATATATATATATGTTATAAAACCCGATTATCTACAATTTAGGCCCGCAAAATCACTAAATTTTCACTAAAAGCATATAATTTAAGCAAATTTACATTTTTATCTTAATCCTAATAATTATAATCAACCTAGAAACTAAGAAAGTCCATAAGATTTATTAACGCTAATTATAAATCACCATAATTTCCTTTAGATATTGGATCCACAGGGGCCACAGACTAAACCACAAACAAATACGACGAGTTTTGACCAATTTGATATATTTGATTGAAATCTTGTCATAAAAATTCTTTTCTAATAAGGTGATAACTATAACTGTTTCTATTCCTTTAAATGCCGAAGCCCGTAAATGGCGATTGATGGAGGGTGACAAAATGGGTTAAGAAAGAAAAGAAGTTTGTTTTAAAAATAAAATAAAACTTTCGGCTCACATTTGAGAAGAATTTATTATTTCATATTTCTTACAAAAATACAAAAATGTAGTAAAATTGGGATTTTTTAGTTGTAAAAATTTTCATGCTTTAATAACACAAGTTTGGAGCTGTGGCAGTTGTAACGTTGTTAAATATTCGTTTATTCGTTGTGGGCGACAAAGTATAACTTCAGCAAGGAAATAAAAGCCGTTCGTGGCAACGAGCTCCTGGACAATTTTTAAATGCACTCTGCCAGAAACTTTCGAGCATTGTTTTTTAATTTTGAATTACTAGAAGATCCACAAGGCTTTTTCCTTGAAGAATATTCCAGTTATGGTCTTTTTTTGTCTCATAATTTCGCGTCAATGAAATGCAAAATTTCATAATGTCAAATAAAATGCCAAGCTCGACTTATTTTGGTTGAAACAAAATTTTGAGCTAAATGATATATAATTATCAATTATGTAGTTTTTTTTTTGTATCCGGTGTTTCGCCTGATAACTATCAATATAATGGCTGGTGGTTGAAAATAGTGAAAAGTTATGATCCATGAGATAGCAGACGAATTACTCTAATCGAATTATTCATACTAACTGATCAAAATGGTTTACCTAATACCGATGGATATTTTTAATCAACATTTGGCACTCAACTGATCAAGCGGTGATCGTATTCATTTAATCCTGAATTTTTGTTTTAAATGACTTCCTTTTTTGAATTGCCCCTAAATATAAAATAAATAAGTAATTTGGCAAATAATTTTTGATAATAGTAATTTGAAGAATTTTTGTGTGATCATTTTAGCATCGCAGGTGCCAAACGAACTTCGATAGGCAATGGAAGCATTAGTCAATTGCAATCTAGCTTACGAGCCAAAAAATAAATTTGGTTCCTATAACTATATTTTTAAAAAATTTCTTGTTTTCAAAACCAAACAAAATGATTAGGTTCTTTAAGTATTCATGTGAACATCTTATTATTATGTATAATTGAGATGCAATTTAGAGCAAATTTTGTGATAGCTCTGATAAATGATAAATAAGCAATGTTTTTAAGCTTAGAAAACTGACAAATATCGTTGTTTGCATTATTTTTTGAGATATTTTTTGTCATAAGATGAAAATAACGCATAATTGCAAAATGTGATAAGAGGAGGACATATCAAGAAAATATCGATCACTTATGCCTCAATAACATTCTAATTCGCCCAACCAACAGAATCTTAAATGATAACATCCACTTCAATATCTTCAAGTATATCGCCAGAAAAAAGCTAGTTTCGTCATCTTCCTTACATCATGGAAATTGACATCTCGCCAATGCATGTTAATTTTTGTGATTGAAGGTGTTAGATGATCAAGAGAGAATTTAACTACGTAGGTGATCCATCGATATATGGGCCGAATGTGAAAAGCAGTGGCTTTTGCTATTCTTAGCTTTGAAGTCGGAACAAGAAGTTTATTCTCGTAATCAGCAAGCAATGGAAGCAGTCTAACCAGTAATGGACCAGAAGATGAAACTGTAATATTTTACAAAAGTTTTAAGAAAATTTACGTAAATATTGCGATCATGAGACAACTTCCAATTTTCTTTAATAAATTTTGTGATAATAACCATTAATAATTAAATTAATGATTGAATATAAGACTAAAATTTTTTCCACAGAATGTTAATTTGGCAAATATGAGATTTATATCAGTCAGATTAAAGTCATCAACGAAATAATTAGGGAATCTTTGTTTAGATTGTTTGATTCGTTTGACCTATGACCTTTACGAGAAAGGTTTGAATCTATGGAAGCCTAATATTTAAATAACAAAACAGAAATTTTATATCTCTAAATTTTTTATATTTCATTCTAAATATTCTCTCTGTAAATTTGGCAATTTCTCGATTCAATCAATTTGGAAATTTGGCAAATGTTAATAAAACCTCGTAAGTATAAGATATAATTTAGAATATTTTTGCTTGAAATTTCGATGCCTCTAGTAAAATTCGCTTTTTTGTGAATTAATACTATTTCTAAAATGATTGAGCAATCCTTCTATAAATTTTATTTTCTGCTTGGTTTTTTGATTCTATTTTTCGAGCGCTAACCTTCTAGGAATTACGCTAAATTTATCATGAAAAACTTTGCTTATATTTTGGTATGTTTTTAAAACGAAAAGCGAAATGTTTTTAAAAAAATTGAAGAAAACACCATTAAAAATTATACCTTTCACATATCATAACTTGTTCACTTTATCAGAAATTAAAATTTAATTATAAAAATATAACAGTAAGCACGCCGTCAGAGATGGAGAAAAAAACGATAGACCAGCTTCAGAAATTGATAAGGACAGCAGATCAAGCCTCTTTCAAAATCCCGAATAGATTGGTAACCCAGTTACGCTTCCATCGCCAATTGATTCCCAGGCAAATTTTGGTGAGATACGACAAGTCAGCGGATCTAATCATAAACGGTGAAGAAACTTATTCAACAAAACTAAATGGCAATAAATAAAAACGCATACAATAATAATAATAATAATAATAATAATAATAATAATAATAATAACAATAATAGCAAAACAGTAAATAACTTGTCAGTTAACGATGAACATAAATATCCATGAAAGGCATGAAAATATGGATAAATTATTATCAGATATATATATTATTCGCTGATTTCACTTAAGCAGGTGTTTCATATCTTATACTTACGAGGTTTTATTAACATTTGCCAAATTTCCAAATTGATTGAATCGAGAAATTGCCAAATTTACAGAGAGAATATTTAGAATGAAATATAAAAAATTTAGAGATATAAAATTTCTGTTTTGTTATTTAAATATTAGGCTTCCATAGATTCAAACCTTTCTCGTAAAGGTCATAGGTCATTTAATTCATAAAATCATGGAATGGACTGAATCGATTTATTTCAAATTTTCTATCGTTTGTTGAAAATTCATAATCGAATAAAAGCTGGTTTGATTAAAGAATGAGCCAACGATCGTCGGTTCATAATAATCATATTCAAGATCATGATCTGTTTGAAATGAAAAGGATGATCGACCGCTTGTTAGATTTGGTAAAATTTTTTGAAATTTTTCATTCGCTGAAAATTTTTTGGAGTAAATTGGATATTTTTCAAAATCACTGCAAGACGATTTTTTTCAATAATCTTTTTTTTAAAGAATTATAAGAAATATAAATTTTTATACAAAATTTTATACAAATTTAAATTTTATAAACACACCAATAGCTTTAGTTGATGTCGAATCAACTGTCATCATTTTTCGCATTTCATTCAAACCGATTAAAGGTTCATCATTGGTTTCGTTCGATGAGGAATATTTATTGCCTTCTAAAGTATCTGAGGAATGGCATTCATTCCTGTAATTGAAAGTTTTTAACGAAACTTTATAATTGAAAGAAAGATAATTCTATAAAATGATTTTATGAAAAGATAATTATTTGATAAGATTTGAAATAAATTGTAAAATTGTATTTTCTATAAAATTTACAAATTATAAAATTTCCATGCAAGGTTACTCAAATATATCTTTTAACACAAAAATATGATTCATCGAAAGCTTAATTAACTTTGCCAGAAAGAAATGATTAAAACTGCCCATAGGATGATATTGAAGCACGGTTGTACGGTGGATAATGAAGTGGCAGGCTGCATCATGCGTTCAGTGTAAGATTACTTATCATAAAAGTTAAATCCGAGTGAAGCTATGAACTTATCAGTATTAATGCTCCCAACAAGTGACTCCTTAGAGAAGAAGCAATATATTTCAGTTAATGATCATAGAAATTCGATGTTGAAGACGAAATTATAGATTTTTAACCTTGGCTTTGAATTCAACAGTTCATTCTTCCGCCGTTTTTTTACCATAGTTTTCTTGATAACCATCGCACAAACAAAAGGCGGTAATCCGATAAATATGGGAATAAGAAAAACAATAATAATAGTTAAATAATCTAAGTGACATAGAAAATTGCAACTTTGCTGATTCAGCGATGATAAATTGGAAATTTTATCAATTTGAGCGTCTGAAAACTAACTGTTCATTTCCTATAATTAGAAGTTTTAAAGCACTAAAAAAATTTTAACAAGCAGATTGGAAGAGAACTTTACCCGCAAACCATTCATAGAATATTTCTACATTCATATCGTTTTGGTTATTTTCAGTCGCCATTAGCGATATTATAACTGGTTGTGTTGCAGTCAGAAGAATCCTTTGTAAACGTTCACTTGTCGTACTTTTAAATACGAGTTTCTAAACTTCATGCCCACTTCAGTGCCCACTTATTTTAAAAATTTCATGAAATAAAGTTAGCTACAAATTTTAAAAATGTAATTTTTTGCCAAAACTTTTTAAAAATGCTAATAAAACAAGGAATGTGGTTTTGAAAATATTTGAAACTTAAAATTACAATTGTAAAAATTTTTTAAAATCTAACTTTTACTTTTTCGCCAATGAAAACCCTAAGAACACTGGGAATTTCTTTTGGAAAACTTTTTATTTGAAGCCTCAAATTGTTCCCTTTTGGCTTGAGAATCCATTCAGTTTGATTTCCGCAAGTTTTAGCCAAAAATGAACCAATCTGTTCGATAATTTTACAACCACAAGTGCATTTTTTATTCCAGACTGCTAATTTTTTTGATTCTAAAAAATTAAAGATAATTTGATACTTGTGCGAAAAGCTATAAAGTGATAAAGGTAGCAAATAAAATAAAAAATGCCTGGGCAATGATTTCGATTGCAATCCGCTGTTTCCAAAATATTCTGATAGTAATTAGGAAATTTTAAGCTCGACTTAGACTTATTACATATACGTAATCGCCTTTTAAATCCAGTACCACAACTCGTTGAACAATCACTCCATTGGCACCATTCTTGGCTCAAGGTACCATTAAATAAACCAACTAAAATTATAAAAAAAGTTAACCTAATCAAATTACGCAAACATGGCCAAGATATGATGATAAGATTGACTTTTCAGAATTTTAGAATTATTTTCGAATTAAATTTTTCAACTGAACCTTCTTTCTTTATTTCTATGATATAGAGAATAACCGCAATACGCAATATATATTTATTCTTCGCCTAACAGAAAGAACATTCTTGCACCGACTTGGTTCATCGAATGCTAAGATGTGGTGAGAGCCTTTCACCAGATATTCACTTGGACAACAACTATCGGAATTTAGTTTTCATGGATAGATTTTTTCATGTCAAGAAATTAGACAAAAATCAATGCCATTTCTCAGTTCAAACATTCAACATTCGATTCAATCTCCAATACACCTAGGCAGTTATTAAAGCTTAAATGACAATCGGACTTTAACCACTGCAGCACAAAATGAGGCAATAAATGAATAAATGAAGACTGGTGGAACTATGGTACAATGTAAATCCATGATTTTTCTTTTTTAAGAATCTCTACCATTCATAGCTAAATTACGCTGGCTTTATAGGTCATGCATGTTTTTTTCAGAGAATCATTTGGAGATAGAAATAGTACAAGTGATTCACCAGCACTGTTTTTTCCCATCAAGAATGGAACCACAGCTCCAGCGTTCCAAAAGATCAATAAGATCAACAACCCACTAAGCCATTATAAATCCCAAAAATCCCTGAAATTATTCAATTTATTATATAAAATACTAACGATATTCAGTTTGAATGCACCTCTGATTCCATTCGAAAAGTCTCGAAGTTCGCCTTTCCACAGAAACAACTTGAAAACAAAATTTCGGATGAATTATATCAAACATTGAACATTGCAAAGCAATAACGTTCTCATTTTTCTCTGCAAATAATGGATTGAACTTTAATTCGTTTAAAGTTTCAAATAAAAATGACGAAAACAAATTTAAAAAATTTTTTAAAATTTAATAAAAATTTTTTTACGATTTTTAATATATTTAGGATTTCTCAAAAATTAAATTCATTAAAACTACGCAATCTCTGCAAGAAATCACATGGATTATCATCATTTCCATTCACATTATCACTTTATCGTTCTTCTTCGGCAAAATTATCTACTTTTTATAATTCATTATTATTATTATAATATTATTATTATTATCAAAATTACAGATTACTAAGATTTGGCGACGTATAATACTTCTTCGAAGTTGGGTATGCAACTCGACGCTCTCTCAAAGTACTCTGTTATTTTTTCCTGCATCCTACACTGTGTTCCATTAATCTTCATTTTCTGCTTTACCAATTTACGTATTTTCTCATTTATTCCATATTTCGTAAATTCTTTAAATACTTCCAGTCACTGTTGTTGCTGTCGCAGGATTAAACGAAGAAAAGAAATATAGGGATGAGAGGCTGAGTATAGAATGGTTTAGTGGCTTGTTGCTCAATTGGGGGCACCGATGATGAGGTTCAATTCCTCGCAGGAGTAAACCTATATAAAAATCCGGTGATGCTGGTGACTCATCTGTATTTCTATCGCCAAGAGACTCCCCGACATATTGCCCAATGCGACAAACCAGTGGAACGAGTTGAACCAGTAATGGTGAGGACTCTTAAAAAAAATATTGAGAGGCTGGATTTGAGTTGAAGGTGCAAGGTGCAAGAAGGTGTATAAAGGTTTTGGAGATAATGAGTTTTGAGTTTTGAGCACAGTTTGGGAGTCTCCTATAAAATGTAGCATATTTTAACAGTGTACAAGTGTGATGTACCAAATTCACTGTTTAAGCTTAAGGGCCCATTCTTTTCCGAGCACCGCATACCTATAATACACACATACAGAGAAATACACTCATATCACACACGCAATGATACAATAATACAATAAATTATGTTATTATAATTTGTAATAATTGTGATAAGTACTTATAATAAGTAAAGTAATAATTAATTCGTCGTCTAATGAGTTCATATTTTTGCTAGCATTAATTTTTCTGGATTAAATGCAATTTTCCGGATAAAAATTTTCAGGATTTAATTACAATTACCAAGCGTAATTTCTTCAATATAATAAAATTTTTCGAGTAACGTCGCTTCTGCGCTGGCAAATATTCGTAATCTAAGATCCATTCCAGTGGAAATGGCTTCTGTGTGGGTTAATTTCAGTTGAAAATATTCATCACAATATGGAAAAATGGTTTTTTGAAAAAATAATATTGAAACCTCGTTGAGTATCTCAATGTTAATCGTTATTATAATCTGCAAGTATCATATTTAAAATTATTCGAAAATATTAAATGAAGCAATTAATTATTAAAAATATTAAATAGTATCGCACCACAGCACTGTTGACAAAAAAACCACTTTTTCCACAAAAAAAAGCTTCTAAGATAGCGAAACTAAATTTTGTTTATAAATTCAATATATATGGTACAAAATTCATTAAGAAGTTAAATGCTTTAAAAAACTGTTTAAAATTTATCTTGTAGAAAAAATAAAACTGATATAGATTGATTGATTTAACATATTTCTGGCTTGGCTAGCCAATTTGATTACTAACATCCTTTGGCCAAATGACCACTTGGGTGCAAGTTAAAAATGTGCATAAAAATGTACTCATCCTTAATGGCAAATTTACTATTGGATCAATGGACGGCTGTGGCGTTTACCTTTAGCCCGAGGAGATATATGAATTTTTAGTTATTTGATAATTGAAAAGATGAATAAAATAATCCTTTTCAAAAGGCTTACTTTACTAAAAATATTGTGATCAACAGCGATAATTTTATAAATACCCGATTTGCACAAATTATCGAATGGACTTATAATTGTTATCGTCGAATTTACATTTAACTGTTGTAACATATCGAAATTCATTATTATTAATGACATAATTCGATAAATAACACTGATAAATTTATTAGAATCATTACAAAATTCCAAAATAGTTTTCAGATGAAATGAAAATGAAAATAATTGACATTTGCTATCGTAGAGCACTAATTTCGGTTTTGTAAGAGTAAAGTTGAATGGTAATGAACTTATTGATAACGAAGAATTGATAAAAAATTTGGCTTTTTGATAAGCAATTAGTGATGATAAGATATTTTTCGAATAATTCTTATCATTGCAATATTTGCATAAATGAATAATAAGTTTTTCATCGAAATTCTTTGTTGTCGTCGTTGTTTCACCAATTATTAAAACAATTTCGGGTAAATTAATTGTTGCTAGAACTACAGGAAATAATATAATCAACAACATAATAATAAGAATAGTCGATAAAATAAATCTATAAAGAAATTAATAGAGAATGTCGACCGCTAAGGTTCGATTCGGTCAAACGAGTAACATTCTACATATGTCGTTTATCCTACCTTCCTTACTCATTCCATTATTATTATTAATCCATATCATTCAACTTGGATGGATCAATATGCTAAAAGGAGGTAAGAGGAGTTGTGAATAAGTCGACGGGGCGATTCGTTGTCGTCGTTGCTTATGAAGCAGTAATTATGATAAAACAATTGCATAAACGAAATCTCTCCATTCATTTATTATAGGCGATCGCTGCAAATAAGGCTATCATTAGGAAATAATTCAATTAAATTTCTTTCTCTGGATTTTATCTTCTAATAGCTCTTTGACTAATGACTAATGAATATGCAGCGCACCAGAGATTTATAGAGATGAAAAAAATCGTCCATATTATGTATATTATATGCCTTGAAAACGAAATTAGGAATGATGTGGATAATGGCAAGTAGTACCGTAATGCCTAAACTAAAAAAGTCGCTCCAACAGATTCCAGGAACATTACCAGAGATCTCTGCCAACAAAACCACCAAGAACAGCAGATATTGCACAGAACCTTTGAACTCTCAAGTCTCTGCTAAAGGACCCGAGATTGAGGTTGAGAATGACTTGTGCTAAGAGAGTGACGTATTTTTTTTTGTCTAAATGAAAGATTAGGTTGTGCCTTCGAAATCCCCTCCAAATCGGTTACATTCCTTCAACTTCGTCTGTTATATGTTTTCTTAACAATTCCCCAATATTCGCTATTTCAAAGTCCCTCTAGCTTTTGCTCCTCTTAATATTCCTCTGAAATATCTCTACTGCATTACCCTTTGGAACTTGGTAGCTTATAGCTTCCACTGCATAAAAGCCTAATTCGAAGCTTGCGTATCATACTATATTACAACATCTAAATTTCACATTTTGTCGTTGCATTCCTTTAATACTACACAATCATCAATAAATTTATTATAATATTTCTTTTTTGCACGCTAACATAGCAAATTTATAATATTTTATTAATGGACAGATATCTATTATGATATCTTTTACTATAAAATTTATTTAAAATTGCTAAATTTGCCGTTCAAAAAAGCTCATCATATATAAAGCATTTAATCATCATTGCCTTCGGCTTTGCTTTAATTTTTAAAGAAGAAATTGGGTCTAAAGAATTATTGCACTATTATAAATACCTCGATTTTGAGCGATTTTTAAAACTTTTTCACTAAAAGTCTACGAATAGTATTCACCACAGATAAACCAACTGGCCAGTAAGCAATAGAAAATTTGATGAGCCAAAATTTTAAGAATGCACGAGAATAGAGTCGTTTTATAGTGTGGAGAAATTTTTGAATAATGAAAAAATAAATAAAATAATTTAATATTTTTTTGAAAAGTAGAATATCTATTTGCCTAATAAAATTTTTAAAATCAGAAGCTTATAATAACAGTAAGCAACTAAATTTAACAAATAATAAGTAGATGTGCCGAATGCACTTAGCTAGAAGTTAAAATGTAAGTCACCTATTCAGTTATTATCATTACAAGAACCAAACCTGTGGTACTTAAGCCTCGAACTGAGCTTTTCCGCGGTGGCAACTATAAATTATGGCCGAAGGGCATATTATCACTTTCAAGAAACATTTACAATCACGGCTTGTATCTTTTTCGATCAAGGAAAAATCAAGGAAATTTTCAGAAAGATTTTTTTTCTATAATATATTTATATTTGGCAATTGATTTTTCATGATGGATGGATACTGCGTCTCATTATCAAAATTTTTATCTTTGTTTTGCACTTTATTTACATTATTGCTAAGAGATATTAATGACAGAAACATATAAAAAAATTTTGCCTTTCCAGTTAAGTCAGTTAGCTTCGCTGATTTGCTGGATTAGACAAATTTTGCCACTTTTCGGCAGAGTCACCAGTGGCTAGTTAATGACATTTGGAATTTGAAAAGCCAGATTTATTCCTGCAGGAAATAGAACTGCAATATCGGCTCTTCGAAAAGAGGGCAAATCACTGAGCCATTCCATCCCCTTTTAGGTAAAATAGTTTTCTAAGATGATAATAGAATAAATTGCTAATTCACGATTCTTTCCATTTCCATAGAAAGAATTTATCTTTTTGCCTTTTAATATTTCTATCAATTTGAATGGAAAAAGGTTTTCTTAATATTTTTCTCATTTGAAGAATATAATTGCTGCTTGAGAAATTTTCTTGCGCAATCCTAATTGTTAGATTATTGTAATCGCTGTCTAATTAACTGATCAAAATCTGTCTTTCACGCCAATCGTTAGTAGACTTTTTTTCTTAACGGGGTTAATAAATAAAAAATTGCCAGGTAGCAATTTATTTTAAAATTATTAAAACTAAAATATCTGAAGATATATTAATTATCAACTGGATCAACTGGCTATCATCTTCGTCTTCTCTAAACTGCTTTATATTATCGACTCATTACTTATATATTAAAAGCAGTATTATCATTACTGACTTGGTTTGATCCACTACTGATTACGATAATTATAGGCTGAGAAATTCATAAAAATGTGCAAAAACTTAAAAGATAGCAGTTCTACACGATTTGTCACTACAGTATGTCTGTCATTCGGCCTATTTTCTTTGCTTATTCTAAATTTATTAGCCCAGTTTAAATAAAAATTTTAACCAATTAATTGAGTAAAATTTTGAAATAATATATGAAATATAAATGGAAATAAAATGAGATTGGATTGAATATAGCCATCTGATACCGCACTTCAGCAAATTTTCCAGCGATGATGATGATGATCGATGAATCTTAACAAAATAAAAGGCAATTATTATAGAACTAAGTGCACTTTAATTCATATCTTCCTTTTGTTTTGCATGAATCCAAATTAATTTCATTATTTTATTGTATAAGGAATGACTCGATTCTTTTGCCGATGAAGATTAAATTTAATATTGAAATTTCATGGGTGTGGTTTGATGGGTTTTTGTTCAATTCGGAGCTCTAATGCTGAGGTTCTACTCCTCGCGAGGGCCGTCGAAAATCCAGGTGATGCTGACAACCCATCTGTACTTCTATCGCAGGGGGACGCTAGCATATTCGTCCAGTGCGACAAATTAGCGGCGTCTAGCAGATATGGCAGGTATTCTGCAAGAAAAACAGTTAAAAATGGTAGCAAATAAATTTCAAAGATATTTTTATGATCGTTTATCAAACATAAAAGGGACATTTCAGGAGAAATTCAATGGAAAAAGTCCAATCAAAATTTCGCACTGGGTTTTTCGATTCTTCTTATCAATAACCATTATCTTCGATATCGATGATCTGCAATATCAGCACTATTCTTCTTTGTGGTTTGCCTCGATTCATTATTAGGACGAAACATCCTTGCAAAAAAATTATTTTAGGATAAAGGCGCAAGATTCATTTCTAGCAAGGCTAGGACTTCATTTTCAGTGAATGCACCTGAAAATAATTCGAACACGTGAATTTCGAATCAAGGAAATGCATCGCTCGACTGTCTTGTTTTAATATGGTAACGATTTAGTGTAACCATCGGAATTTTTTAAATTCAAGAAACGGTAAATGCTTACTTAATCTTTGCTGCTTAATCTATTGCATGTTTAAAGCATATTTAAGCAAAAATCTAAAATAAATCTTTAGGGCACGCCGAGCAGATAAAATTGGATATGATTGCATCCACCTTCTTTCAAATACCACCTGTATTAATACTATCTTCGCTGGTTAGGGCTCGTGGTCGTTGCACTCTACAGGAGTTGACATATATTTCGTTACTTGCTAAGTCCTGTGATGGCTCAAAAGCGAGGTGGGCCAATCAAGACCTGGACTGACACGGTTAAAAAAGAGTTTGAACGTATAGGTGGACCAGTAATATATGGACTTAGACGATGGACCAGACCGCGCCGCGTAGCTTGGAAACGCTTATATCCAGCGGTGGCAGCCTAACCAGTAATGGTGAGCGCTTTTAGAAAAAGAACTGGTTAAATAATCATTGTTATATTAGAATGCAAAGAGATAAAATTGCATTAAAAACGAATTTCAGTCGGATTAAATTGAATAATCGCAAAAAAATTTCATTATTTTTCTGCCTGTAAGCAATTTTCAACTTCGTAATTTGATATAAAATTCATTCAAGTCGCTCGAAAATTTCAATCAAAATTATTTAATTGAAAAAAAAATCTTTGAAAATTTTTCTATTCCAAAATGAAAATCACATATTAATTACTCGCAAGCAAATATTTTCCATTCATCTTTTATCATTACGCAAAAGATTCGATAAGGTGGAAAATCCTTTATAAATTTTATAGAATACTCGTTTAATTAGCTGGTTAGTTCTTATAATCAAAGCTTCATTACTTTTAAAACCAAACAGCGGTATGAGAGGTCCAAATGGAGTAGCGCGAGATAAGAGATGGATTCACGGCGCTTTTCACCCCCCACCCCCTCCATGAAACATTTAAACTATTTTACCTCAACCAGTAATATATATTGGAACCTTCTTTCAGCTTCACTAAAAAGCACAAATATTTACTTCGAGAAAGAATTACGAATTTACTGAAAACATCAAATAGGATGTCAGCAAAAGCTACTACCGCAACCAATTTACCGTTTCCCATTCACCATAAGTTATTATTGGAATTGCCAGAAAACGAACCAAGAACCAAGAACTTTCTTCACCGGCCCGATAAAAATTTCGCAGAAAATCAGCCGCCTTAACGAAATCTTTTATTTCTTTTTAAAAATTGCATTACCAGAAAAAAGACACAACACTATATGCATACAAGCAAACAACACCATGAATACCTTTTTTCTCGTCATCCTTAAACAAATAAATGGTATCGGCGATGGAACAATTTCTCCTATAAATCTCAAGAGTGAGAGAAACAAAAATTATTTATATAAACCTATTAATTCTTCAAAAGAAAAAAACTTGGAAAAAGATGTCAAACAGGTTTTTAACAAGTGAATACTTATACAACAATCTCAGGCACTTTTATACGATTCAAAATATGCTAAATAAAAAAAGCGAAGCTCAATACGAGGATATGTTGATGAAGAATATAAGAAAAGCAATATTATCTGCATAATTAAGATAATGAAACAACAAATCGCACATTCCCTTCGAAATTACTAAAAAAATATTTCGCTGCCTGCAAAAATAACTTTTGAAAATTCCCCAAGAAGAGAATGCACTCAAACAAATCGATCATTATAAATGCAGTGCAATATCGAAATATCAGAAAAAATATAAGTATAATATAAGAAGATATTAAAATATTCTAATTAGAAAAATATGATGAAAGTTGAAAAAAATGATGGAACATAAAATGATAAAAAAATGATAAAACGATCAATCTTGATAAATGATTTTTTTAAATAGCGCCACAAAAAATTTCAACAAAAATATAATAGAATTTGAGAACGGTGGGGAGAAAAGTAGGGAAGAAAGAAAGTCCACATTTTATAATATCACAAATATGACCTTGTTTTAAAATTTTCACTAAAAATTTGAAATTTCACACATTTCATTGACGATTCGCCAGAAGCGAATTCCACATTCCCATCAAGAGACAAAAATCGAATCCAAGTTAGTTGGCATTAATCCATGCAGACAAGAAGTAATATATAAATAAAAAGACAGAAATGTATCAGTTAGATATGTCGATAAAAATTCTGAAAGTCTTATTTAGATAAGGGCAAATAATAGGTGAAAAAAATATAATAAAAAAAATAGGAAAAAATAAAACTAATAGAAAAGTGGAAAAATGCTAGAAAAATAAAATATTCTGGAATTTCATGCATATTCTATTTGAAAGTGTTTTGCACATATTTGCATGAATCAGAATTCGCGATCTATTTTCCAAATTACATTTCCCAAATACACAAAAAAAACAAATAGCATTTATATTAATACAGAAGAAATAATGATTCTAGAGTACGAAATAATAGAAATAATAATTTAAGATGCATTAAGATTGAACTCTATAGTATATAGACAAAAAGAAGAAACCCAACTCCCGGTACCATCCTGCAAAAGGAAATGGCTTCTAACTTGCATAAATTTAAAATTGATCAAGAAACCTGGAAAAGTGCCCCATTTCCTGCCAATCTGTTAATCATATTTCCGCAGATTCCATTAAATAATCCTCTCTATTATAACGTTCAATCTCAGTGCACTATTTAAATATCTCAAAAAAAAGGTGAAAAGAAAGGGGAAAAGATGACCACGGAATAACGTAAAATAGAGTATGGCCATGTTCTTTAAAAGGTACAAGTTAGAAAATTTGTGCTCTTGATGGAACCCATGCGTATGGTTGAGACTGCTCAGAAATTACATTTAACACACGACGAACAAGGTCATCAAGAGAATGTCCGGCAACAACCGCTGAAAAATATATTTATTTTAAAAATGAAAAAAGATAAAAGTGAATTAGAAAATTCTCGAAAATTTAAAAATAAGATATTCACAATTCAATGGTTTTCAGTAGTTATTAGTTATTATTATCAATATTTCACTTTTAATGACTTCACCGACGCTTAAATGACTAAGTGCATTTCCATCGAACGAATGCTATTTGCACTATAAATTATATAAACCTGTGAAAAGATCGCCGAAATTTTGTTCGATTCGTTGACAACGTTGAAATTGATTAATAGCTTCATCTTCATTAATTGTATTATCCCATTCCCTAAAATATCTCTATGTTTTTAAAACCTTACCGTCAAATGTAAATCATCTCTAACTCCAAAAATTTCAAAAAAAATTTACATGATTTGACGATAATGCTGAGGTTTCACGAAGATGGCAATTGGATGAATATTAGCTATAGTTTGAAGCCTTCGTATAGCGTTTCCACTAACATCCAGAATGCAGTGCCGGCCCTAGTAATATTCGATGCAATTGGCCAATACAATATTTTTAAAAAACACGAATACATATACCATCTTCAAATTTGAAACACTAACCATTTCAGCAACTTCTCGAACTGAACTAATACTCGTACCATATAAGTTATCTTGAAACTGTCCTGCTTCAATAAATTCATTATTTTTAACATCTTCTTGCATTTGTTCTTTGGATACGAAGTGGTAATCCCTGCCATCGATCTCATTCGGTTTCGGTGGACGACTTGTATCTGGAATCACAAATATATACACATATATATATATGTATACCACGCCATGTGTCGGGGAACTAGAATTTGAATTTAAATGTAATCTGGAAAACTAGTACAACAGTACCTAATGAAGATATATAAAAGTAACAGGGAAGTGTAGATGGACAAAAGACCTAGATCCACATTAAAGAGGAACAGCTAATCGCCCAGTGCTTCAATTTAACGGAAAGAAAATAATTTGCGATAGAATCACCCTGCATCATGCGTCAGGCATCATAACTACCAAGCTACCAGACCATATAATCCAGTATATGAGTACAGATCAATTTCTTATCCAACTTTTTTTTCTTAGTACAAAATGCATACAGAGAAAGCAGTTAAGACTTCGATAGATTACTTTGAGCACAGCTTGTACTGACTATAGGAAATGCCTCACACATGAAATCTGGCATTATGAAAAATCGATACAGTCTTGGGTATATTCCTCAAGATGTCAGTGAACTATGGGAAATGACAATGGAAGTCAAAATCAAAACAGCTTGAACAAATGCTACACAAACTATAAAATTAAATTTTCTTTCTTATTTAAGAGAAAACTTACGAGGTACACAGCTGCTAAATCTATCGCGTTCCCTTAATACTAGTTCGTCATTTATGCGATCTTTCAGTGCACCCAGAATTATCACTGGTCGAGGATAATTTACTGAAAATGATAAGAATAAAATTGAAAATTGAAAAAAGTTAAAATTTAAAATAAAATATTTATATTTTTTCCAACTTATCGAAGAAATAAAAGAATCAATGCGAAACTAAGTAGTTGAAACAAACTTTGAAGTCTTTCTACTGCTACATAAGTTGGAATTGGTTCTTCGGCACCACCAACTGAAAAATAATTAAATAATTAAATAATGAAAGCAAACCCTAACATTAAATAAAAAACAAATTCGTTAATGCAACAAGCAATACGGACAAATAACAATGAATAATTTTCCAGGACTTTGGTAAGAGATTGAAATCGAGCGATTACCATCAAAATTTCCTATTTCTAATTTCGAAACTATTTCCATCAAAAAAAATACCATACTTACTTCTGAAGATAAAATCAAGAGTTATCAAAAAGTAAAAATATGAATAACTGAATGAATGAATATTTTTTGCATGCAAAGACGAGCAAGTTGCATGGAATATCTCAGGTTAGTAAAATAAAAAAATTTAATCGAAATGAATCTTCCACAACGGACGAACTTAGTAAGCAGAAGAAAAAAACATCAATAAAACATCCTACAAGTTCTATGTTAAAAAAATTCTATAAAACATCCTAAAACATCTCAACTTACAATAATCACTATCACTGGTAGTGTATGAAGTATATGTTGTACCACCACCTGATTGCAAAGTAATTATGAGAAATATGAAAAAATGGCAAATGCCAAAATGAAAATAGCATAAAAAGCAAAATCTAATTAAACTGGAATTTAATCAAGACGCTGAAATTTTAAAATTAAAAAATGAAAATCTAACGTTCATTATCGGTAAATTCATTTAGTTTTTCAGTGCTTTTAACGAATGGGAATTTTCTGGAGAAAGAAAGCTGTGAACGTGATCCTCGTCGTCCTTCCATTCCACTTCGGCCAAGACTTTGACTGCCAGCATTAAAGTTAACCTTAAATTTGCCATAATAAATTATTAAATCTAAGAAAGAATTCAATAAGAATAAAACAAAAAAAAATTAAAAATTAATAAAAAAATCACCTGTTTTCTACGTTGCCTTTCCTTTTTTTCTACTCTTCTCTTGGATGGAATAATTCCATCGATTCCTTCTTCACCATTTTCACCAACCAATCTAGCTGTCCACCAGTCATCATCAGTCGTATTAGTAATGTGGAGTATATCGCCATAACAAAATGATAAAGCACGATGTGGCACACCAACATCTCGGGAAGGATCATAATCGAAAAGTGCTCTGTGTATAAAGTAATTATTAAGTAATAATGTAAAATAATTTATATTAAATGATGTTAAAACCAATGTTGAAAAAATAACAACTATAAAACTGATTAAGTGCCAAATTTGAATTCTAACCGGACATAAAGCTCTTTAGTTGGCAAACCATATGTTATGATTCCACCACTCATCATATCTTTGCGCAACTGATCTATTTTTGCTTCAAACTGGGCGTAATCTGAAAATTCTCATAATGCAAGAAATTCAACAAGAAATTCACACCAAAATTCAAGAAAAAAATGCCAACCTTGGGGTCTATACTGCAATGTTAAAATTACTGGGTTCGTTGCTTCTTTTAATGCTCTAGCTGCTTCCGTATGAGTCGCATTACATAAATTAGTATTGTTCACTTGAAGTAATACATCACCCTAAAGAAAAAAAAAACTAAATAAATAAATAAAATAAATTAATAAAATTAAATAAAACAATATTATAAAACGTGAAAAGAAAATTTTTGAACAACAATGGTCAAGAAAAAATCACCTTTTTCACATTTCCTGAAAGATCAGCAACACCGCCAGGAAGAACATAGCTTATATAAATCGGTTCTCCTTCTTCACCTCCAACGATATTAAAGCCAAGACCCTGCATACCACGATTTAAAGATATAGAACGAGGAACAAGGGGTATTTCATGCGAAACCATTTGATGACCGATAGCATCAAAAGAATCGTGATGAACTGAACTACCGCCTTAAATTGTCAGCCGTAATTTACGAATTGACAAAATAATTTGAATTTACGAAATTAAATGATTCAAATGAACAAAGCAATATGGGAAAATTACCTGAACGAGCTGGTGTTGAGAGAGCTCCCATTGAGCGATTAACACTGTCATCAAGCGTTATGGGAATAAGCTCCGGGTGAGGATTCTTTAAGTAATATAATGTGACCTTAGCAGCTGTTTGCTTTAACGTATTTACAGCAAACTCATGAGTGACATTTTCCAGTAGAACATCATCAACCTTCAAAATAATTTAAATTTAGATTTAAATAAATAAAAATAAAAACTGAAAAAATATTAGAAACTAAAGAAAAAAATAATGCGGCGAAAAGATATTCATTGAAATGTTCAAAAAAACTCACAGCGAGAAGTTTGTCGCCAACTCTTAAACGACCATCGTGATAAGCTGCTCCACCATCAATAATTTTAGTAACATAAATCCCATTATCACCAGCAATATGTTCATTGCCAATACCGCCTGCGATACTGAATCCAAGTCCTCTTTGTCCCTAAATATTAAAATATTACCAATCTATAAAAGAACCAACCAAATAAAAAAAATGAAATATTGAATTTTAAAAATACTTTGTACAAATCAATTTTTTGTATTCCAGGTATACGCTCGAGTTTCTCAACTTCACGTAACGGCCTCTGGATAGCTATATTTGAATATGACCCGTGCGAAGGTGGTGCTGGGGGTGAATAATTTGGAACGGAAGCTCCAGAACTCTCATGGAAAGGCGACGCTCTTCCTCGTGGATAATATGAAGCCGTGCTACCAGAAATATTTATATCACGTTCGGAAAGATTTGGTCGACGACGTTTCAGAATCTAAAATCAGAAATGCAAATGTAAAAAAATAATGTCAACGGTTTTAATTAATTGATTCAAAAATAATTTAATAATAATAATGATATAGTGTTGATAAACTTTGGTTCTGCGAAAACTAAAGGTAACATTTGAAAAACAACAAAAACTTACCAAGCGAACAACATTTCCAGCATTTTTAAGAGCATTTACGGTTACTTCATGAGGGGCACGAGAGCAATCCGTGTTATTCACTCGCATGATAATATCACCAATTCTGAAAATACATTCCACAAATAAAACAAAATAAGAAGAACCTTAAAAAAAGAAAATGACGGTAGTTTTTTCTCTTTTATATGAAATTCTTCTGTATGTAATAATTAAAAAAATTCATTTATGAATCATTTCCTATGAATCAACATTTGTTAGTCGACTTCACTGAACTTTATAAAAATTCATAGAAACACTAAGAGAAACCAATCATAATAACTCTAATTCAATTTTATGACATTGTTAATATCGGCGAACAAAAAACGTCAAACCATGACTCAGAAAAAAAAAGATAAGAAATTACTTCATTCGACCATCCGAGGCAGCTGCACCCCCATGAATAATGTTTGTAACATATATACACGGGTCACCATCGATATAAGGTTGATCTTGACCACCTGCGATACTAAATCCAAGTCCAGTGTGCCCCTTTTCCAGAACAACTTCTTCCATTTCATAATCGGAACTATCCAAGTCCGTATGCCCATTGGCCTGAAATTGTATATATTGTTTTTGATCTACCGCTGCTGTATAATTTTCAATTTTCAATGAGAATGTTTTATTTTCAAAAAAATTTCTACTAAAAGTTCCACAAATCAAAAATTAAATATAAAAAAAATACCTTAATGAAAATTTAAAATTGTAAAAATCATTCAAAAGAAAAAAATTAAAGGAAATATTATAGTCTCAAAAAATTAAAGCTTTCCCGATTAGAAAAAAGAGAAAGATGTAACCAACTTAATGAAATCTAAAATTGCCATAGCCAATTCAGTGTGAAGCATTTACTTATGAAAAAATATCTTTTAAAAGGTAGCAAAAAAATTATTATAAATTACAAGAGAAGATACAGTGAATTGATTAGACTATTCTTGCGAATTTGGTAATTTCCTGGTAATTTGATAATTTTCGTATACTTTACATTCTGATTTTACAGTTTCGATGAAATACTTTGCATTAAAATGCTTATAGCCAATATAAAATATTTGTATATTTTAAAAGAAGACTACAAAAATAAACATTGTAATAAAGCATAAAACAGGTTTTCATCTATCTCACAGTTTTAATTCTAATAAAAGTTTCGATCACACCAACTGATAAATAATGAATAATGAAAGGTTGAAAACAATCTTTATTTATAATAATTATTTGGTATAATAGTCATTAAATAACACTAGACAATTTGCAATAAAAAAAAAATTCTTTGAGAAATCTTTGAAATCAAGACAGGACAACTCGAAGTTCACAGTGAAAATTAACTAATCACTTAAAAATATCGCTATAAAACTGCTATTTTTGTCAGTAATAATGTCATCTAAAATCCTATTTATTTAACTATCAAATTGTTAGTGCTTGATGAACATAAAAGTATTTGTGGAGATATGTAAGGCGACTCGAATTGATCACACTATCAAGAAAAAGGAATCAAAAGCCCAACCATGCAATATATAACTCAACTTCCTCTCATGAAAATTTCGTTCAAAAATAAATGAAAATCATTTCATTGATTATAGAAGATTTATAATTAAAATAAATAAGTACATGAACAGATGGGATTCATTAAACCATAAACTGAATAAGCAAAAAAATGCGTCCAACTACCAATTTGCTTAACAAGTGAACCATTCACTGCATTCAGCACTTTCAAAAATTAACAACAGTTTCTCCTTCTGAATATTTCAGAAAAGAAAAGAATAAAAATAAATATAATTTTTGCAGAAAATATTGATTATCATTTATTATTCTTATTATTAATTATTATTTTTGACATTTCCTTCTTACTTATCGGTCAAATTTAATCCATCTTCCTAACTGAATGAACGAACGAACCTTTCTAAAGAAAAATTACTAAGAATAATACTAACTATAAATTGCTGAGTAGTTGGACCTGTATGACTAGTGACAGTTTCCGTCGTTCGCCAACCATCATTTGAAGTCTGAAATATGCGATATTCAATATTTTAAAAAATCAATCTCGATATTACGGGAAAATACAGTAAAATATAACCTAAATTATTTAACCGCAAAGGTATTACTGATCTTCTTGCATTGGGTACCTTTTTCTGACGGCGATTTTGTAGATTCAGGATGATTTAAATATTTGTGGAGCTATAAAGATGTTTTGTGTAAATATGCCAAATCCGATGAACTTACATACTGCCGCTTTTGTTCATGAATCGAATATGAAGAATGAATTGGAATATCTGTACTCGTACTAAATGGAGCATTAACTGATTGTTGATCAATATAATGGAAACCAGAATCCTAAAAAAATAGAAAATTTGCCCGAGTACAATTGTAATTATTTTCAATCTCATATTTGCAAAAATTATAAAAATTTCTTCTTATAAAGTCAAAAAAAAGAAATGAATTATTAATTATTAATAAGAATTATTAAATTAATGTTTAACAAAAATTTAATAAAATAGATGGGAATATTTAATATAACAGATGGATTCGTCAAAAATCATTCTTTTTTTCGTTAATATAGCTCCACAAATATATTATAACAATATTATAATCGCACAAATAGTTTTACGATGTACATCGAAGATTATGAATTTAATAGCATATCGGTTCACGAAATCAGAGGGAAATTTCGAAAGAGTGGGATCGAGGAGCTTCAAGAAAACGAGGTGGAATTAAAATTAAGTGAATAGATCAAAATAGATCATTTTCGGAAATGATTGAAATCTAGTCAAATTTGGGGTAAGAAATTTAATACATCACTAGAACATTCTAAAATAAAACGTATGAAAAAATAAAAATCATAATAATACCACTGAAGCCAGTGGAGCAATTTTCGTTACATGACCAAACGGCGGATGTAGCTCCCAGCGTTCAGCAATTCGCCTCGTCTCAATAGCCTTTTGCGTGATTGATTTACGCTCATTTAAGAGGGTATCTTCATATAAATCTTGTATATCTGAAAGCAAAATACTGATAAATCCAGTATAAATAAAAAACACCGACATACCTTAAGCATCGCTTTGAAAAAAAAATTCAATAAAAATAAAACTGATGAAGAGAAAAATAAATATAAAAAAATGAAATTCTAACGCTTACAGCACCCATCTTTTATCTATTAAACGCTATCAAACGAGAGACAATAAATTACCGATTAATGATTGAAACAGTGCGCCTTTAAAGTTGCTGATTAATTTTTCAATTTCACGTTTCAATTCCGATGAAGTCGAGCTTACTAATGAGGCGTGGTACTCTTCAAGTTGTTCTAAAGCACGATGCGCTTCTAAATATGTTTTGCTCTTTAACTATTTTTGTAAGAAAATAAATATTTGCAAATATTTCGAATTTTTTAAAAGTTTACACGGAGAAAAACCACTTTACCTCCACTTCTGCGCACAGGCATCCTTTCCCTTTAGTTTAGCTTATTTTCGTCGATATCACTTTGAAATCGAAAGTGTTTTTTTTGGAACTATAAATAACTGCAAATTTCCTAATGATATTCATCAAAATTATGTTATAAACGACAACTAACGAAAAAACAATGCATAAATAATAATAATTACCAGCGAAATACGAAAAATAAAAATAAAAATTACAAATATTTGCGAAATTTTTCTCTCCCTCAAACCAACGATCATAATATTTCTAAGTGATTAAAATCATACAAGCAATTCGATTCTAATTCGATTCGAAAAAAAAGAACAAACGAAAGAACCAATAAACAATTTGTCCTTGGTAAAGAATAGACAGTAATAAATTATTTAATAAGAGTAATAATTATTGCATAGCAAAACAGTAACAATAATGTTATATAGTCGGTCTAAGAAACAGTAAAATGAAGAATCCATTTCGGAATTGCGGATCTGTTTTGGATTCGAGTTCCGGAAAAGCGCCAAATGAGCCACACGTTATATCCATTCTCATTAAACTTGGCGTATTTGGAAGTTTACCAAAAAATATTCCTTCGAAAAAAATAAGTAAAAAAACTTATTTGAAAAACTTACTGAGAACAAAAATTTCATAAATAAATTGAAAAATTTACAAAAACTTGTAAAAAAAAAAGAAATACTACAGAGATGAAGTGAAATTTGTTTAATATATACGATTGATGAACGAATTGCAGATTTTATAAACAAAAGTTGATGAGGCAGAAAAGAATTTCTTCTTCTTAAGAATTTACCTTTGTTTACTTATATTCTTCAACTCAACGCGATTATACTTTTATAATTACGGCAAACATTTTTAGAAACGTATGAATGATAAAATTCACTCGGAAAACAATTTTGAAGAAGAAGAAAATGATGAATAGGAATAGGAATAATATAACACTAATGGCCCAACAATGGCGCTTTGCTTTTACAAATTTTCCATTTCTCCATTTCCATATTTTTCTTATCAGTGATTCGTTCATCGAAAAATTTATCACATTTTCGAATAGCCAACTAGATGGTGCCTTACTGACAATTCATAAATCAATATTTTTCACCTCTCATTATTCGTCCATTCTTTTGCTTAAATCGAAATCAAATGATAAAAAAATGAATGGAATACAATTAACGAAACGAATACACAAATAGTGGTACCATCACCAAGGAATTTCTCTTCTTCCTCAAACTGAAAATTAATCCATAAGTGTAATAGTATTGTACATGTAATCTGCATAATGGCTTATTTCTATGCAAACGATGCTATATTAGAAAAATGGCAACAAAAAACCATTCGCACAGCATTCTCACAATGGACCAAATAGCAGCATTCATTCAACCTCTCAGATAAAACTATAAACCATTTTGGAGATTTGTTTCTTGTTAATAGGGTCGATTTCTCGAACGTATTGTTTTCCTCAAACAAAACTTTCTTCCAAAATAAGAAAATGGTCATATATTTATAGCAAATTAATACGATCTGATCCTAACGAATGGAATTTTTACGATTTTTGCAATGAATAAAAATCATTAGCACAAAGCAATAAAAAAATAACAACTCCTTATAAATATATTATCAAAATATTCACCAAAGAATTAATACTGGTCACGCTTCGCTTAATCAATTTTCTAGCCGTTTTCCTAATACAACTCAATACAAGAAATTTTTATTATATAAGAATTCACTAAGAATTTTCATGTCATATTTAAAAAATTATAAATCAGCGAATGGCTAAGATGCTTAGCTGTTTGCCTTCAATACGATATAAAGTACGATTCATGAGAAATTAATTATGAAACAACAAATCAATGATCAAAAAAATAGATCGAGTTACTATTGAACGAAAAACAGCATTTAGCGCCAAAAATTCCGGTAAAAAAATGATAAAAAAATTCAAAAAAAGTCATCGAAGACAATAAAAATGTTTGTCGATGGGAAAAAAGAATCGGAAGAAAAAATTGTTGAGTTATACCATTCGCAATTTCTGTATAGCTCCCTAATAATGCGATGGAGAATCCACAAAAAATTGCAACAATGTAGCGAAACCAAGGTCGCCATCCCAGGGATTATCGCGTATAGCAAAATCCGACCTGAAATTAAATCCTTATCCATTAGTAAGAATGTTGAAGAAATAAACGCTGAAGAAATCTGATCATAATAACCAACGGAGATAATTTTGAACTCGTTTTTTTAAATAATCGCGAAAAAATCTAAAACAAAAATTCAAAATAAAAAATCTAAAAAAGAGATAAAAGAAAGATAATTAACGAAAAAGAAATAAAATTATAAATTAATAAAAATAAAATATAAAATAAAAATAAAAAATATGGTTAAAATTTGGAAAGAAAAAATGGAGAAAAATACCGTTACCGTTCATGAAAAATAATTCCTGCACGAATCAAAAGAATTCATCATTCGATATCGATAAAAATCAATCAAATCGTTAGAGATGATAGGTTTTATTGCGAAGGTCAACTTCAGAAGGTCATGGGATTTGCATATATTATACATTAAAGCTATTATTACTTTTGTATATATATGTATATTAACACAAACGAATAACCAATAAAATCACCGAACTCATATTTATTAATTCTATGCGGTCAGTGAAATATACGAATGGAATGCGGTCCTTAGCCTGAGGTCCTTAGATCCCAGTGAAAAGTGTGAAATTTTTTATTTCGCCAATTTCTAACTGAAATTTAAGCATTTTCCCTAAAATCTGAATAAATAAGAACAAATATCAAAATCATATAAGAAAATAATTTATAAGCAATTTCAATTTTTTCACCAATGGAAATCACCGATTTCATATTTTCCAAAATAAATATAGAATGTGTCCATTGGACTCCATAAACAGCCATGATGGTCCAAAAGCACAAAAAAAGGGCTTAATTTCAGGAGGAGAGCCAAAGTCGCTGAAAAAAAGAATAAGAACCATAATTGTAGGGTATGATTTTGAATGGCAAAAATCAAGCATATTAGGTCAAAAAAAATTTGTACTGGGCAAACCTTTCGTGCAGGCGAATGAATAGTAAATACCCACCCAAAGTGCGCAATGAAATAATATTTCCAGCGGGGAAAGAATACTTTCGGATCGTTCGTCAAGTTCGTAAGAGAAAACTCAGTGGGTTGCTGCTCTCATCTCGGACCGCCAATGCTGCAGTTCCATGCCCCGCATGAACCCGCCTTTCGCCGCCGACCCACTATATTTTCATCCCCAAATGACTCCTCGCAAAATTTTTCTCTCACCTGACAAGCCAATGAAATCGAAAAACGAAGCAGATACTATTCATATAAACTTTATCAAAACAAAATCAAATCAAAACAAAAAACAACAAAAAACAACATAAATTGATGACTTAGACCGCGAAATAGCACGAGCTAATTTACGGTTTCAGCTGCACGCAAATCTTAAGATGCATGTTAAAGCGAAATGCACAGAACTACAGTTAGTGGGAAAAAGAGTGGTGGGGGAAAGGGGGGGGGGGGGGGGGGGGGGGGGGGGGGAGGATATTTTTGATTAATTAGATAATTATTAAACAAGTGATATATAGTCAAATAGCTCGTTAAATATGTTATAAAGCCACTTCTTTTGCCCTTCCTCTTCCTCTTTTCTTTTGATAATGGGCATTTAATATTTGCAATGCTTGTTTGGTTGACGCCACTTATCGTTGGAGTGGGAGCATTTCGATAGAGAGTCACTTGTGGATAAAGGCACAGGTCAATTATCCTTTTATCCGCAAATTGCCCTTAATAAATTGCCCCAGGTTAAATGAGTCTCTAAATTTAGCATTTTAATTCATTTAGGAAATGTACTTTTTCTAAAGCTATTATTATATAAATTAAACATTTCATATATTGTGGAAAATATAAGAACGGCTAAAATACAGATCCATAGAACAAATGGTGCCAGTGGTACTTATGTGTCCAACAGCCCATCGAATTGTCACCAAACAACGAATGCGAAAAGTTATGTTGCGGTCTTAAAAATCGAAAATAGAATTCCAGCTAATAATCAGTTGACCACCATAATCATCAAAGAATTAATTAATGAATGATTAATATTGATAAAGCAATACCCTTGAATCAAAGATGATTTGTCGGCGACTTAGCTGCAAGAAATATGAATCAAGAGGTCAATGAAATGAATCAAGAAAGGAATGGAAAACAACAGGCTGACGACAGCAACAACGAACAACTGACAATCGGACAAGAGTCGCCAAAGGAGCGATGAAAAAGAAGCAAAAAGCTATCCTTTACTATCATTGAAAGTTTATCATATTAGCTCGACAAGTCGAATCAAATTAAAAATTAAATGTACTGTTAAAGAAGAAAAAAAGCAACGAAAAAATTATACGAGGAAATGGAAATGAGCGATAAAACTGATAACTGATACGAGATTATCAATATTATTATCAGAAATAGATAAAAAAGTGATAATTTAGTTTTTGAAATTAATCAAATCAGATTCAAAGAGAATTTTATAAATTTATATATTTTATAAATTTTTCGTAAGTTTTATAGTCGAAAACTTTGCGGGGGGTAAAGAATGAATGAAAAATAGCGAATGCACATGCACATATGTTGCGATACAGTGTGGTAACAACAAGAATGCAGTGCATGAAAGAAGGAAGAATTTTCAGAATGAAACGAAAGTTGCTGATTGTCTGTCTTCTTGAAATTCTTTTCTAAAAAGGATCATCAAAACATTTTTATTATTTTTAATTTACAAAACAAAACAAGAAACTTCTAAAAATTAATTATTTAATAATAAGAAAATTAGATAAATAAGAATAAAATTCCTTGAATTTTCGATAATTTTAAAGAATAAAAGGAATCGATTCTTTATTTAAGTGGTTTTCTGAGGTTTTTCTTTAAAGGTCCTCGCCATTACTGGTTAAACTCGCTCCGCTGGCTTGTCGCACTGGACAAATCGAATAGAGATGGTGCTAGTGAATTTTACTAGAAGAAGAAAGTGTATCGACATATCGAAAGTGTATTCATAAAGTGTATCGACATTCGTTTATGGAATTCTGGTAAAATTCTGGTATCTCTTTGCTTGGAAAATCCAGCAAAATCAAGCTATGAGCTTAATAAGAGCAACCTCAATTAAAGTAGAACAATGACCGAAAATGGATCGAGGATTTTTACTGAATCACTCTCCATTGCTCACCACTGCTCGTTAGGCTCTTTCTACTGACTTAGTGGATCCGAAAAACTTGCCAAAGAGCCTCGTGGCGGCACAGCTAAATCACCAGCATCACTTGTATTGGATTCTAAATAATAGCAATCTGTGGTATTTTTAAAATTTAACATTAATGGTACGAAAATTATTATTTAATAATATTATTATGAATGCAAAAAATTTGAAGACATTTTAAAAGTCAATTATAATTGCCATGTAAAATTCAAATAATCTTTCATTATATCTATCCTCTCGAATAAATGAGAAAAAATTTTAAAAGGAATTATTATTATTATTCCTATTATTTATTTATTATTATCTGTATTATTACTATTATTATTATTTTTTCTAAAATCAAAATTTATTTTAATTTTTCATTTTAAAAATTTAAATTTTAATCAAAAGCTTTTTAATATCTACAAAATTTTTTGCATTAAAATTTTCAGTTTTTTCAATCCTTAAATTTTATATTATTCTTATCATTCTTAATGTATTTATATTTATTATTAATTATTTTTTTATTATTGATTATTATTGAGATTAGCATTAGTGTCAATATTTTAGGAATGGTTAGCAAAAGAATCCCTTTGGTTCCTGTTACGAAGAAAAACGGCGGTGATTAACTTATAATATATAACGAAAAATTTTGTCGACATTTCTCAATTCAATAAAAAAGCATCCTTTCTCGATATATTTTATTTATTTCACTGGAATAATTAGGCTAATTTTAAATATTTTCTCTTTAAAATCATTAAAAATTGGAAACCTTTTAATAAATTTCACTTTTTCGGTAAAAAAAATTACATATTTATTTCAAATTAAAAATAAATAAATAAAAAATAAAAATTAAAATTTAAATATAAGATTTGAACAAATTTTTTTCAAATAATGTAAATTTATGTTTAATCAATTTACATTTAATCAAATAGATTTATATTTAAATACGAGAACGAGTTTTTCGCAATAAAATCGAGAATACTTTTTAAATTAATTCTACTAATGCACTATAAGAATATGCGAATAGTATTGTATTATTAGATTATAATACGTACAAATATAATAAGCTTTTCATTAGGAAATCTGAGTGGTACTTGGATCCAGTCGTATTCCTATTGAATGGCCCATTTCAGTAGTCAGTGAAGTGGGTTTAACCAAAAGCCATAAAACTGTCTAATTAAGTCAACTGCAACCAAATAAATGAGTACTCTCCATTTAAATAATTAAATATTAATGCAATAATCAACCACGCACAATACCTATTTACAATTTTTCGCTGGTTAATATCGTCTGATCGTCACCATATTTTCACCTTTAATTTGAACCATAACAAAGGAAAAAATTATTTTTCGTTGATTATTAAGTTAAGAATTTCGATAACCCATTCGTCACCGTAGAATCGCTTGGGAATAAAGCGAATGACAGAATAACTCCAAAAACCAATCTGATTTCGGTATACTAATTTGATTTGAACGGACACATACTAACGCATACTATTTTATTGTAACTGAAGCAATGTAGCACCCAAGCGATGGTGGAAAATTTCTCCCATTAACTTATTCTTCATTTCCCTCTAATAATTCGAGCATTAGGCTGGTTCCACTAGCCACAAGGATAAGACGTTTCCAAGTCGCTCGATCCGATGATATATCAGAGAGAGCCATCTGAGATAGCATTCATTTTTCCATATTAACTCTTACCATCATTATTTTTTTAAATGTTTTATCAATACTTATCAGTATCAAATCAAAGAATTTAACATTAAAATTTAATTTTAATTTTCGTGAAAATAAATTTAAATTTTAGTTAATTATGATTAAAGAAAAGATTAGCAAAGATGGCAACGAAAAAAAAAATTGACCAATTTCGATATGAATCAACCAGTAATAAATAAATTCTTAGAATAAAATTTATCATGATTTTACGATTTTAGGCGATATGAAAACTGTAATGTCCTTGTGATCGTCATTGTCACACTGCGATCACCTCAAAAACTAAACAATTTCTTCCTTTTTGCATAAAAAGTTTTTTTTAATGCAAAATTAAAATAGCCAGAAAAGACCAATTGCAAAACTTCTCCATTATCCTTATTTGCTTATGGACTATCCATAAAGGATTATAGCAGTTCGAATTACATATGTATAATGACAATTTCGTCCTAATACCAATTCAATAATCGTGGATATAAATGCACCATTTCAATAATTATTCGATGTAATTGCGCGGAAATAGACGTTTATAACCGAACTGAATAACAGCGAAACCAGTATTGGTTCTCCTTTCAATAAATGTACAGCAACAGCTTATTAATAGATTCGTAAACTATATCAGCTAATAACCAATATGTGACAATTGATCGACGGCATGTTATCTTGCAAAATATATTTAATTTTTACAGTAATAATTATTTTAATAAGGTTTTTGAAAGGAGATAGAAAAGTTCAATAGACAATAGCTTTAAAAATTTTGCACTTGCTAAAACCGAAGAGATCGCGCAAGCGATTCTCGAGCTCGTAAGCTGAACGATATGGAGGCTTAGATACGGCTTTAATTAGGCACTGCTTTGGGCCAAGAGGCTTGAAGACGTTCTCTTCCTTTTAGCCACTAAAACCAGAAATGGTGGGGACTTTTAGAAAGATAAAGCAATAATCACCCCATAATAAGGTCTTTTAATAAGGTCTTTTGAAAGAAGATATGAAAAGTAGACAATAGTTTTAAAAAATTTACACTTACTAAAACCGAAGAGATCTCGCATAGGAACAAATCTACTCCTCAGCAATCTTCTGGATTTTTCTTAATAGCGGTTTTATTTCTGCCAAAATATTGGCCAAAATTTTTGGAATAAAAACTTAGATTCGACCATGAATCGAACAGTGAAAAAAATTGGAAAAAAAAATTTAAGAAAAGTGATGAAGTGATAAAACATTTAGTAATTTGTTATAATAATAAAACACTTAAGAAATTCAAAAATAATTCAATTATTTAGTAAAAATCTATGAAAAAAAGAAATCAAAAATAATTTTTGAATGAAAAAGTGGAAAATATATAACTGATAAACTGATAAAATGAAAATTTTTAGAAGCGAAATAATCCAATGAACATTTGACTGAAGTTGTTAGGTCGATTAGTCGATCGATGGGTCGGTTAGCCGATCGAAACGGTCGCTAAGGACAAATAAAAACCTTTTATTAAAGGTTGACAAAATATATTTATCGATCTATGCACACAATGCGAGTATAAACGACAACGCTAAGTATGAAACAGAAAGGGACGAACTAGTTAAAATTGCTAACTGAAGAAATGTACGCTTCAAAGCAACAAATCATAACGTTAAAATTCTGCAGAATTGCCATATTGTCGTAATTTTTTAATGGCCAATTAATTGGTGTTGGTGACTCACTTGTGCTCCTATCTCCAAGTGACTCTCTGGCTAAATGTTCTGCTCCTTAATAGCCAATGAAGCGAGCCCAATCAAAAATGATAAACTTTCTCTCAATTTCTTTAGGACTCGAATTCGACCGGCCGTGTATGAACTTTTCTTGCTTTAACGCAATATTCTGGCTGATATAGCTGATTATAATCCCGCAGAAAAAATAGAACCAAAAAAAGCGAAACGACGAAAAATTTCCATCCACTCCAATGATGTTCATTCAAATTCCTTATAGCATTTTCTAGAATTTTATTGGCCTTAGGGGCCAATAAATTGTTTATATTCCTTTTGAAATTACGGTATTTTAAATCGGATTTATAGATTGGATAAACCATTCAAATCATGAAATTAAATACTTAACTTCCAATTTAATTGTAATATTTTTTTATAGATTTAATCAGACTTATACAACGCATTTTATAATCTCAGTTTGGAGATTTTAAATTAAAAGAATACTTAAATTTATTTATATTTTTAAATTTAATTGCTTTAAGAATTTCAAGCAATTTTCGGTCCAAAGGCTCGTGTAAGGCTAAGTGCTATTAATTAAGACGCAACTAAACTTAATTTATTGTGCAAGGTTTTTCATCTATAATTAAATTATTTCCAAAATTAGCTAATTTTTTCTCGTCGAATAAATCAGTCGTCATTCATGGTCATTTAAAAAATTACATTATTTTAAAATATATATTATATTAAAAATAGAAATAAAAAGTGCTTGATGGCACATGTCGGCACGAAATTTTATTGAGATAAAATGCTTGAAATGGTAAATACTCACTATTACTGGTTAAGCTAGCACCCGCTAGGTATTCATATGATTGGAAATTTTACCAGAGATAAAAAATTATTATTTTGGGATGGCAATTCATGTGGGCAGCCAATATCATCTTGATTTTTTAATGATAGGTAGCAGCACACCATTATTTCTCAACTATCCACCACTCGACTAATTTTCTATAATTAGAAAGATGAGGAGTATATTTTTAAAATATCTTTGTTATATCTGTCCCAGCGGAATCAGACCATAAATTCCCAAGTGGCGTTCTGGCGAGAAGACTTCGTCAAATATCAAAAGCATCTTGGTTGCGGACCAGATTTTCTACATAATTTTATTTAGTTATCCTTTTTGCAATCAAATCATATTTTTTTGATAACAGTTAATGCCAGATAATTACGTAAGAATTTCGAATGATAATAGAATGAAATTTAGTATAAATAAGAAAAAATGTAAAAACGTTCAATTATTGTTTTATTACGACCTTTAGAAGGGAATGGTTCGACTTTTTATCAATTTTTTATCAATGTGATAGGTGCATGATTCTTAACTTATAATCGGTACTTGCAAATTCGAAATTCGAAATCAAATAGTTTTGATGAATAAATCGAATTCGTTCAAGCGATTAAATGAGGCAAGTTTAAATGACATAATCCATGTCATTTTTCTTTCATTTAGAGCAGATAATAATAGTAAAAAAAAAATAATCCAAATAAAAAATTTAGGAAACTCAGCTGATCTAACTCAGCTGATTCGCCTATATAGGATGTGAAGCAATAATTTATTGCTCGCTTCGTTGGCTTATTGAACTGGATAAATCTTGCCAAGCAACTGTTTGGTGATTAGCGATAGGGGTGCAAATAGGTCGCCAACATCATCGTGGTTTTTGAAAGACAAGCAGGAGAAAATTTGCGTTGTGAGCAACAACCAAATGTGCTATTCGTTTTCTTTTTTTAAACAATTAAGGAATATCTTAGATCATAAGAGTACAGTTACTTTTGTATTTAGCAAATGCAACTGCCTCTGCTAATGAGATTGCAAAAATATTCAATAGGCCTAAGAAAATTGTAGGAGAAAATAAAAAGTGAACAATAGAATAGCGATTTATTTATTGAAAATAGACCACAAATGTGCACAGTTTAGGTGTGTGTGCATGGCCAAGTTATAACTGATAACGAATTTTAAGTGTGCAAGAAGATTCGATTCCATGTTACGCTGATAATTTCTTGCGATTTTGATTTATTTATACTTAGAGTGATAATGATCTAATTTAAATTAAGCTTAATTTTTATTTGTAGGCGACTTATAGCGAAATGCTAAATCTTAGATACGTTCATATTTTTCATGCTTGAAAAACAGCAAATTTCAAGGGGAAGCCCACATATAGCAATTCTTTTTGGGCAAAACCGAAGATCCAGCGCAGAAAATTTTCATTGTTCTGGGACTACAAGAGGATTATAAAGTCTCATGAGGGTTTGAAATGATACACAGTGGCGATCAATCTGAACTATAATGACTTAAGTAAAATAGCTTTGCAAAATATTTCACCTTGTAGCAAGTGGAACCGGTCAAATCATTAATTGCTAAGAAGTTTGATTTAGCAATAATGGGCAGAATTTTTGAATACCAAATCTTCTTCTTCTAACAGCTCACATCATTACTGGTTAGGTTGGCTCAAACGGCTACAAGGGTAAGACGCTTCCAAACGGCGCGGTCTGATGCCATCGTCGACAGAAATAGAAGCCAACCCTTTTTCCACCGTCTAAGTCCATATGTTGCTGGTCCACCTATACGTCCAAAATCTTTCCTGACCGTATCAGCCCACGTGTTAATTGGCGCACCTCGCTTTTAAGCCATCCATCACACAGTTTAGCAAGTAACGAAATATGCGATAATTCTTGTGGTGGACGACGGAGAATGTGCTCTAACCACCGAAGGCAACGCTCTGTGATAAGATTATTAATACAGGTGGTATTTGATCGAAGGTGATGCGATCATGTGATATTTTATCCGCTCAAGGGACCTGTAAAATATACCTTAAACAAAAGTGGTCAAAGGTAGATATCCTTCTTAATATCCTCCACTCTCATTGGCCATGTCGCAGAACCATATAGCAAGATCGAACGAATCGTGGCTATATAGATGCGGGCTTTTGTTTTAATGGTAATTTCACGACGGCTCCATAAAGGTTTCGTCAACCTGAAAAAAGCTTTTCTAGCTGCCTTGATCCAGGCTATAATATCGTTTTTTGCGTGCCCATTTGGTATTAGAGTGGAACCAAGGTATTTAAAATCGGACACTCCCTCGACGACAATGAATTTACAAAAAGAGGCATTTTATCAGGTTCTTGGACATAAGACGAATACCAAATACTAAAGCAAGATTTTCCGAAAAAACCAAATTTACTAAATATCAAATTTTGGTGAAGTTTTCATGAAGATCGCGAGAATTCAAAAATTTTCTGCTCGAATTGACAATATTAATATGTTATTACTATTATAATTCAATTTTCATATGATTTTCTAAAAGAGATAGCTGAAGTCCCAATTCATGGCGAAATTCTCGTTTTTATTGCAAGAAGTGTCCTTTTATTGTTTAAAGTTATGTCAGTGCTTAGTTGATGGAATTATAGGAAATTAGAAAACAGTGAAAACCATTTGGACATTTCTAGGCACTAAGAGTATACGATAAGAGTACATTCTATTAATTTATTAATATTAAATGAATTATTGATGGGTTAAATGTTTTGTTGGAGCTAAAATGGCTTCAGAAAGAGGCTGCATCCGGTCTCTAACACGGCTTTTACCCACCCTACTGAAACTTAACGAAACTATTAATTTTGAAGAAAAATTCTAAAAAATCCCTGAATTTTTGTTTAAATATATACTATTAATAATATAACAATTATTTATCTTTATTCTGATTTTAGGCTAATTTTAAACCAATTTTTTTTCTTTTATCCGACAAATTTCATCGAATTTTTCCGTATACATAAAGAAATTGTAGTTTAATTGAAATTTTCATTTTTACGGAACTTTTTATGAAGAAACTATGATTTACTTTTAATCTTAAAATATTTATTAAAAACCCATAAAAATCAGCAGTAATTTGTACTTTAATAACAAATTTCTTGAAAAGTTATTATTTAAATATATTTATATAATATAATATTTATATATTATATTATAATATATTTATAATAATATTTAAATATAATATATATATTTTTATTTTATTATTTTATATATATATATATATATATATATATATATTTATATAAATATTTGCATATATATATTTATATATATATTTATGAATATATATTTTAAAATATATTTATACGAATTATTGAAGGTGAATTTATAATAATTGCTAGGTGCAAAACCATAATCCACTGCTAATCATACCATCCAAATGTTCGTTATCATTGACCAATTGGCAATTATAGTCTTAAAATATTAGAGAATATTCATACCTTTTGTTTTAGAATATTCATATTCATTTTGAGAAGAATATGCTAACATCTTTAGTTTACTAATGAATTGCCAAAGATGTGCTCGCATGCATATAGATAATCCAATTTCTTAAGTATGCCCAAATATAGAACATTGCAGTTAAGTTATAAGTTGCTTCGGCTAGTAATCAATGGCTAAGTCAAACTAAGGTTTTAGAAGAAGCCATAGAATCAGATTTACAATAAAAAATTAAAGGATTTATCAAAGATTAAGGCTTAAAGGATTTATTATTAAATGGAGAAAAACATATTAAAAACAAGCAGCGCTGCAACTGCAATTTTCATCAGTTTTCAGGTAAAAACAATTTTTCCAGCAAATAAATTTAAAAGCCATTCTTTGCTTTATCACTCAGTTAAAGAAGATCTGCGGTTGCGACAGAGCTATTATAATTATTTATAAATTATTCTTATATTTATTTATAGAAATTTCTTATAAAAATCTAAGAAAAATTCACATTTTATAGCAAATATCATTTTCATTTGTCTTGAATAGTATTCGAAAAAAAGGTGCTGGTTAACTATTTTACCACTGCGATTGAGACTGCACTAGCCATGTTTCCAGAAAAAGGAATCGTATTTCGCAAGGATTTCCAAAAAGTTTTGGTGACACTGTATATCCGTCTGCTCTAGTATGATATAACTGTGTAACAGTAATTGGTGCAATGTTGGAAACCAATCAGTCGGATAGATCTGATATAATATATATAATTCTATTTTAGCTAATAATTTAATATACTTGTTTTATTTAATACGAATAATTTTGAGATAATGCAATGAACGTCTTTATAATTCTTCCAGAATATGTTTAAGTTCTTAAAATTTATTAGCATAAAATGAAGAAACATTGGTAAATAAAATGATATTCCTGATTAAAGAATGAAATGACTGAATTGTGTGAACGAAGTTGTTCGATTTATTCTATTTTACTTTATTGCTCCATATTTTTAAAAGAATGACACAAGCGAAGCCATTTGGAAGTGCTCGCATACCCATGTATATGTCGCTTACAAGTCGCTTGTATATAAGTCGCGTGAGAGTCGCTCGTATATATAAATCGCTTATATAAACATAATGAATACATACTATTTTCAAAAAAAATTTATTTTTAAGAATAAATATTGTCAATTGTTCTAGTGAAAAAATCAATGGACAATATCACCGTGGAAACATGAAAATCTTATAATTTTATTATTATTGTTTATCAAAATGAATTAGCGGCGATTTGTACTTTTTTTTGCTCAAATAAGTTGTCGTTTAAATAAGGAAACAATTATTTCTTTTTGTTATTAATTTGTTAATTATTATTGCTACATTTGATAAAACCGCATTATTTCACACTTTTTTCTGGCATTTTTGTCATTCTGTCGTTCATTTTTCTATAATTGGCGCAAAGTGTTTGGCATTTAATAGGGCTTATCTTCGCGCTTATCACTTTGCAAGATTAAAACTGGTAATAAAGTGGAATTCGCAAATCTGCTAAAATTTACGCCTCGATAACTGTAAATTGATTCGCCGGCGAAAGTGACTAATCCGAGAAGTCAATAGAACCAATGCAAACTAAAAAATAATTGGTGATTGATGCTAAAAAGAGGAGAAAAAAATAGTTTTAGGTTCACATAAGGTTACTTTTTGATTTATTGCAGTCGTCTATCCGATTCACATTCGATTTATTTTATTTTACTTTATTACTCCATAATTTCAAATTTTTTTAAATGGTTAATCTTCGTAAATATTTTACTTTCACAAAAAAATGATTCATAATGATTCAAGAAATATTTTTCATTCACACTTTCGTTTACTTCACAATCGTAAAAAATATTTTTCCAATTTTTTTATTATTTTTATATTTACACACTTTCTTTTTATAAAAAGAAAAAGATAATTGATTTCTGAGCGAGAAAGAAATTGATATTTACATAATAAAAAAAAAGTAGCACACATTTTCTTTTTTTTAATTGGCAAAACATTTAATTAATTTAATTACTAACTCAATTATCATTTTTTTATCAGTTTTTATCTATTGACCATTTATCATTTGTAATAATATTTGTAATATGAAAAAAAAATTATGTATTTAAATTGAATATTTAAAATAGCGCTCGCTTTTTCATTAAAATCATTTATGGTTAAAAATTTTATTTTATTTTTAAAAGAGTGCCCTAATTTCTCTCTCGAATTTTCTCTTCAAATAATTTATTATAAAAATTATTTATAGAATATTATAAAATAAATAAACTTTATGAAAATCAAAATCGAGTGGTGCGCTCTCTCTATTTCTAAATTATCAAATGATAAAGATATTCAATGATATTCATTCTAAGAGCCAATGAAACGAACCAAAGCAGGAATGATAAGCGCTGTTAAACAATAGTGTCATTATGAATTCCAAGAAAAAATTTTATTAGCCTTTAATTCAAAGTTTAATGAATTAAATTCTAAGAGTGCTTAAGCGTTTATCTTTGATTTAATATTTGTAATAATATTTGTATGATAATAGTTAAGCTTGATTTTTTCATTATGAAAAATTTTATTATAAGCACAACATAAACATTATGAGGGTTCTTTGAAAAATTCTTTTATAACCTTTAACCTTTTATCTTTTAACTTAAAAACTTTAAACTATGAAAATACAACTTTTATTGCTAAAATGAAATTTCTTTAGACATTTTTTGCGGAGATTTAATTTTAAAGTTATATAAAGTTATATAAAGTAGCTTTGTTAAAAACATTAAATTTATAACTTTTTTCAAAATATACGTTAATTGATTTATTTGGTTTTTGGAAGGTTTTTTTTAGTAGCCTTGGTTACTAAATAAAAAATTTGCACTTCATAATAGTTGAACCTTTCTTGATCGGCGAACTGCAAATAAGCATAATGAACGCTAAGCATTATCATAAACATACCTTATTGCATATTCACACTACTTGCAATTACTGCCAGGCCTTATTACATATTCACATTGCTTGCGATTATTGCTAGGCCTTATTGCATATTCACACTACTTGCAATTACTGCCAAGCCTTATTACATATTCACATTGCTTGCGATTATTACTAGGCCTTACTATGAACATATCTCTTGCAAATGTCACTTTTTTTTCTTCTCTCGACTATAATTATAATTAAATTAAATATTTTGACTGATTTTTAATGAAATGTTTCAACTGAAGATTAATGCTTTTATTACATTATATTCCTTCATTCTTTAGCTTTCTTTGACATTGTTTGACCAGATTTCTAAATTAATTGGCCCCACTGAATATGCCTAAATGTCTTTTTGGAAAGCTTATTGGGAAGAGAGTTTCTTAGCAGCCATCCGGATTTCACTTTTAATGAAATGTTTATTGCCGTCAACGCCTAGGAATTGCGTGCTGCTTGCCATGAGCCAAAGCAGTGTCTTTTCTAAATTACTAAATTTATTATTAAAATTTGTGGTGAAAAAGGAGAATTAATATTTTAAATACCAATAAATTGAGCTTTCCCATTATAAATGATCGTTTTATTACTTTCGATATGAAAGTAAAATTTCTTTTTTTAATGAGAAAATTCAACAATTTTATTATTTCATCTACAATGTCTACTTTAATAAGTTTCCATTTTTCTATAGCGAAAAGATTTTATATAAAATATTAAATATTAATAAATACTAATTAATATTAAATTAACTGAATATTAATGGAAAAAAATTCAAAAAAAATTAAAATATTTTTAATTAATAAATTAATTTTAATTAATATTTGGGCAACCAAATTTATTAAAAAAGAAACGAGTCAGCTTATTTGCAAAATTTACAAATAAATTTCATTTAATAATAAATAATTTTTTTCGCTTTTAAAATAAAAAAATTTAAATTGCAACGGAAATTTTAGAAAAAACGTTGATTAGCCGATGAAATTTGTCAAATATTTTACTCCAAAAATATTTTATACGCCTCTCTCCTGATTGCAATTTTAATTATAAAAGAAAACTTCTACAATATAACCTGGATTCTCTGTCAGTTCGTCGGATTAAGCAAGAATTACTTCTAAGATTCTATATGGTTAAACTAGATTGTTCAAAATACTATAATTTTACGCTAAATTTAAATCCAACAAGAACTAATGGACTAAAATTACTAAAATCTATGTGTAAAACTAAACTAAGGACTCATTTATTCGTAATATTAATTACTGGAATAAACTACCAAACGATATTGTGCGCCATTTAGCTAACTTAAAAAAAAATTAAATAATATCATTTATAATATTATTTAAAAAGTTCACATCATGCAGGAAGTGTGAAATCTCGATTTTTACCATCCGAGTTGATTCGAATTGTAATATATTATAATATTCTGCAATTCCCTCTTTATTTCCTCTTTAAATTTTTAATTTTTGTCATATTTTCAGTTTTCTTATTAAATTTTATTATGTTTTTTTTACCTGTTGTTATTAATACAAACACATATCGTTGTCGCCATGCTTGGCTGGTTTTCAATAAATAAATGAATAATTTTTTATTTTTTATTGAATAATTTACTTATACAAAATAAATTTTAATATGTCCTCAGGCGATTATTTCTCAAAATTTTTTTTTAGTTTCAAAATGAATAAGTAATAGAAAAATAAATTCAAAGAAATAATTTTTAAAGGAAATATTCACAAGTTTTATATCGAAATAATTCGTTTTAAAGCACTAATTTAATGTAAAATTAATAAAATTAATAAATGATAAATTAATAAAATTTTATCAATGCATATTTAAAAGAGTTCATTGGATGTAAGGAATCGGTTCGACCGACAAAAAGCTTGAGTTCCGAATGGTACTATAAATTCAGTTATACTGCTATTTCCAAGTAAGACTAACAAAACCAATAGTGCGGTAAGCCTAATCACAACTATTGGTGTAACGAACATTTCGAGTGCAAAACTTTATTGTAAAATATAAAAGAAGCGCTTTAAAAAATAATTGATAACTACTGTTGCTCATCTTTTTATTGTTTATCAGCCAAACATTAATTATCTTTTTTTAATTTATAAAATAGAAATTATTTCTAAAGCGTAGAACTGGATTGGGACGTTTGTTTCATAGAATTTCGAATTTCGAGTAGAATTTCTTTAAAAAAAGAAATTCTGTTTTCATTTCCTTTGTCAGATTTCATCTTGGAATTACTTAAATCTATTGGTAATCGCAACTTATAACCTTCGAAATTAACTTAACTAATTAAGTAATATTTTTATTTTCCAATGTGTGATTTCCTTGTTAAATAGTTTCTGTTGATGATAATTTTAAAAAAATGATAATTATCAAAAGCTTTAAATTCTGAGAGAATCTGAGAGAAAGTGCTGAGATAGAAATTGATAAACACTTAATCACAGAAATTTTGGTTTTCATCATAAATTTTTTAGATGACAAATGACTTTAAATCTTTGCTAATGGTTAAGAGTTTATCAATTTTCATCAATCTTATATAAGTTTATGTTTTTATTTTTGTTACCTATTAATTTTTTTAACACAAAGCGTAATAATCGAAAAAACTAATAAAATTGGAAAGTTTGCAAAAATTTCGATTAGTGAAAAAGCATTTTAATATTTAAAAAATTATTATTTCGAGTTATAAATTTTTATAAACTTCTTTTGCAGTTTTTTGTGCAAAAATAGATTTATTCGGTTGAATATTTATATAATTCAATGTCATTTTTACTTTCTTTCTTGAAAATTTTGAAAAATCAAAGTTTTTTCACATAATTTTCAAAAAAAATCTTTATTTATTTATTCCATAATTATAAAATAATTTTGAAAATTTTTTCTTATAATTTTGTCCGAGGAAAGCTCTAATTTAATTCTTCTAATTTTTAGATTATTTTTATAAACTTATAACTGGTAATTACTCGGATTAACATCGGTTATTGTACTTATACTTCAACAATTGAAAAAAACTATTCATTAAAAATCTAATAAGTGGTTTTGAATTTCAGATATGTTTCTTTAGTTTGATGGAAATTAGAGACACTGAAATTCGACTGCTTTATATTGGCGCACCTCAGAAAAATATTCTTGTATATTTTTAATATTTAATATTTAATATTTTTTTAATATTTTATATTCTTTTTACATATTTTGCATTACTTACTAATTACTATATTTAAGTTCCAATTATGGTGGATATTCATAAATACTTCCCCTAATATTGTCCCTCATTTCTGATGTATGTGGTTCCACTGGCCACAAAGATGATCTCTTTTGGATTTTATTTTTTGTTTTAATAATTTTTATCTAATCCCTTAGTTTCCTGAAAATAATACAATATTGTAACGTTCACCTATATTTTGACTATTTTTGCTTAATTTTGCTAACTTTCAGTTCGAAAAAATACGGGCAACAGCTATTAAATGCGAGAAACATGTTACATACGCAGATACTTTCTATCTCAAATACAATATCGATGGTGAAGAAGTGACTGTGGAATTATTCGATCCAGGCTTGGTAAATAAATTTTATTGATAATGGTGAGAGATAAAAGAAATATAAGTTTACAAGTTTTATTAGTTCACTAGTCGCATGAAAATGGGTGGATTAACGATAAATGTCAATGGTGATAATTGGTGTTAACGGATTATACCACTTCTCGAGCTCAATAAATCTATGCCCATGTATGTATTCCAATGTTCAAAACTGTCCTTTTTTTCAAGGAGCGCCTTTCATTTGTAATTAGGTCGCTAACTTGTGAGATCAAATGAATGTTGCCTCTGATGTCACTTCAGAAGCATAGATGAATCGCCAGTATCACTCGACTTATAAATATCCTTAATTAATACCTAGAAATAATATACATAAAAAAGTGTGAAATCCAGAAAAATTTGTTATTATCAAAAAATTTTTAAAAAAATTTTTTTTTTTGTACAAGCATATTCGAATGAATGAGCGATATATATTTTGAATATTGATGAATATTGTAAATCGAGAAGGAATTTGTTTGCTTAGTGGTACTTATGATACCAAAAAACAAATAAATTCACAATAGAATCGTGAATTTTATGGTAAAATTTATAATGATGGCCATTCTTTCCTTTATTTTCTTTTCTCGAATAAAAATTTTTTAATGATAAATTATAAATTTATTATTAAGGAACACACGGGTGCAAGAGAAATGGGTATTCAAAGAGCTCATGGAGCAATTTTGGTTTATTCTGCATGCTCAACAGATTCACTTCAATGGATCACTGAAGTTTCAGAAGATTTTTCTAAACGGAAAGACAAACACAAAGTGCCTTTTTTACATATAAACAAATTTGCCTAAAAGTGACTTCGGGGAAGATATTTTGAAATTGAAAAAAAATAAAAATAATGAAGTAAAATATTTCAAATATTAAATTTTGAGATACCTATAGTTCTGATTTCAATCGAGGATAATTTAACGGATGGATTAGTAATTGAGAAAGCATCGGTTTCTCAGTCATCTACATCTGAAAACTACGAATTTGAAGATTCGCCATTGAATCTTGAATTAACGCCTAAAAGGATAGTGGAAAATTCACCCACAAAAACAAAAGTCCCTCAGGAAAAGGTAATAAATATTTTAGTTCTTTAATAACAGTGTTTAATAAAATCTTTTATTATTGTTATAAAAATTTTCTGGAATTTCGAAACTTATGTCTTAGCCAGTTAACCAACGTCTATACTTATATGATAAATCCTTGCTTCTTGACTTACTTGGATAAATAAATCAGTTAATGATTCGATCAAAATTCATAAATATAAATATATTCACTAAAAATTAGACTAAAGAAAATTGAATATCGCAATTTTGTGTTGTGTTATTTTCTGCAAAAATAAAAAATTTTTGGGTTTAGGGGGAAGAAATGGCAAAATTATTTGGTGATAATTGCAAATTTTTGTCGATATTTGCCGTTAATTTTGATGAAATTAAAATGGTAATGGAAGAGTTAATACGTGCAATGAAAACAAAACAGCCGTCAAAATTTAAAAAATTTTTGATGGGAAAAGGCCGACTCACTGCAAATGTTAAATCGTCGTTATGCTCTATATCATAGCCATTTCTATTCTTCTTCTAGCAGCTTTCACCATTACCGGCTCGACTGGCTCCGCTGGCTACAAAGGTAAGGCATCTCCAAGGTGTTCGATCCGACGCCACTGCCGACTATAATAGAAGCTGCTCCTTTTTCCATCTATATCATCGCTGGTCCCCCATGTATGGCCAATTCCATTATGAATTATTTATTGAAATTTGCCTTCGTTCATCCAATTAATTCGAAAGAAGCTCCTAAAAATTTAGCTAAATTTTTCGATCTCCCAACTTCTAAATTTTACGAATGCTTTCAAAGATGCTTGCAATCCAACAATAATTCATAGCATATATGATTTAATTGTTTTTTGCACAATAAAAATTTTACTTTACTTTATTTGTTTCTTTATTTGCTCCATTTCTACTTATAATCACATTCAATAGGCTCTTAGTTTGTTAGCAGGTGAATTCGAAATAAGCGATTTCCATTTTATGAAAAATTTTTGAGATATGTTTTTCATCATCGTTTAATCTAATTCACACTTATCCTATTGATCCGTGTTACTATGGAACAAAAACAAGAAGCCTTGTTAACTATATTTTTTCATATTGTTTATACAAGGAATGGCCACACATCATAAATTTAACAGAGGTTACTTTGGCACGAATTTTTTACTCACCTTCATGGAAATTTTGGATTGATGAGGAATGAAAGATGATGAAAGATAAAAAAATAAGAAAAAAGTGAAAAAATTGTTGTAAGCACAAGCGAAATTGTTCCAATATCCCTTGATATTTTCTCAAAATCAGATATATCCATTTCCTTAAGAAATTTGAACTTTAATGCCTTGATGCTTTTAAATCCTTGCAATTCTTTCTTCGATATCTCTCATCATTGCATTGCTTTTCAGATTTTCCAAGAGAAAAAGAGCTACAGGTTAATTTATAGAAAGCTAAAAATTGGCACTTCGAAAGATATAGGGATTATACTTCAATGTATTGAATGATTCCAGTTATCATGTTGAGGAGGAAGAGTAAGGCATCTGTCTCCAATAAATCTTTCATTAAAAATCCGAGTAGTTCGACGAATTCAGTTATATTTTTATCAAAAATGGTACCGCGGATAAAGACTTTCGAGCCAATAACAACTAGAATAAAGCTAATCAGAAGTGATTATTGCTAGTCATAGCTAAAAAACTAAATATAAAGACCACTCAAATGTCAAAAATGTCAAAAATGTGAAAAATCCTACCACGCAAAGTTTCAATATGAAATAAGTAATTCATTTAATATAAATAGAAAGAATGAAATTGTTATCGAATGACAAGTAATCTTATTAGTTTTATTGTTTTCAAAAGGTATTTTAGGTAAAATATTTAAAATTAAAAAAGTTTAAAATTTTCGTATCATCCAATAAAATATTCGATTGGCATAATTGCATAATTATTTCCATAAAACTTTCTTAGGTTTTATAATAAAGTGCTTTTCTTTTCATTTAAAAATCATCCGCACCGTAAATGATGTCTTTTGAGCGAAACCTTTCATTCCAAAAAAAAACATCCGGGATAACTTGGCTAAGTGAAATGAGAAATATTAGAGATATAATAAGAAATTTTCAAAACAAATTTCCTTGAAAAATCTCTTGCATCATCAAAATTCGGAATTTGTGGAAGTTGACCTGTGGGCATGACTTCCGGTTCTGCAAATCCAGTATCAAATCCACTATGCTACAGCAAAGAATAAAAAACAACTTTCGAAATTTTAAAGGTGTAAAATAATTCGATTGAAAAATCAGCTCAACTTGACAATGTCAATTATTGAAGGGCAGCATTAAACTGAAAATCGCTCTGATAAATTTTGGCTTAACTTATCCGATGAAAAAGCGATGATATTCCACAATCTATAATTGAAATCAGTTTAAATTTTCATCCTAAATTCCAAAAAAAAATGCTAACTTGACTTAATTTTAATGTAGGCATGAAACAAAACGGCTGGGCCATATTGATTTTGAAGCGTAACTTCATAAATTTTACCTAATTTTATGTTTAAATCATTGTTCATCTTGAACATATTGTTGTGATACTAAAGTTTTGCATTGTTGTATTAAACTATTTAGACTTTCATTTCAAGCACCACAGTTTGACCCACAACTCCTGGTTAACATCGCTCTGTCACTAAAAAATTCGCTCAGTGCGAAAGATTCATTAATTGCATTTCAAGGTGACTTTACAGCCTGTTTTATCTTAATAATAGCCGCTGGAACAAATTAAATAAAAACGGTGAATGATAAGAATCGATGGTACCTCGTATATATAACTTTATATCTCCTTATTTTTTTTCTTTCTAAATGCATGGAGAATTTAAGAAAATATAAAAAAGTCGTTCTTTAAAGCTTAGAAAATTGAATATTTATTAATTTTTCATACAATTATTATTTTTTTGAAAAATATTTCTCCGATCGAATCGAAATTTTAATAAAAAATAAGCACTTTTATGAATGGAAATATATCTTTGTTCTTGGTCAAATTTTCAGTTTATTGAAAATCTATCAAATTATCGCAATTAGGAAGCATTTATGAATGAAGAAAGAACGCGCAGTTCTTTTCGCAGAATATAAAAATATCATCGCTGGAAATATTGCTAATCGACATTTCTGAAGTGATATGATAGATGCAATGGATATAAACCTCTTAAGTAGGCTATTTAGTTATTTAGCTTAAAACCATAAGTAAAGTTGGCTCTTAAGACTAACAGCTAGCCGAGTAACTCTAACCGGAAATAATAAGCATTAATCATTCAGTAGCCTTTTTTGCTTAAATGAGACTAAACGACCTAAGAACAAAGAATCTGATAATCTGATAACGTGATAATTCTTATATCTCTTTCTTACTTATCGATCGGCGATGACATTTGTAAATTTTTCTTTAAGCTACAACGAAAGTTTTTCAAAATTTTCAGGAATGGTGAATGGTATATCAAATTTCTAGTTTTAATTTGCGAAAACTTTTCCAGAAAAAAATTTACTAATTTTAATAATTTAACTAATTTTGTAATAACCAATTTTAAATAAATAATATCAAAAAATCACTGGTTTGAACCTATTCTTATTTCTTTTTCGCAAAATGAATCCAAGTGGGTGAATTCTAATTTCAATTTACAATCTCCAATTTCACCTTCTAGCGCAGATTTCGATAAGCGCAAATTTTAAAGATATGTTGTTGGATCAGATTTAAGCTTACGTTGTATATAGCATTTATTAGTTTATAAATTGCGAGATATTAATAATTAGATGACCTTAGACGGCCTTTAGCATTACTGGTTAGACTCGCTCTGCTGGCTTATCGCATTAGATAAATATCCCTTAGCGAGAGAAATACAGGTCAGTCGCCATCATCAAGATTCTTGGACTGGTTTACTTCTGCGAGGAGTGGAACTTCAGTGGAATATAATCTGAAATGCTAAATCATTCTACTCCCCTAGGTAATTTACTTTAGTTTTGAATGAATTAAAAAATATATATAAATTATGAATTCATCAACAATTCATTCAAATTCATCAACTTGATTTTAGTTGCGTTTTCAGACCAATGATTATTTAATGGTTTTAAGACTGCCTTGGTTCCAAATGAGTTTTTCAATATTCTATGAGAAAAGTTTTCGCAAATTAGATTTTTTTTCTTCAAATTTCTTTTATATATATTTTTGGTTTAAAGTTTTCATAATACTATATTATAGTTCTCTAATTTGAAATTTAAACAAAAAGTGTTAACTTTCTTCTATCTTAAAATGAAGTGGAGTTAAACATAATTGATAACATGATATAAATGCAAAATCGACTGATAACAAGTATTGTAGATTTGGTTCTTTGCTTCTGTTTCTTCTTAAGAGCTCTCATTATTACTTGTTAGACTCATTCCATTGGCTTGGCTTGACTTGTCACATTAGACAAATATACGAGGGAGTCTCTTCGCGATAGAAGTACAGGTGTCGCCAGCATCACTCGAATTTTTGTATAGACTTACTCCTGCCGAGAATCGAATCTCACCATCTGCACTCTGAATTGAGCCATTCTATTCTTTGATTTGTTAGAAGTAAACTTGTCATTAGAAGTGAAATTTGAATGATTGTTGGCAATTTAAGAGTATTCATTCAAATATTCAGAAATTTTGTAGAAATTGATAACAATAAAAATTTACCAAAAAAATCCCTTTTGATTTTCCATTGATCATATAGCTTCAAAAAAAGAAATAAAAATTTAGAAACGAGAATTTAGGAGGAAAACAAAAAAGCTTATTTCTTAATTTTCATCCTCTAATCTTATTGCAAAGAAATTAAATTGTATAATTTTTCCGTTTTGAGAAAAATCTAAATTTTATTGACTTTTAAATGAATCTTTATTAGAAAATGGATTAAAGATTAAATAAAATAGCAATAATGGAAGAAAGAAATTCGATCTTTATTGTGGTTCTTTTTTATAAGTTCCTTCAGCTGATTAGGCCATTTGTTATTTAATTGGCTAATTTCTTGAATAGTTCAGGTTAGTTTAAAAGATAAGAGGCCAGGCCTTACTATGAATAGTAAAATAATAATTTGAAGCAAATTCTGGATAAAATTACGAATTAATCGGAAATATCGGATAAATAATCGGATATAGTCCGTTGTCAACCATTTGTAAATCCTGGCAGGTGATTTGGATTTTTTTTTTTTGAAGACAAAATTACTAATATTCAGTGACCATTTTATATAAATTGTTTACCCATTTCAGGAATAATTGTTTAAAAAGTACCAATCAAAAAATAATTGAAAACTGCAAAATTTTAATGGACATTTATCGATATTCATATGTTTGCTTCTTTATAAAATAATTGAACCATTTAAAAACGATTTACAGATGAGACAGACTGATTTGAAAATTAGCCAAGTTATAGATCATTCAGCCATATATTTGGGCCATAAAGCGAAAACATTGGTTCTCAAAGTAGAGACAGCTTTAAAAAGTATTTAGAAATGAATCTTGAGAGCTTTTCTTTACGTGCGTTATATCTATGTATAATTATCACAGCAGGAATAAAACTGAGATTTAAATATATCACAGTGTAATAAATAATGATTATTATATTATTATAATACTATTCCTTTGTCCTCGAAGACTTCTTGAAAAAACCTCGAGACCCCCCGGGGGTTTTTAGACTTCATTTTGCAAATTATTACTGCCCTAGCCAAAGAATCTCTTTTGGAGTTAATAAGAGAACTATTCGTTACTAGAAGAAATTAACCTGGAAATATTAATTAAAAAGCCCAATAAGTATGGCGATTCGTCTTCTTAGTATTATTTAATTATAGTTATTTAGCATTATAGTTTATTTATTATTTAATATCATGATTTTCACTTTTCACTTGTGCATTGCAAAAAGCTATCGTAAATTTTTATCAGCTGTTATCAGCTGTAATAAATTTGATAATAAATTTTTATAAAAAATTGGTTTTAAAAAAAATTAAAAAGAAATTTATAAGAAAGGCGTGGTATGTTTCAATGACATCGAAAAGGGTGTGGTTCAATAAAAGCTTCTTATGATTATCTCTTTGTAAATAGGTAATCTTTCCTGAATTTCATCTCGAACGACAAATATCGTACGAAAAACTGATAATCTGATAATCCTTATCGAAATACTATGCTTCAAGGTGTCTCTTCACAAATTGTTTACGGTAATTTTTCATTTAATGTTCTCTAATGAACAAAATTTATAATTATGTGAAATTATTGCTAAATATTAATTATTTAACGAAATATTTGTGAATGTTAATGGTGTAATTTGGTACATGAAGGCAGTGCATGGAGGCGTTCTGATAACTGAAATTCATCATATTTAATGAAATGTTAATTCAATCCTCGTAACCTGGAATTCTTTCATGAATATATTTATATATATGTTGATATATATATAAATATATATAAATTGAAAGTTGGAGTAGTGCAATAGTTAATGGGAGAGGCACCATCACCATGCGAGACGAAAGAATCGTCTCTCTCTCGATCTGCACCTACCTTTTCAGAAAGGCAGGCTATCTTAATTCTATTTGTCCATCTCCAGTATGACGTATTAACAACAACCCCACCAGATGTTGAAAGAGGACGATTTAACGATAAACAATTATTTAATGAAACAAACCGTGCAGTGCTGGGAACAGTTAGGGCACAACACGTGGTCCACAAATCTCCCAGCCTTTTAGTAGGAAAATTGAGGTTGGCGGCGATCAGTACCATTCATGAAGGATGAGAAGGGAATTTCTTTTAATATTAGATTTATAAAAATATAAATTCATTTATTTATCTACGAATGAATCAAAAAAAGCAATTAACTATGAAAGTTCTCATTTCTGCGATTCATTCTCGAAACAATGGCCGATAGGGAATATTTTGAGAAATTTAAAAAAATATTTAAAATTTGAAATGTAATTGAAAATTTCTTAAAAATTTGAATATTTAAAAATTAACTTAAATTAGAATTAGAATTTTTATTTTTTAATTATTTTTAATTATTCAAATCTTTATTTGGATTAAAATTAGAAAAATAAAAATAAATTCGAATTAAAAATAATTGTTAACATTTGGAAAATATTTATAAAGAAAATTGTTTTATTTCATAGAGTTCTTCTAGAAATCAAAAATTAATGTAATTATTAGATAATCAGATTTGTTCGAGTAAATTTTGCTACAATATATTTATATTTATAAATATATATATAAATATATTTATATTTATATGCACTAGTTTATTCTAGTATTCTCCAATATTCTCGACATCGTGAAACAAAGATTGAGATGGTTGATATTCTATGCATCTTCCGGAAATTTCTGCATACCCGCACAAGGCTTGAACTGTGACAGAAAAAAGACTTGCAGGCCTTCATGTCTCTAAGAAATCATCGAACCATCTCCAGCCATAAGTTGTCAATGAGGATTGCTGTCATGATTTTACGCACATCTCTAAATCCAAATGTTTATCTGGCAAAATAATAGCAATTTCTGAAGCGACAAATCGTTTTTACGATAAAGCGATAATTGCTGGTTTCCTAGATCAAATATTCGAAATGCATTTGAGAATTTTTAGTCTTAAAAATAATTTTTGCAAATTATCCGAGTATATTGATCCATCGGATTAACGGATCCTTCTTTGCAAATTGCTTTTTAATTCCCCTGAGGGAATGTGAAACCAGTATGAGTTACTAGTATAGAGGTACTAGTTAATTGGAACACTAATTTAATTCATTCTTTCTTCATGCAGTGCAATTTCATTGAATCATGTGAATTTGCTGCAATGCATATTGAACATATTTAAAAAATTATCGATCATCGAAACAGTAGTACCACTCCACTGTATTTTTGTATTTTAGAAAAAACGCACCAATAAAAAAAATTAGACTTATTTTTGCTAATTTTCAAGTTAAAAAGAAATAATGACTAGTAAGGTTGTTGCTCCCTTCTTTTCCTCCCCTTAGGTGGTGTTAGCGATTTACCTATATTTCTACTGTCACTCCAGTAGGAAATTTTTCTGGTCCGAAAAACCAGCGGTACGAGTCTACTCAGAAACGTCTTGAACGTCTTTAGCCAAAGTTTTTCACTTAAGTAGATGGATGATAATATGAAGATATAAATTAACATAAGCACATAAATTAACATTTAATGAAAGAGATAATTAGATAAATGGGTAAAAAGATAAAGTGAATAAATAAATAAATAATGATTAAATGTGAGATACGAATAATAGCAAATAGGGTGATATTCTTTTAAAAGGGACTGTTATTTTGCAATTTAGTTCAAGTAAGTCAGACTTAATTATAAAAGGGGTGAACTAAAAAGAGTAAAAGCCATTAAAAACAAATAAGATTTGATAAATGCTGAGATTTACTCCAACTTAAGGCAAATCTTTGGTGATAGATTCAGTCAGTGCGCTAATGCTCTAGCTAGGTAAATTCAAGCCAGAAAAATTGGTGTGGATTCTTCAGAAAAAGAAGAAAGATGATTCGATTTGGCGATTAGCAACTTTGCTAATTGGCAAGAAATTTACATGCAAAATTTCTTTTGTATTTATTTTTGTATTTATATTTATTTTTAAAAATATATTTACTTGTTAAAGCATGTCTTGGAAGGATTGCGAGGATTATTAGGAGATAGCATGCAGAGTAGTTACTGCATAGATTATCGACCCAAACATCAATTTCCTTCCCTACTTCCTACAAGAATGAACTTCTCTTTAAGTAATCCAACCAATACTACCATCGGTAGCGAAATTTCTATGACTTTTTATCGCTAAAAGCCAGTGGAGCAAACCTACTTTCTACGAAAGGAAAGTATCTCATTTAAAAATATTTTGAGCTGAGAAATCTCTTCGTTGAATTTGCTTAATAAGCTTTCATTTAAAAATACTTTTTAGCTTTTGTTAAACATTATTCATCACATTATAGGGACTTCTATCGTCGATTCAAGAAATTTATCACCATTATCGGTTAGACTCGCTCCGCTGGCTTATCGCACTAGACAAATATGCCAGGAAGTCCTTTGGCGATAGAGTAGAGTACAAATGTGAATCGCCGACAATATCCGGATTTTTAGACAGGTTTACTACTAGTGGAGGTAGAACCCAACAAAATATTACCCAAAGAGTAGTTTTGTAGATTTTAAATTATCAGAGATTTTAAATAAATCACTGTTGATCATATATTTCTATTTGTATATGGCTGCAATACTGAGGAAAGAAAATTTCATTCTTTTGGCGATTTATAAAATTGTCTTTTTTAATTTAAGAAAATGCAAATATCTACAAGAAAAAGAATTCATGAAATTGTCTCTCGATGGGAAAAAATTGTAGAAAACGTTGATGATTTACATAATTGACTAATTTCTCGATACATTTTATTAAATAATTTAATAAAACAGAAGATCGAACGAACCGAAGATTTTCAGCTGGAAATGGCCTTATAACCTTTTAAAATGCCCCGCTTGGCTAAATATTGAAGTAAATAATTAATTAAAGTTTAGTGGGAAATGAATGCGATTCGTATCCTTGCTGGAATAATGCGATTTGCGTTCCGCTGAACACTTCAAAAATTCCTTTTCTATGCATTTGTGGACAAAACTACGTTGGAAATCATTGTGAATATAAGGTTCGGAAACGATAATTTCGCAATTTGTTAAAAGAGAGGCGACAAAATATGCATGGAAGGCAGAGGAGCTTTTTGCTTGTTTTCGAATACCTCATATATGCCTGTGGTTTCATGTAAAATTACTGCTTGCAATTAGCTAGGGAAACGGTACTTTCGAAATTTTTTTCTCGCCTATGAGGATGCCCAAAATCTGCTCATGAAAAAAAATTCAGTGCAACTTGGATCACTGGTACTAGCAGCTGGTACTAGCAGCTTAATTCTTTGAAGTTCTAGAATTCACATTCCATTATAGATAGGCATTTGTCAGATAATCAAACAATAATATAATCGTTAGTGAGTTAGTGAGTTATAGTTTACTTGATGGACACTATTTATATTAAATTGCTAGAAAATATCGAAAAGAAGACTTCTAAACCTTTCTTTCTTAATGGTACAAATGAACTCAAATTTGAATTCATATTTTAGAATGCCAATTCTGCGGTTTATAAACTACAAAATGATAAAAACCTAACTTTTTTCTTAGCCACTAGCCAATCATCTCTGTTTAGTGGAACATGGAAACTTTTTTTTCCTCTAAAATTTATCAATTTACAGTTAACCGATTACTGTAATGACCAATCATGTTCAAATGGAGCGGTGTGTACTGTTAAGGATGGATTTGCGCAATGTATCCAATCGGAAATGATGGGTAACCAAATTCTTCTTCTTCTTCTGATAGCACGTATCATTTTTGGTTTTGCACTACTACTACTAAGATTATTAAAGCAACTTTTCCCACAGTTAGGCTGAGTGTATCCAATCTCCTTCTGCAGGATAATCACCTATATAAATATATACTACAATAATATATGCTACAAAAATGGTGGAAATTTCTCGGAATTTGTAGAATTGATAAGTTATAAAATAATAAAATATTAAAAATTTCACATCTTAATTTAATTATATCCAATCATCACTTATCATTTTTTCATCAAATAACAGTTTTTTTTGTCATAGGAATTACTGGAATTCTTAATTTATAAGCTATTTAGACGAAAACAAAATTCTAATATTTTTTTCCAAAATCTCTTATTAGTTTAGATGAGAACTCCAATATCGGCGTTTCGTGTCGACACCAAAAGTCCACTGAGCCATTCGACTTTTAAAAACGAGTCTGTTAAATATTTTAAAAATCTCTAGAAACAACAAATTTTAATAAACTTTTTCAGGTAAATCAGCATTGTGTAGTGATTTTATATGCGTTAACTATGGTGAATGTTTGCAAAAATTTCCCACAGCAAATCACTGTAGATGCTTCGATGGATTTTATGGAACCTTTTGCCAGAGTTCATCTTTCGCATGCTGAATCTTCTGCCTAACAGTTCTTATTCAAGTGGAAAAAAGACCAACTTTTTTATGCCTAAGGGAGAAATTATACATCCTTGCGGGGTGCATATTGTTATAAAATTTCGATTTTCAGTTGTCGGTAATAATCGATTCGATTATTTGCATGTTTCGCCTGCTTCAATCGTTTTACTCAGCAGTTTATCACTTTTGGTATTTCTTTCAATGATTATCATCTATAACAGTCGAAATCTCACTTGTTATTTACTCACGCCTGGCGAAAGATCCTATTTAAGGTGGAATGATAACGATGACTTTTATTTGAATAATAACGAGGAAAATAGCAATTTTATTCCTCTTGACATCAAAACCAGGTATATTTTATGTAAATAATCCTTTTTTTAAATTACTAATAACTTTTACTATTTTACTACTATTCTTTAGCTACAACTTCTGAATTATTACTGAATTTTTTAGCAAATTAATTGGTTCATAATTACTTCTTGTCAAGCACATCAATTACTGCATGTGAATAAATCTATCGTAGGCATTTCAATTACAGGAAATAATTTCACGATTTCGTAATGACGAATATAAATATCAAGCTGTGTTTGAATTCGAAACAAGAAAATTTTAGAAAATTTTTGAAATATTTTATCAATTATCATAGTTATAAATATTAATCATAATTTCGTTTCATTTCATTGAATGGAACGTCTAAGAACTAAGATTTTTAGAAAATGGGTGAGAGATCTGAAGAGATCAGAGTGATAGCACGAATATTTATGATAAATGATAAAATGAAGTGATAATCAGTGATAAAGAATTTATTTCAGAACGAATTTGAAAATTTCTAAAACAAACGATACGATACTTGAATTTAGTCAATATTATAGAAAGGAAGAAAAAGAACTATATGGACATCTGAATATTTGAAATGTCAGACAATTGCTCGCATGACAATTCGCCTCGACATTTTCATCTTTTTCCCATCTGATTTGCCATTTTTTAAGATAATTCCAACTATTTCTTAAAATATTCGTCATGAAATAATCCATTTATTTTTCTTATTTTAGTAATTTTTTTTACGAATGATTCAAATTTGTGATTAGAAGAAAAATAAAAATTTCTTCACCAAAATTAGCATAAGCTCAACTGGTTTAAGTGGATTAGTTGATTGCATATTTACGATTTATTTGAGCTCAAAATGCTTAAATATTCCAAATTTATGCATAAAATATGCGCAAGCCTAAAATTTAAAGAGTTAAGAAGTCCGCTGGCTCCATTTGAACCAATTGAGTTCAATTTAAAAAATGCTAAACAATAAATAAAAGTTTTTTTACGTAAATTTGAGATAAAGTCTTTAAAAAAATCCAAAAAACTCCTTCATAAAGTTGAATAAAATAAAAAAATGAATGAAACTTGGAGCCTCCAGAAGTCGATATTAACAAATTGATAAAGGAGATCAGAGATAATTGAACATCTGATAAAAAAAACACTGCGAAAGAGTTTTTACAAGTCTTCAGACCGCAGCAGCATACAAACGCAAGTGGGCCACTGGGCCTTCTTGAGATTTTTTCCTCGAATCTGCCCGTTCCAAGGGCAAAAAGCTGGCATATTCTTCCTGTCCGTGATAAGCCGCATGGAATGACGAGTTCTTAGTAGGACTCCACAGCTGATGTCCGACATTCTCCTCTCTTTCTTTTAATAGCCATTATTGGTTAGGCTGGCTCCACTGACTACAAGGAGAAAGGACATTTCCAAGCTTAATAGAACATTTCTTTTTCCATCGTCTAAGTCCATATGTTGTTGGTCCACCTATATGTTCAAAATCTTTCCTGACCATACAGGTCTTAGGTCCCCTATGGTGTATCCTTTCTTATAAACGCTTAGCCAGTGTGATGCATAAATTTCTTGCTCTTTTTGTTTTTCGTACAATTTAGTTTTCTCTAAAAGCTTTAATCGTTCATATTGAAATATCCGTATATTCTTACTAAACAAAAGGTTGGTACCAGCTATTCCTGGCTAGGCGAGTTTAATTAGCTCTTAGTATGGTTAGAAAAGTTCCGCCCAACGAGCCGCATAGCAACAGAGTGCCGATCGGAATTGCTTTTCTGTTGCAGACTTCCCAGACCAAAAACAGGTTTATTCAGAGAAATGACATAATATAAAATATTTAATAATAATAAAACGGAAAGTGCTGAGGAAGGAGTTTAACTTGAGATGTGAAATACTCACAATACTCAGTCTTTATAAAGGGGTTCTAAATCGATAGGTCATTTTTAAGGGTTAATTTATAGATTTATCTAACTTATAAAGGCCCTTCATTTGACCTGTAAAGGCCATTCAATCTTTCGTTGACAGATTCGCAGCAAAGTCTACGACACATAACGGAAGATTTTTCAGATGGAGGAAGTATGCTTAGAGACGCTGGAAAAAGGACTCCCTCCCTCGACTTTCAGGTTGGCAGTTTCGAAGCGTAGACAGCAGGAGATCCAGCCTAACCAACTATAGCATGACATAAATAGAGAGCTGCAATATTTTAAAATATCTAACTCTCGGCTTCAATAGGCAATGATTCGAAATCCGAGTTGCGGATTTGGAATTGGGTTAATTTGGCGAAATATTTGGAGTCACTGGTACTCATTTCCACATATTGCCGAATATTTGGCCTTTCAGTTGGTCGCTTGTAGAGTGGGTCGCTCTTCTAGTTCCTTACAAGAATGCTTTCTATCACTGACCTCTGTATTTTTTGTTGAATTCCGTCGATAGTAGGCGATTGGCGAGGAAACTCGGCCTATCATTTGATATCCTAATGGTGCTGGCAGCCTAATATATTTCTGTCCCCCAACTTCCTGGCAAAAATTAGCGAAACTAATCAAAACAATGCAGCTAGAGGAGACTTTGAATATATATGTGCGTCTCTCTGTATCCTCTTAGACACTAGAAAATGGGATGGCTTCTGTTGCGCTCAGATATGGGATCGTATTGAACGACTTGGAAATGCTACCAACTTGCCTCGGCTAATGGTGTCATCGTCAGATGGCCTCATGGCCAATAATGACCGATACGAGCTGTTAGAAGCGTTGTTTAAAAGAAATAGACAAATCGCCTTTATCTTTCTATTTCAGAACATTTCATTGGTACTAACAAATTTGAAGGAGGAAATTTGAAGCGTTCACTTCACCATTCGGCGAAATGCCACAAAACGAATGGCTTCCGATTGAATCGGATCCATCTATTTTGACAAAATTGATTCGTAAACTTGGTGTAAGAAATGCGAAAATAAAAGAACTCTACAATTTCGACCTTCAACAGTTCGAACATATTAAGTTAGTTTTTATTTAAATTTGACAATTTAAATTTAATTCACTTAATTTTCATTCATTTATTGAAAACCAACCAAACAGGGGGGCAGACGCCATTTGCTTGTACTTATAACGAAAATAAAATAATGGAAATTGATGATAAAAAAAATATGACGAAAATTAACAAATTTTCCTTCTTTTTGCATACTCTCTAGTGCTTTTCGAGAGTAAAATTATGCATTTTTTTTTATATATTTTATACATTATATATTATCGAGAGTACATAATTTACGAAAGGAAAATGCCCGCTGGTCATATCTCGAAGTTATGAGCATCGATATATATTTTACAAATGCTTGATATTGCAGATCAGTTTATGGCCTTATATTTTTGTATAAGTGGCGACCTACAGGACTATCACTACGAAAAAATTTCGTTTATAATAGAAAAATTATTTTCGGACAACAAGTGAGATGATTAGTTTTACTGTTGCGTAATTTCTAATTAAAATATCAATAAAACCTGGGCAAATCTGCAGTCTTATTTAAATATTTTTTTTATATTTCATTATTGTTATTGTCACTATTATCTTTCATTATTGTTATGCTTAATTGTGATTTTTGTCCAACTTTAATGTTAGCAAAAAGGCATTCAGTTTTGTTTCTAGGAAGAGATGTTTACTGAATGTTTTTCTGAGATGGAAATAATATTAATCTGGAGTTTACTGAGAGATCTTGCAGGTCATACAGAACGCTTGTGTTTCACAAGCGTTGGTAAATTTGTTGCTGAACATACCTTCAAATTCAGGTGTTTCGCTCGGACCAGTTTTAGAAGATTTCAAACAAAAAACAAGTTGTTTTGATCCTATGGTAAATCTTTTTATTGAACTTATTTTTCCCAGCTGATTTTCCGATTTTCATTAAGAACACGATGGCCGAGTGGTATGTTATCCATAGGTTCAAGTATCATGGCTAGGCTCTGTATTTTATAAGAGATAATTGAAATCTGTGTGATATTGAGGAATTCTATTTTCAAGTGGCTATTATCGAAGACTTAGTCGATTGATAATCAATTGAGCCGAAAATGGGAACTAGTTGCTAGAAGAAAAAATTTTTCAACAGAATACAACTGGTTCACAGGTTTCCTCAAATTTCATTATTGCATTTTACATTGTTTGTACATTTATCTCATTCTAGTCTCGTGGTTTGGCTTTTGGTAACATGGATTCAATACTTGAAATTCATAATAGTTTTGCTGTACCAGATGTACCTGAACCAGATATCAGGGCTCCTGAAAAGGTTTTTTCTTACTTTTAATCTATTTATTACATATCTCTTTTCTCTTTTATTAGTCATTTATTTTTACTTTTTATTATAGGATTTTAAAAATCATTTTATCGTATATATGCCTATTGGTGGACGTATCATAGAACTGGACGGAATGAATTCAGAAGCTGCGGACTTGGGAAACTGTATGAATTCAGGCATTGATTGGCTTCAGAACATCTTTCCACTTTTGGATGAGTGCATAACAAAGTTAGTTTCTCTTAAAAATGTATTTTTTTGGAATTGTGTTGATTATCTTTTTTTGTGAATGACTGAAGTAAATAAAAATATATAACGGAAATATATAACGGAAAAACAAGAATTTTTGAAAAAATTGCAATGATATTTAGGTTCAACGATTTAGAGATTCGTTTCGAATTATATGCGGTGATTAGCGGAGAAACTATTGATTATCACGAACAACTTGTTCAATTGACCAAGGTTTCAGTTTTCACTTATTTATATATTTGATATCTTATTTAATTTATTAAATCTATAAATATTTCATTTAATCGCATAAAATAAATTTTTCTTCAGTGTGGAAAAGTGGAAAGAAATTCTCAAGAAATCCTTAAATTACGCAAACTTATTGAATTAGAAGAAGCAGAACTAAAACAGTTGAAAAGGCAGAGTGTTTTGCGCAGATATAATTATACACCCTTCATCGTCGAATTTCTCAAATTGCTTGCAAAAGAAAATAAATTTGGGATACTTATTGCCGAGGTAAGTTTTATTATATGAAAATGAAAATTCGTGCTTTTTAAAATGAATAAAATTGCCCTAATTTATGCTATAAATTACCATTATATTTCTATTTAATTGAAAATATTCAGAATTCAGAAGCAAAAGCGAAAATGCAGCATGAAACAACGGAGGATAACTGTGGAAAAATTATAAAATCAGAATTGAATAAAAAAGTCGATTTAGAGACGATGTGTGTGAATTCACCTAAAGAAACGAATTCAGCGAAATTGAACGTCGAAGAAAATGCTGAGCCACAGCATAAAAGAATTAAATTTAAAATGGAAGATTCGAAAGAAAAAGGAGCTGATGAATGTGAGATGTTTAATTTTTATGAAAAAGGAAAAGTAGATAAAATAGTAGAAAAAACCTAAACATCCAATATTATATCCAATCATTAAATGAGAAAAAAAGGCATATTTATTTAAAAAAATTTTAGTGTTAGATGAAACAATAAAGCAAGAAACAAATGAAAGCATAAATCAAGAGCATTTTGACGAAGAAATTTCGACAGAGCAAAAATGTGATAGCTCAGAGGTAGAGCAGAAAGGCAATGCCAAAATCTCCTGTTCAACTGGATCCAAATGGTGAAAAAATTCGGTTTTAGATGCTTTTTATATAAGGAAATCGATTAAAACGATATTATATAAAGGTTGGCTTCAAAAATTTTTTTTTTAAAATTTAAATTTGAAATAATTACACATTCATTCATACTTATAAAAATTATTTTCTTATTTTTTTGTGAATTTCGGCGCATGAATATTTTAATATTATCAATTCATGATTTCCACTGGTTCAAATAATGCTGTAGTATTTAAATAGCGCTAGGTAACTGGAATATTCTTAACTTTCATTCATAACTTTTTATTCAAAATTTTCAAAAAATTGTATTTGCAGATTCTTATAATTAAATAAGCCTACAGCGAATCGAAGGATGAAGGATAGTTTTTGCTCTCAGCCTTTTTAATACATTTGGTACCTTTAGTCTTATCTAGTCTTGTTCAATATATTTTTTTATAATTTATTTGTATTTATAAAAATTCTCTTAACTGATTTGTCGAAAGGTAGTAAACAATACTGTAATAATACTTTTTATCTGATGCAATATTATATTGCTTTTCTATTTAAATTTAAAAAGTATAGCTATAAAATATAAAATAATAAGCATAAGTATTGAGAACGATACAAAATATCAGCCAAAATATGAGGTGATGTATAGGTTTCATGGGTCATGTATCATTGGTGCATAAAAAATTAATTTTTATTTTTTTGATGGAATTTTTCGAATGAAAATCTGTGTACTGGCTAAGATTACGATAAGGTGAAGAGTAAATGAAATAAATACGTTTTAACTGCATTTAACTGCATTTTTTTATAAGCTGCATATATTGCACCACTCGGTATTTATTGCCAATTTTATAGCCAATTTATTTTATTTATGGCCTGTTTTATTTATTATAGCCAATTTAAAACGATGGAATTTTTAATAAATAATTTAATCAATCACGAAGGTAAAAAACTTAAAACTGCTATAAAAACAAATTGAATGAAATGAATAAGAGCAGAACTGATGAAAAAGATTTGTGGCTGGAAAAATTACAAAAATCTCGAGAACACGTACATATGCGCTCAATGAATTCAGTACTTGAACCAGGTAATGATGATTTCACTTCGTCGCAAGCATCGATCGGTACACCTTTATCCGTTTTATTTAAACAACCACTATTTACTGTTGAAATACCTGTAGATTTGATGGTTATTGATCATTTTTAATCTTATTTACCTTTCTGACATAGATAAATGTCTCGAATGTTTCGGTCTTGAATATCAGTAGTATCAACAAAAAAAAATGGAGGGAGTTAGTTCACCTCTCAAACCCTTTAGATGGCCATTTATGTGGAAAGATGGTGAATGGCACTGTTTAGGAATGTTGATCAGATAATAATATGCAAGTTTATTACGTTTCGTGTGGAAAGTGTGTCTTCTCCAAAGTGCCCTTACCACTTCTGGTTTGGTTGGTTCCAGTGACTACCAGGGCGAAATGTTTCTAAGAATAGAAGCCTAAGTGGATTTTCAGCAGCAGCTTTCAAGTTTCAAGAATCATTTAGTACCGAGCTTAAAACAATACTCTTCGATAAGAGAGGATTATATAAATGAAATAAGGCGGAATATTAAAAAAAAGCAACCTTGAGAAAGAAATTCTGCTTTATAGCAGTAAAGACCTTGACATAAGTCGGAACATTTTGCATTTGACCCCGTACAGCTGCGACATGTCAAATATCGCCTTTCTAAAAAAATTTTTACGATATTGCAATTTTTTGATAAATGAGTATAACTTTTCAAAATAAAATATCCGTGGATCTCCATCATAAACATAATTGGTAAGTTGATTAACTTGTCCATTAACGATCGACTGGTTTGATTTTTAAAAAATTGGTAGCAATTTAATGAAATTTTGAGGATTGATGACCATTATTAACATGGAAAATTATAATTATGGAAGATATTTAGTTCTAAAACTTTTAGAGAAAAAGGCGGAAAAACTCACCAATGTTTCGACCATAAGTATATAAAAATAACAGAAAAAAGGTTAAATAATGGAAATTTTGATGGAAAATAGAAAACATCTCATCTAAAACAATAAATTTTTGAATAATCGTATTATAAACAAAGCAAGTTTTATATGAAAACAAAGTTGAATAAATGAAGGAACGCCCCCGCGGAGACTCCGCCCCGATGACTTGAGACAATTGTACCGATAACTCTAAAAGACGATGTAGATAAATCCATACGAATTGCTTACAAGAAAGAAAATGTTTTAGCGAAATACGTAAGACAAATATAAAAATCAAACTATAAACTACAAATGAAAAGTTTGTGGGAAAGATTTCTGCAAAATAGGGAAAACAGGTTACAGTTTAAATGGTTTAAGGTCCGGTTCGACTACCAACGGGACTAATGGGATGAGGTTTTCACTCAGGGGGGTCATTTGGCGGGGGAAAACATATAGGTGAACTACCAGCAATCTCTCGGCTTCTAGCACTCGCACCAAGGAAAAGAAATGAAAAGAAATGACTGTTGATAAATTTAAAAAATATAGAAAAAAATAGTGGAAAAAAACGAATAAGCAAAATAAGCAAATTCGGAAAATGAAGACTTTTCCAATAAATGGGCAGTATAATAAAAAAGAAAACAACGCTCGTTAGAGATTTCCGATTAGCGAAGTAAGACGAGTAACCGATTTGGGAAGATGGAGGTGGCAAGGAAAAAAATCAAAAAATAAATCCATAAAAAACGTAGGAAATAAGTTAAATAATATTAAGTAATAATAATATTAATAAATAATAAATTAATAAAATAAACAAAATAAATAAAAAAATAAGTTTAAGAGAAATAATTTTCAAGGTTTTCATGTGTAAAAGGAAAAAAATTTTATGAAAAGAATTTAAAAAATTATAAGAATTTGTTATTACAAAAATTAAAAATTATTGGAAAATTAATTTAAAATTCTCTTTTCATAAAAATTTGTTATCGTTTGTTTCGGGTAAAGTCGAATTCCGTTTGTTTCCCTTAATTCATTGCAAATTAGTTGAATAAACGGTGGAGGGGCGGGGGGGGTGGGAAATGTGCCGTTAAAAATGAAATCCAGGTGATTACTAAGGAAAAAAAAGTGCACAAAATTACAGTTGAAGAATATTTGCAACGAAATATTTAAAGGAAAAATTGCGCAATATTACATAAAAATCCAGTTTGAGAAACGTAAACTAAATGTTCTTTCAATATTGTCAGAGTTTTTCCCGTCAACAAACAATGAATTTCGAGAATAGAATATCGTTTATTGGCCAAACGTCAACAAAATGATCGGACAAATTGGCCAAATTATTGGCCAAAAATGAAAAAATTTTCAATTGAAAGCAAAATTTATAACGAAAAATTTCGAGACGAAAAAAAGCTATTTTTCTCGTGCAAGAGGAAATTTAAGAAGATTAAAAAAAATTCGCATGCGAAGCGTAAAATGCATGGATGGCACATCGATGTCCATGTGCATCTAATGACGAAATGATCGGAAATTGTTTGCGGGCCAAATCGATCGAGAGGGTTCTTCGAAACGCTTCATCCTAGCAGTTGGTGCCAATCAAAGCCAAAAAAGTTTAAAAAAGAAGAATGAAACGCAATGAATGAATGGAATGGTACTGTTTCATACCTTGAAAAATAAATCGAAAAAAAATGAGAAAAATTCGAATTATGAGAAATATGTATTTTTAGTGGGGTTGAGGAGCGGCGAACAGCTGAATGCAGTAGTTCAGTGATTTAAGCGGAGAGTCTGCGCATTTTTCTAAGTTTCATCTCCAAACCCCGTCGTTTATTGACTTCAAATCGTTTCAACTATAGTCCATTTTATGGCAAACAAACTACTACAAACGAGTGAGTAAAGAGGAGGGTTTGTATAGCGAAAATGTGGTTTGTGAATGAATGATTCATAGGTCACCAGATAATCATCTATAAATTCAACCGGTTATTGCTGATAACATTACCATTAGATTATCGCTAAAAGCATATAAATGAAAATAATCAAATCCAGTTGGATTAGCGTCAAGGTAATAGACTACTGGCTTAATGCCTTGTTGCTCTCATTTAGGAGCGCTGATGCTGGGATTCCAATCCTGACTCCTCGTTAAAAAATCTAGGTGATGCCGGTGCCTTGACCGTGCTTCTTTCTATCGCCAAGTGACTCTCCGACAAAATTTCTGTCTGGTTCAAGAAACAAAAGAAGCGAACCAGAAATGCTCTCAGAAAAAAGAAGTGCACATTGATCAAGCAGTACAAGAACGAATAAGCCTCAAATTCGAAGGAATATCAGACAGGAGTCAAGACGCAGACATATAACCTTCCAGGATTCTTCAACCCATAGTGGCAAAAAAGTTAGACAAAGTTAGGAGCATCACATATTGAACGACATAATCAAATAGCTGGCATTGCCCACAGGAATTCTGTTCAGTATACTCAGAGCTAAGCCCTTCAAAGATCAGATGGAACTGCAAAAGGCCAAGATCTTGTAGGACTTCCTAGTCCAGAATGATCAATAAGTACTAGTCAAACAAATAATAGTTGAACTCACTGATAGGGTAGGGTAGATATAGCAATAATAAGTGGCATAACAGGAGTAATAATATAAGTATTAGGAAGAAGAAATAGGAAACTAGAGAAATACCAGAGGCGCAAACGGGAAAAAGATATGGAATCTGAAATATCCCAGTGGTAGTGATAAAACTAGGGGCTGAAACCCTCAAGCTAAATAGCAATAAATATAGCAATAAATGATAATTCAGCGAGACAAGCACTTGACCTTTTTTTAAGATAACTTTGCCAATGTTGACAAATGTTAATAAGTTACTCCAACAGGTTCCAGGAATAACATCAGAGATCTTCGTCCAGAAGAGCGTACTGCTAAGAGCATCCAATACACTGCGCCGAACCTTCCAAGCCTTTAGTAAAGGATTTGAGGTTGGCCCATACCATCTAAAGGATGAGTAAAAAATTTTAAAAATGGCAAAATATCCTGATATATTTATTTCTCCAACCTTTCCAGTGGCCTAAATATATCGTTAATTTCATGACATTAAATACAATTCATTAAACCTCTTCTACATAGTTCTTTTTTTTCTTGCAAACACTATCCGCTATTTGACTTTATCATATCATATCAACTTATACATGTAATATGATAAAGGAAATTACGCACTAATAAATCGAATAAAGACTTGAACTTAAGAAAAAACTTCACTCGAAGTTCAGCGATCTAAAAACTCACTCCCCGGCCGGGAATTGAACCCGGGTCTCGCACGTGACAGGCGCGGATACTCACCACTATACTACCGAGGACTCCGATGCTTGATCCTTTTATTGCTTTATAATATACAATTATAAATATACAATTATATCCTTCACCTACACAGTTACATCTGCGCTTTTTGTCTCAGTACCAAAGTTAAAATTATTGGTTAACCAAGTACCTCTTCAGTTGCATTTTTAATAGTATATTTACGCATGGCAAGAGGAAGGAATCAATCCATGCTGCTTCTTCTTCTAACAACTCTCACCATCACTGGTTAGGCTTGATCTGGAATGAAGCATATCACCTGCTTGAAACAAACAGCCACAAGTAAATGGTGAAATTATCAAAAATGGAATAAAAATCTGAATATAGCTCTTGTGAAGCCCAGAAAGTAATGCATGCATTAAACAGCTGATACCGGTTGTGCTGAACGATATCTATACTTGTCAATCTTTCCATGGCGAAATTCATCCGGAACAATAAGCCAGCAGGGCCTCCTATAAAAAAACTGCAAAAGAAAAGTACCGCATAATTCCCTAAAAACACCTATTATTCCAATACCAATACCAATGATAAATAAATCGCTTGCATATGTCGGTGAATTATATACAGCGAGGTGATTTCAGGTGAAAGAATCTAAATATACTAAGAATTTTCGGATATAAATATGTTTCGAACCGTTCATATAAAAACTCTCAAACTCGTCCTTGACTGATTTCTTTAATTAACAAAATGCCAAAGTGGAACCATCAACTCACTACGGACAATCAAATGTTGATTTCATGATTAATTGCTTATCAAAAATGAATCAAAATAACTTAATTTTTTTTCGTTGAATCACCAAATCTCAATTCAAGCATGACGACAAATTGTGACTTGTTTACTCTGCTGATTAAAAGCGTTTACTAGATATGTTCACCGGAACCACCTGAGGGACGTCACTTGTCACATAACTCACCACTCCACGTGAATCCACGACTCCACTTGTATAACACCGTGCGTTTTAGAGGATTTAGACCTACCGCCCCACTTTCTACTTAGCAAAATACACCAACTCAATAGCCATTTCTCACTTCGTAGTTAAAATTTCTCGGTATCCATAAAACTCACAGAGACTTTTTTTCTATTCATATTCATTAATTACCTTCCAGACAAGTCCACAGCACCAGTTGAATTCTTAGGATTCTTTTTTAACAGGCTTATTGCTGCTAAATGCAGGTGCCGAAAATCATGATGGTTGAAATAATACTAATGCTTTGAGCACTACAACTAAATCCACATATAATTCGTACCCGTCATACTTACTTAATTGGTATATCCCGGTCTGTTGATTATATATTAAAATTAGCTTGCGAAAAAAATAACCAAAAATCATAAATTTCATTAAAACATAAAAATCAAACTCACAAATAATTAACGACTCACTGAAGCATAAATAAATAATATTACAACCGTTCAATTCATGGAGAATAGCCATGATTTTAACATAACAATGATGATAAAAATGATAATAAGCATAAATCGTTAAATTTAAAATTTTTAAGCAAAAATTAAAGAACTACAGAAAAAAACAATATTTCTTAAAAAATAATGTAGTGAATAAACAAATCCACCAAAAAAACGATAAATGCAGTTTATATTCATATATAAAAAATTTAAATCGTTACCAACTATATCCATAATATTTACAAAGTACCATGGCTAATCACAAATAAATAGCTTCATTTCAAAATGAGCAAAAATTATAAATAAAACTGAACAGTTCTCTTCCATTAAAAAAAATGATAGTGATGATCTCCTGAATTTTAATTTAAAAAAAAAAAAAAAAAGTAAAATTAAAAGCATTGCTCTAACATTCACGAAAAAGCATATAATAAAATATTTCATAATTGAACAGTGGACGAAATCGTCGTACAATTTCATTCCAATCAGCACATCATTGAATTGAGCGAACCAAGTGAGAAACAGATTCATTGGGGCACTATATATAAAGGCCATTTCAACATTGCAGATTAATCTATAGATGAACATTCCGCATATTCTACTTCTCAAAACAAAAAAAAAAAATAAAGACTTATATACCTCTATTATTCCAAGGAAAAGAAGAAAGAAGAGAAAGAAAATAATCTTTCCAATTAAAACCTATCTAAAAAAAGAGGCCTTAAAACAGATTTGGATCGTTCGATGGTGGGAAATGCCAATTTATTAAAGAGATAAAACATGCATAATGAAAAATAATGAAAATGAATTTTGAGAAAAAAAGAAAAAATAAAACAAAAAAATTTGATGGAGAAAAAATAAAACGACTAAATTAGAAATTAATAAAATAATTTAAAATAAAAAAATTTTATCGGAATCCCACACATTTCATCCATCATTATTTAAATCAATCAATACATTTCAATAACAGTTAAAATATAACAACCCAACATTTAAGGAAACAAGTAATAAGATAAAATTGAAAAATGAAATCCCTGTGGAAATGGATTTTTCAAGAAAAAAAGAGATCAAACTGTTTAATTAAGATCTTAAGACCAATCCGTTGTCGAATATAAGTCTGAAAGGCCCTCATTTGAGGTCATACCATATGCATATGGCTCACCTTCACCCGTAGGTTCCAGTTCCAACATACCTGAATTTCCTTCAAGCACATCATTCGGAACTGAAAAATTTAAAAATCAAAACAATTTGCTTCAGGGAAGAAATTACTAAAGTTTTGCAAAATAACCAAACAAAATTTAAATATATGTAAATTTAAATATATGCAAATTATTTAAATTATTTAATTTAAATATATGCAAATTATTATTATAATTATAATTAAAAATAGAAGAAATTCTCCAGTATTTCAAAATCTTAGGCCGAATAACCGAAAATTTAAAAGCTTCATGAGCTGAAAATCGAAACCAATAAAAAAAACCATACATGGAGTGAACGAAAGATTGTTAGTGACCACTGACAACGGAGAACTGAAGGAATGATTCGGAAATCCCAAGGGAGAATCCAAAGACATAAACAAGCGATTTATACCACATCCTGAAATTTAGAGATTTTGAAAAAGGAGAAAAATTTAATTTAACTTATAACTTATATAATTTATATAAATTTATATAATTTATATAATTTATATAAATTTATATTTATAACTTATATAATTTATATAAATTTATATAAATCTATATAGGTGCGGAAGATAGAGCAATAACTGTCCCCTCATTGAACCCTCTATCTGCAAATGCAGATGGACCTATTATTAGCTCTCATATTACCTTACACCGATCAACTACCCTTAAATTCCAAACGTGGTCCTGACCTTACTCGCTTAAACACTCTGTCATACTTCTAATCAAATCCGTGGCGAATCTTTTTTTTTCATCATACCTTTAAAAACTGCTATATGCTTTAAAAACGTTTCAAACATAAGCATTTTTTCCAAATTTTTCAGTATTCTTCTACCATAAACCTTTAATACTTTTTTACACCAAAAACTTCACTTAAGTGCTTCAGATCTCTCTCAAATATTGACAGACCCCCTTAATATTAAATAAAATTACAATATCCATACTTTCGATCCTGTTATTAAAAACTTCTAAAACCTCATCAAATCGCTATCTTTAAATTGTCTGCAGTTCTGTAAATCTATTTTTTCTAAAAAACATTATTCCACATCTCATTTAATTTTGATAATTTCTACTTATTTTTGGAGAGAAGTTATAAGGATAAAGATGTGGTGAGATACTGTGATAAGTATATGGTTTACTATAAGTATATGGTTTACTGCATTACTTATTTATCAAAGTCGAGATGAGTAAGACAGGGAAGCAGAGAACAAGTATAAATGGAATGTAAAAGGAGCATGAACGTAAATAAGGAATCAGCAATTAAAAGGCTGCATCGAGCAAGCACTGATACCGATATCATAATAGGCCGATTTTTCCAATTTTTTAATATTATTCGACCAAAAAATTCTAAAAGATTTAGTGGTCTGACTTTGGAGCCATATATATATATATATTATTATTATTATTCATAATAATATTTAATAACAATAATGAATTGTCTTATATGCCTGTTCAATCCTTTACAGTTCCACAGTTTTTAAACCTACAGAAAGAACAGTTTTAAAAAAAATATAAAAGTGTAAGAACAATTTCATTTTGGAGTTTTCTAAGTGAATTTATTCGAATTTGACAAAAAACGACGCGAATTTCGATGAATTCGGTGAGAAACTGGACTGGACTGATTGCTTGCATGCAAAGAATTATTCCCAAAAAAAGAACAATATGATCTGTTTTTCAGCCCAGAAATAAACCTCAGAAATGCCTTCTGCTGCATGAGACTCTTAAGTTCCATAAATAAATCACTAAAGGAAATGGGGTAACAACAAAATTATGAAAGGTCTATGTGGTGTCATGTGGAATCATCTGCGCTCAATATGGCGACTGAACTGCATGACCATCAGATTAGCGTGGAGGCTCTTAAAAAAAAATATTTGGAACGATGTTGCTCGCTGCCAAACAAAAAACGATCTTTTTGTTGACTTTTATTTGTAGCGAAATGAGGATTTTCCAGAAAAAAACATGAAAAGAAAAATACAAAATTGGCTCAATCCATGCTAAAGTTCGAAAAGGCCATGGTCATTCCATAGTGATTTACTGTTGGACTGATCCCATATAGCTTTCTAAACCTAGTGATTATAGAAAACTTAGTGGAGTCTTACATAATAAAGGATTAGAAATAGTCAGAAACAAATACGACACCACCATTAGTCCAAAAAAATCCTTTGAAAAAAATCGCCGAGACAAACATTGAAATTATCTCATGCTCACCATATTCTCCAGATGAAACCTTCATTTTTTCAGACAATTTCCAACATTTCATTCAATCATTTTTAAAAGTATAAGAAGAACTTCGAAAACAAGGAACTTCGAAAACGTTTTCAGAGGTTAATCCCCATCATCACCCATTTTTATGCAAATTAAATAATTCCACTCATATCAATTGAGCAAAGGTGTATTCAATATAATTACTTTAATAAAAAAAGTCAAAAAATTTGGCGGATTTATAATCGACCAAAATATCCAAAGAAACTTTTTGGATGATTATAATATTTTCATATTTGGAAGAATCTTTCTATATGCTTAAGCACATGTAAGTATCATTACCTTATTTCCCTCACTCTCATTCTTTAAAATTCTTCCCACTCATTTCCACTGGGAGGGGGCTTTAAATCACTATAAATTTTCACATAAATAAATGAAGGATCAAGTATAATATATATATCAAGATTTTTTCATACTTCTGGAAGAACAATTAAAAGCGGTGATGCTAAAAGTATAAGAAGAACATGACGAAAATCAGGAGAGATACAATAAATTACCTTGAGATGAAGACGCTGAAGACTCAAATGAGATATTCTGCTGAGGAACTGTACCACTATAATTCTGAGAATTATAATGGCAACTTTCATCTGAATGTGTATTTAATCCTTGAAAATGATTCTGATCAATCAAGGCTTGGTCACATTTTTCACTGAAGGAGAACTGAGAAATTTCTGATTTCATAAAATCCATTCGCATTGAATTCTCAACATAAGAAATGCTAATATTTTTATGCTCAGTGCCCTGTAAATAAAATTAATGGCTGGAATCATATTCACGATCGAAATAAAACGTTTTGAAATTGGAATTCTTTGCACCTCTTCATTTCCATTAAATTCTCCTTTGCATTCGCCGTTACTCGTAGGGCCCAAAAAAGCACGGATTTCACTACCATCACTACTTGAGACATGGACCTTCTGTTTAAAAAAAATTAATTGAAAACACATTGAAAATATACCAGGAATATAAATGATATCAAAATGTCAAAATGTTTCAGAATTGCAAGAATAAAATGAAATATACACATCTAAATAAATAGAGGGATGATCAAATTATGCTCCCAAGTAAGCAAAACTGTGCTATAAATAAATACCTTTGGATCATCAGACTGAACTTCTATATTAGTAAAACTGCCTGGTTTAGCCTGTAACGCAATAAGTGTCTTTCCATAGAATTTTTCCACAGCATTCAGTTGGTTGTAAGTGAGATAACTACAAAAAAATGTCATCATTAATGAAAACATAAAATTAGAATAATCAGAAACTGACCCATAGCCAGTAGCCGTAGGGTCTTGTTTGGCTAATGCCAAACTATTACTGGTTTCCTTAATTAAAAAATCTAAGAGCTTCTCGGCTTCCTTCATTTTCTGTGCTTCTTCTCTCAAAAATTGAATTTCAGCATCTGCTTTGTTTTTACCATAAATGTCACTGCAAAAACTAAAATCAAATTATTATACGCTTCTTTAAGATAAAATTTAAAAAAGCTGCCTTTAAACTGTTAAAGTTATTGAAAAATATTTAAATTCTTATATTTAGAAAAGAACATACGTAAAAACAACACTATTCTTTTCCACTTTTCTGACGAGATTAATACCTTCGAGCACGTTCGTGATATCGTATAATCTGCGTTTTTTTACTTCAAGAGTATCTGCAGCCGCGTTTAAATCGATTCTACCCTTAAATTCATTTAAGGAATATTAAATTTTTTAAATCAATTAGTAGAGGAACTCGTAAAATTACCAAATACGGAAACTTTCTAATAATAATAAATTTGCATAAATATATGAAAAATATATGACCCCAGAAGATGCTGCCAAATCAACGAATTTTTGTGTAAGCACGAGAAGAGAATTTTCAGCGCGCGATAAAGACGGCTGAGGCGTTGCAGGTTTATTTGAAGAAGTTTCAACTAAATGTGAATTTAAATAATTTAGAATAAATAGTCGAAGGAATTATGGAATAAAACTATGGATTTAAGATTAAAATAATCAACAGAAAATCTACACTGCAAAAAGTCTACATTAAAACGAAAAGAAAAATTTTGGATCATATATAAAGAATTTAAATAATTAGAAATGAAAAAGAACCTTGTGAATTTTGATTATAGCAATGCGAAGTATCTGCGACCATTCTTTTGCGTGGTTTGCCACGTGTCTGGTTTTTTGTTTCGTCTGAAAATGAATTAGATAATTTAAAAAAAAAATTAAGAAATCTAAATACTTCAAAAAGAGGCACTCAAAAGAGATTTGCGCTCAGTACAGAGGAATATTTTCTTTGAATCAACGAATGATAGAATAATTTTAAAAAAATTTTGAAAACAACAATAGATATGAACATATCGAAGATACAAATACCTGAAGCAGTGCTCCTTACAGGCAAAGCAGAAAAATTTTGAAACAAATCTGAAGCACAAGTAGAAGCTAATGGACCTGAGACAATTGCTGATCGATGAAAATCAGTCTCGCTCCAAATCATTGTTTCCAACTCCGCTTGTGAATCGGCATAACGCTTTCGCTGCTAAAAATCTTTTATATTTTACATACTATTATCTACAGATTTATAAAGCGAATAACTGGAAATCAAGAGGCAATAACCATACAAAAAAAAGGGATTTAAATCTATAATGAACCTATTAAAAAAATGTTGCAAACTTTACGTTAATTTAACAAATGCAACATAAATTGATGGATTAATTAAAAATTAATCAATCAAAATAAAAAGTGGCTTAAAAATTCAAAAAAATTCATACTCTACGCTTTGGTGGCCTTTCGGAAAATTGTGCTGCATTTAAAGAAGTTGAAGCATCATGATCTGATGGGTTTATCTTCGCTGAATTCATAGCGAAATAATTCCCACTGCTTAAAAGAAAATTAAACAAGTTTACAAAATAATATTCCTTAAAGATCAGTTGAAACCATTTACGAGATGACAGCTAATTGCCACATATCCATATTTTCCAAGTGAATTCCAATGTACCAAAATTCTTCAAAATTTTACCTTGATAGAACTTCGACAGATGTTTGAAAAGCTGCTCTGTTATTAGATATATTATTGTTGTTTGCATCATCTAACTGAAAATAAGAGCTCTATAACTGAATAATTTAAAATGAATTACACAAAAAAATTAAATAATGAAACTAAGAAATCTATATCGCTGGAATTCATTTGGTCTTGTTATATGGCTGCGATACATAGCCGATGAAGTGGAGAATATTAAGAAGTTATCTTCCTCCGACCACCCATGTTTAAAAATATTTTTTACGGGTTCGTCGAGCTGATCTCAAATAAACATCCATCTTCGCTTAAATCCCACCTGCATTAATAGTACCATCACAGAGCGTCGCCTTCGTTAATTAGGGCACGTTCTTCATAGTCCACTACAAAAGTGACATATTTCGTTACCTGCTAAACCTTGTGATGGATGGCGTCAAAAGCGAGGATAACCAATCAAGACCTTGACTGACACATTCCGGAAAGATTTTGAAAGTATAGGTGGGTCAGCAATATATGGACTTAGGCAATGGAAAAAAGTCTGACCGCACAGCTTGGAGAGGTTTACCTTATTAGTCAGCAAATCCAGTTTAATCAGTAATGGAGAGAACTATTAAAAAAAAAAATTATAGAATGAAAATTATCTTTGCAAATGATCAATATTTCATTAATTTCTTGAAATCACCGTTAACTCACCGAAACATTAAAGAATGATGAACAAGGAAAAGGTTCAGGAGCGCAAACACCACTTCCAAAATTCATCACGAATGATGGTACCGATGCTTCCATTGAATTATTCTCATGTTTTATTGTATTCACCGGTTCAGAAACGCGCTGAAATACATTAAATACATTTCGAAATTTAAACAAAACTGATAATTATTCAAAATATATTTAAAAAAAGAACCAAGAAGATAAAAAATAAATTTTAATAATTAACATGATTCGATCCCCGAAAAATAAGAAAATTCATATTTAATAAGCTTTCAATAAATTAAACGAATATTTCGTTAATTTAAGTAAATCCATAATTTTAATGAAATAAAAATTAAAATATGAATGAATGAAACAAACATGCTTTTTTGAAGATTGATTCATTCAAAATTAAATTCTTAAAGACGATAGTTCAACGTCTCCCAGCCAATTATAGCCACTAATCAGCATAAGAGGCCAGAATATGAATGAATGGTAATAGCTAAATACATACAACAAAAATGGCTTCAAATCCAATTTAAAAGAATCCTGTAACTTTAATTATTAAACTTATTAAAAAATTATTACAATGAACCGCTATTTATTCAATTATCACATCGATCGCACTACATAACGAACTAACCAAAACACAAAGAAAAACTAAAAATTAAAAGGAAAAATTTATTTCCTGGAATTTTTCCCAGAACTAAGTAATATTCGCTTTAATACGAGCAACTATTGAAAGACACCCTTTTCTCTTGACCGATTTAATCCAAAGGACATATGTCTCCATCCTTTGCCCAAATAGGACGATTCAACTATTAGGCTCCAAGGTAATAACGTATGAAAAAAACTCTACGATGATTTATATATTCATTTAAAAAACAGAAAATCTCGACTTGGCCAAAATTTCTATATAAATTCTTGTTCGAATAGCTGAAATCGATTCGTTACACAACTAAATTCACATTAAAAAAAATCTTTTCATAAGCCATTCATTTTCTTAACGACTTAAAATGCCTCAAAAAAAATAAGTCATTTGCAAGTGCACATTGGTATATTACATTAGAAACACTCTTAATACCTAATAAAATAATTATGAGATCAATTCTCTACACGTGTTCTTCCTAACGCAATGCATTTTTCCCAAAACTTGTTTCCTTAAAATCACTTTTATTTTAGGAGAATTTTAAAAATTCGAAATTACGAAAATATTAAACGAAATTCATTTCTCGAATAATTTCGAAAAAAAAATCTACTGCGTAAACACCCAAAAGAAAAAATAGTTAAATAAAAAAGCACGTAAAAACCTTAAAAACTATTGCAATTTAATATAACCATGCAAGAAAAGACAATTCGACTGTTTTATAATGGTGTTGAGCATAGAAGCATGAATAATAAACATGACAATGCATCAAAGTGCAATAAAAACTCTACAAAGAACTATAAGAAATATTCGAGCATCAGAGCAACGAAAAAATATAAGCAGTATACCATGTATACCAGTCTTCAGTACGCATTAACTAATTAATACAACCATCAGAAATTATTAGTTACCACAAACAGAAATTTACCTAAAAAAAATCAAATTTTTACCGCATTTTACCGCATAAAATGTTCAAACTATTTAAACTTCTATGATAAATTTTCTAATTTAGTAATTTCGTAAAATTTTAAATTTATTTTAAAATTCATTATTATAAGAATATTATAATAAATATTTTAAGTTTGATTTTTTAAAATAAATATAAATATTGAATTTTTTATGTAAAAAAACATCTCTTCCAAACTTTTGCCGCATTAACAAAATAAAATGATTGTATTAGATTTCATAAAAAATTATGAATTCAAAAAACAAACCATTCATCCAGTTTTTTCTGTTTAGAAAATCTCTTTGTCAAAAATTTTATTTTTTCATTTTTAATAAGTAAAAGCCATGCTGCTATAAAATAAAAATTGAAAAAATTTTGATATTGGCTCACTGATCAATAAAATAAATTGAAAAGAAATAATTTAACTATATAGCAATGAAAAGCTCGAGTTCTTCAATTTTTTTAGTATCTCTTAACTTAACATTTATTTATTTAACATTAATCGATAACTGCTTAGAGCATAATCATGGGCCCTGAACACGCTGATGAGCCATAAATTAGCAATGGTGCAAGCTTAATCAATAAATTTGTGCACCACTTCGTTCCTTCGTAAAAAAAAAATATAAACTGCTGAAAAAAATGCAAATTTTTTAACAGTAAATCATAATAAATAATAACAACGATGATAATCCATGGATTCCATCCATTACACTATTATTGTTGCTATTATTAACACCATTATCGTTCCTTGTAATGCTACTGTTGCTACTTTTACTCTCATGTTCTTGTTTTTATCATAATTACCTTTATTGTTAATATTTAATAATCACTACCACCGTCAGCTCAAACTCATTTTAATTATTATTATTTATTTTATTGATATTATTTAAATGAAATTTGCTTAAACAATTATCTAAACAATAAGAAATAATGATAATGGTCTTCTCTGTTACAAATAAAAATGCTTATTAAAAAAATATAAATTTAATTTCATAAGAAATTCGCATCGACTTCTGCCAAGAGTAAACCTGTTTTTCAAAAATCCTGGCGATGTTAACGATTCGTATGTACTTTTAACACCAAGTGACAACCTAGTAAGATTTGTGTGTCCAGAAAAACCAGCAGAACAAATTAACCGGAAATGGTGACAACTTTTAGAAAAAAGCCATAAAAAATACAAAATGAACCGGATGACCTACCAAGAAGCGAGAACCAATTAGCCGACCGCGGTGAGCACTGTTAAACGTTCTCGACCTTCACACAGATTCATTCTATCACTTACTTTTTACGAGCGCGAATGCAAAAAGAATGCAAAATTCTGAAATGAGAAAAAAACCGATTCATAAAATATGACATAACTCAGCCTACGAGTAAGACATATGACCAACGCATATCTAAAATCACAGATCAATACAACGGACAAATCAAGACGCTGCCTGTTCACCACTTTGCAGTAAAGTAACACGCGTTAAAGAGAGGGATTGTTTCCTAGATCGGCTCGATTTCGGACAAAATTCGCGGACGATCGCGGAAATCGTGCAGGCTCGATCACGTAAAATGCGCGTGACAGTCACCAAAACGTTGTTACCCTTAACCCATAAACGACTCTCCCACAGCACCACCTGATTCCATCTCTGCCTCTCCTCAAAAGCCGTTATGCTTCATACATTCTACAAAACCGACGATTTTCCCGCCAAAAACCGATTATCAACAAATGTCTCTCAATTCGACTAACATCTCACATACCGTAATCCAAAGATGTTCATGTTTTCTCCACTTTGATGCTCAAGTGTTTAATTGGCAAACAGCCAATTTATTTTTTAAAATTTTTTGTTAATTTGATAAGTTTTATGGTTTGAATTGGATTTTGAGGATTTTTTGCGAAAGCAGGGAGAGGGGCTTCGGTCAAATTTGGATGGCCAAATCAATGCTCTCATTTTGGAGCACCAATGCCGAAGTCTTATTCGCGGCCAAATTATCTTTCAAAAATTCGGATCATACTGGCTGACTGTATTTCTATCGCTTCCAACTGGCTCTCTGGCAAAAATTTGCTTGCTAGCCAGGGGAGCAAAGCCAGGAATGGTGGGAAAATAAATCTCTTAGAAAAACAATTTAAAAAATATTTAAAATATAATTTTTAATTGATTTATTTGCAAAATTTCTTTGTATTTATTCTTTTTTGTTTATAAAAAGTATTTAACCAGTTAATTTTTTAAAACAGAAATTTATTTTTAGTTTATTTAATCATTCATTGAAATTTTATTATTAAATTATTATTTTAAGTTATACTGGACTGAATTATTAAATTAAGTTGTTAAGGTAAATGAATTCTTAAATGAATTCTTCATTTCCATGCTTCTTGTTTTTTCTATAGTTCAGTAGGACTGGTTACATTGGTTACATAATTGTGGCATTTGCACTTCTCCCAGTTATTACGCATATAAACCTTGTTTTTGCACTTGAAATTTATAAAAATTCAAAGTCTCATAATTTCTATTTTATTTTTATTTTCAAAAAAAATTTTATTTAATTAAAAGCAAATGTTTTCAAAATAAAAGTAAAGCAATTTAAAATTTAAGTGAAATTATTTTTTGCAAATAAAGTTTATTTGTCAACTTGTCAACTTGCAACTCTTTGCGCATGAATCATTTTTTTAATTTTCACCTTTTAACAATTACCTTCTAACAATTATTTTTTCCCCAAGTATTTTCGGCAGAAAGGCCGAAGCGAAGTTATTTCAGATCCACCATGGCCATATTATCAAAAAATTCAAATCATTTGCTTCGATCATTTTTAAAGGTTTGTGCTTCTAAAATTTTTTTCACAGTTACCATCTGGATTTTTGAAAGGCGAAATAAAAATTCTATAGCACTTTGAAATTAGAGCAACAACTCATTGAGCCATTCCATTCCCTCTTTTGATTCTCCTTACGTTGATCAATATTTTTTATTCGTATTTTAACCGAACTGGAACATTGTAAGAAGAATTATCTAAATGTAAATATAATCGTAAAAGAATTTTAAGAATTCTATTTTGCCGTAATTTCATTACTACTGGAGATAACAAATTTTTTAGAAGCAGTACATTTTCCTGAAATTTTTGTATAAGAATTACTAACAATTGAAAAACTCCGTTAAAATGTTGTTCTTGTTCCATTTGTTCCTCAGTCCATTGTTACCTTTATTTTTATTTTCTTGATTTCTATTTATTTTTATTTAAATTTTATATATTGTTGCTAACGCCAGCATAGACCACCACAGAGCTTACTTATTATATAATAAATACCTTAAAAATATTAAATAATACCTTTATTTAATTTATAAATTTATTCTTATATTTTTAATCATAAATAAACATGCATTATAAAAAAAAATTTTTTTTAAGGTTTCAGAAAACTTAAAGCGCCTTGTTTCAGTCCAGATTGGTCGAAGTTTCATTAAACCTGTTGAGCGAATACGAAATATTGGTGACTAAAACATCTTATTTCTTTTTTTCCTGATTAATGTTTTATGAACGCTTTAAGTTTTTATTTTTCAATTTTTCATTTTTATTTTTCAATTTAAATTTATTTTTTCAAAAACAAATTTTTTAAAGGAATTTTTTCCTAGGATCAATGGAAATTTTATATTTCTAGAACCCATGTAATTACCATCTTTCACTTGATGTTTGCCAGAATTTCTTTTATAATTCTGGTTATTTTTTTGTATTTAAATTTTTCAGGAATATCTGCGCATATAGATTCTGGAAAAACAACAGTTACAGAAAGAATACTTTATTATGCAGGAAGAATACAGCAAATGCACGAGGTATTTTTTCCAACATAAAAATGAACTGAATTCTGTAATTCAGAAATTGGTTTCTTTAAAAATATTTTTTGTATGAAAATCATTGGTCACATTGATGCAATATCTTTAAGGTTAAAGGAAAAGACGCAGTTGGTGCTTTTATGGATTTCATGGATTTGGAGCGAGAGCGAGGTATTACTATTCAATCCGCTGCTACTTATGTGGATTGGCATGGCACAAATATCAACATTATAGATACACCTGGTAAAAAATTTTTCATATTGAGCAAAAAATGAATATAAAGATAAAATTCTTATTCCTAAAATTTTCGCTTTGATTTTTTTCGTTTTCTTTTGTACTTTTATACTTTTTTGTAGATTCTGTACTTTTTTCATTTTAGAAGTAGTGAAATTTCAATGTATATAAATCATTTCAATATAAGTCATAGAATTTTAAAATAATTTTTCTACAGTGTTTAAAGTTTGGTATCAACAAATGTAAAGGATGAAATTCTCAGTACGAATGCATATCACTTACAGAAGCATTAAATAAAAATAAAAAAATTTTGGGTCATGTGGATTTCACGGTTGAAGTTGAACGGGCGCTTCGAGTTCTTGATGGTGCAATCTTAGTACTTTGTGGAGTTGGTGGTGTTCAAAGTCAGACTTTTACTGTTAATCGTCAATTGACCCGATATAATATTCCATTTATCGCATTTGTAAATAAATTGGATAGAACTGGTGCCACACCTTTTCGGTATTTTTCTTAATTAAAATTTACCTGAAATAAGGTATTCAATAGCTGACTTATATTCGATTTTCATTGTTTAAATTTTATCGAAAATGAATGGAAAGCATTCAATCACTGACAATGCTTATCCTTGCATTAAATGCAAATCTGGATGTCTGGATGTACTCCCCTACTTATCTTTTGTTCCCAATAAATATTATGAATCAACAGGTAAACCATGGTTCAGCCAGGCCATAGATAATATTAAAAAAAAAATCTCTTCTTCTCTTCATCCTTCCATTCATACTGTATTGAAGGCCTAATTGTTCATGACTTCAATATTGCTTATAATCATCGAATGTTTAATTGAATTCTAATTTTTAGCTATATTTTTCTATATTTTTCAAATTTTATAAATGTTCTTTAATTGATGTTTTGTGCAGGGCATTAGAAGGAATGCGCAAAAAGCTTAGACATAATTCAGCTCTTCTTCATCTGCCAATTGGACTCGAAGGGAATTTCAAGGTTCATTTTTTATTTTATTTTTATTTTTTACTTTTCTTATCAGTATTGTAGCTCATTAGAATGGTTTCATTAATTGTTAATAAATTAATAAATTTTACTTAGAATTAAATTAATAAATAGGCTTTATTTTACTAATTCTATTTTGTTTCTTTTAGGGTATCGTCGACTTAATCGAGGAAAATGCTATTTATTATGAAGAGGATGATGGTTCAATTATACGTAAGGATGAAATTCCAAGAGACATGAGGCAACAAGCAAAAGATTATCGCCAGGAACTAATCGGTTCATTATGACCATGAATGATTATTACTCATTATTTTACAATAAATTAACTTATTTTAACATTTTTAGAAAATCTTGCAAATGGTGATGATCAAATAGCAGAATATTTTATAAATGAAACAGTGCCATCTAACGACGAAATTCACTCAAGTATTCGGAGAGCTGTTATAAATAGAAAATTCATTCCTATTCTGTTAGGTTCAGCACTTAAAAATAAAGGTGTACAGACCGTATTGGACGCAGTAGTAAAATATTTACCAAATCCTGCAGAAGTGAAAAATCGTGCCAGTATTTTAAATGAAGAGTAAGTTTATTTTTTTATTTTATTTTTTTAGAAAAAAAATTGTCCAGCAAATATCCAAAAAAAGAAATGTTTGAAATATTCAACAAGTTTAGCTGAAAATGGATATGACTAAAATGACAATGCACATTTTTGATATTTGATATTTGGATGGTTTTTTTTTCTGAAAAATTTTGTACTTTGTAATAATTTTATAATTTATTGTAGTGATTACATTTTTTTATTTTGAAATGACAATTTCTATTTTTTTCCACAATTGTATTTATTTTATTTATTTCATAGTGCTTCTTGGTTTTTCAGAACAGATACTGAGGAAACTATTATATTGAACCCAACTCGCAGTAATGAAGAACCATTTGTTGGATTGGCTTTCAAGTTGGAGGTTTTTTGCCTTCGGATTTCCTCTAAAAATTTCATTTTTAAATTTCTAAGAATCTTTATTGTGGCATTTTGATGTCGTTTAAATGTATATTCGCAGTTTTTATTGGAAGCAAATATTGGACATTTTGATTCACTGGCATGTTGGAGAGAAGCCAAAAATATTTTACACATATTTTTTCATCAAAATGAGATATTTAAGGCAGGAAAACACGGCCAGTTAACATATTTTCGTGTTTATCAAGGTCAGTTGAATAAAGGCGATACTTTGTTAGCTACTCGAGATGGCCGGCGTGTCAAAGCACAACGTATAGTTCGAATGCACGCCAATTCTATGGAGGTATTTTACCTTTCATAATTTCAGTATTATAATTGGTAAATTTGGATTAAATTTCATCACAAATTTAATTATAAGCAATGGTATTGACTAATGGTTTTGTCTTTTTCCGGATATTACTTTTATTAAAAAATTCCACAAGTAGTGATATTAAAAAAATATTTAATATCTAAGAGAAAAAACGGTAGAAGCTTTAAGTCATTGAAAAATATGGCCATTACTAGATGTTAATCTTTTAATGACTGAAAAGTTTGCCCTGTACTGAATCTTATAATTTCAGGCCACATAGATACAGAATCTCTTATTTTTATTTTATTTGTTCGAATTAGATATTAATATTTATTTAGGACATTGACGTTACTTATGCAGGTGACATATGTGCTATTTTTGGAGTCGATTGCTTTTCTGGCGAGACTTTCACAAATAAACCAACATTTAAAGTGTTTTGTGTACGTTTATCTTCTTCTAATAGTTCTTCTTTTAATAATTTTTTCACCATTACTGGTTAGACTTGCTTCGCTGACTGTAAATCGTCTACAAGGTGCTCGATCCGATGCCATCATTAATAGTGGAGACCACTCTTTTTTCAATTATCTAAGTCCATATATCACTAATTCCTCTATACGTTTAAAATCTGTCTTGACTTATCAGTCCAGGTCTTAACTGGCTGTTTTTGATACCAACCATCACAAGGTTTAGCAAGTAACGAAATATGCATCAACTCCTTTGGTGACGGCGGCGAACGTGCCCTAACCAGCTAAGGCGACGCTCTGTGATAACAGGTGGTATTTGAACGAAGATGAATATAATGTGCGATTTTATTCCCTCAATGGATCCGTATATGAGTCCATATATGATCCGTATTAGATATGAGTGGTCAAAGGCTGATAGCTGCTTTATATATTCCTCTCTCAGTGGATATATTTCGCAGCCATACAGCAAGACCGAGCGAATTACTATATGGATGCTGATTTTCGTCTTTGTGGTGACTGTTCCATAAAGATTTCGTCAACTGGAAAGAAGTATTTCTGGCTATCGTTATCCGAGTTACAATTTCATCCTTTGCATGGCCATTTGGGATTAGAGTGGATCCAAGATGTCTAAAGTCGGACAATTCCTCAACCAGCAATGAATTGGTTAAAATAGGTATTTTATCAACGCGCGTTTATTAGTGTCTCTTTCAAATTTATTTTCTTATTCATACAAGTTATCATTTAGAAAATTATTATAGGAATCAATGCACATTCCAAAACCGGTTATTTCTATGTCGATGGCACCTGTAGATAGAAAAGATGCGGACAATTTCATGAAAGCGCTAAATCGATTCACCAAGGAAGATCCTACTTTTATTAAATCATATATTCCAGAGGCTAGAGAGACTGTGGTTTCAGGCATGGGCGAATTACATTTGGTATTTTATTAATTTGAAATTGTTATGTGAAGATAGGAATGAAAAAAGAATATTTTCAATATTTTCAATACTGTCGAGCAGTTGATGAACATTGTTATTATTATAAAAATTTTGAAATTTATAAAAAATATTGAAATGTTATATATTAATATGAGTGGAATTTATCCGATGGGAATGAAAATTTTGGTTAATTTTTGATGGATTTTGTTTAAATATTCAATTTGAGGCATTTCAATCTTGTTTCCAGGAAATTTATGCGCAAAGGATGAAAAATGAATTTAATTGTCCTGTTCAATTAGGAAAACCAAAAGTGGCTTATCGAGAATGTTTATCAAAACCCTATAAGTAAGCAAATAGCAAATAGAATTTGATAAATTTCTTAAATATGTTTTATTTTTTTCATTTAAATATATTGGTAAGTTTGAGGTAAAATTCCATAGTTATTATGCAGTCGTTCGTTTTTAGCTTTTATTACCGTCATAAAAAGCAAACCGGAGGTCAAGGGCAATTCGGTGTTATTGATGGTATTATTGAACCACTGCCACCTGAAAAAAATACTATTATTGAATTTGTAGATGAAACGGTCGGAGGATGCATCCCAAAGAATCTTTTCCCCGCCTTGAAAAAGGTAAGAATTCATTGAAGATCCATGTAATAATTATTGCAAATATCTCTGAACTTTTTATGTACTTTCAACAGGGTTTGGATAAAATAGTGGCTGAAGGGCCATTAATTAAAGCACCAGTCACTGGAATAAAAGTTCGTATTTTGGATGGAGAAACTCACTTGGTGGATTCAACCGAAATCGCTATGATAAATACGATGATGAACATGATGAGAGAAGGTTGGTAGTTTCTAAAATTTGTAAAATTAGAGCAATAGTAATTTTCAAGCCTTTTCGCTGTAAAATCTAGAAAAACTCTAGAAAGAATGCTTTAATGTTTCTCTTTAATTCCTTATTATGTAGACAACGCAATTGATGGTATTATCGATTTGTAATAATGTCTATGTTACTTGCATATTTTTCAAACCGGCAACATTTTATCGCATTAATTCCTTAAATTCAAATAAGATATTAAATTTTAAACTCATGGTTTGAGCCTTGCTTGATTCTTCAAATGTATGAATGAAATGTTCAAAAAAAATTTCACGAGGATCTGAAATGGTTTTTCTGAAGCCATTATAGTTTTCCAACTTTTTCAAATTATGTTTGAATGTGTCGATCTTATTTTATCTATAAAATTCATATTGTTCATATATCCAGGACCAGAAAAAATGGTTTCATTATTCTAATCGTCTGTTCATCTTATGAAAAAATATCTTTGCAAGCAAAATGCCATATCAAATGGAACCAAGATTTTCTCATTTTTTCGAAAGAGTGATTTCAATAGGAAATTTTGCATGAAAAATTTTTTCTCCACATAATTCATCGAAATGGATTATAATATTCTTTCTTCGCACAATTTCGTTTCGTTTATATAACTGAATATACTTTATAAAAATGGTGACTCAAGTATTGAATATTTTCAAAAATCGTCACCACTTATTAATTTTTAATATTTATTAATTTATTAATTATTATTCTTACTCCATACTCCATACTCCAAATTAATATAGCTATGAAAGATTGAAGCGGTTCGATCAAAATCGTTTATCCATTTGAATAAGCGGTTCACATTATTTTACTTCAATTTTTGATTGATTTCAAAGGTGGAAGAAAGAAGGAAAGAAAATTGCGTCACTGGTTATAGAACTCTAGTTTGAAATGATACAAGGGAATTTTCAAAAGAAATTTTTATTTTGAAAAAGTTTCAGCTTACGAAAGAGCCGAATGGAGATTAAATGAACCTATAATGAAAGTTGAAGTTACAATCCCTTCTCAATATCATGTAAATTTATCATTTAATCTTTTTGGTTATGTTATTATTTTTGGCTCCAGTTATCCAGTAAAAACGAGTCGAAAGAAAAATTATAGGTAATTAAAAGTCATGGCTGAAGTTCCATCAGTGAACTTATTTATGTTTTAAAATTATTTCTGTGTTTTTCAAATTCTGCAATAAATTCATGGTTTGAGCAAATTTTCTTACCCAATTCATATGAACAATATGAATTTTATAGATAAACTCTTTTTAAACTCTTTTTTCTTATCAGTTCTTTAGAATAAACTAATTTTATTATAGAATGTTGTTACGAGTAGTTTGGTTATGAGGAATGGTATTATCACAACTACGGAATTGTTTGATAATTATAATAGTATAATTTGCGAGGTAAGATGTTCTTTAGAATAAACTAATTTCGGATTCTTTTTTATAATTTGTTTATAATTTGTTAGTTTATTTTGAAGAAAACATTTATTAGATTGTGTTAATTGATTACTAAAATATACGATTTTTTTTTTTTGATTTTTTGATTTTTTAGGTACCATTGAGCGATATGTTTGGATATATGACTGAGCTCCGTTCTATTACTCAAGGCAAGGGTGAATTTGTTATGGAATATGCAAGGTTATGAATTAATATTTTTTTAAATTTTATAACATATTTTATTCATTGTTTTGACGCTTACATTATTTTAAGGTATTCACCGACTACTGCAGAAGGTCAAGAGAAAATTATAAGAGAATGGAAAATTCTTAATGGTTTAATAGATCCTAGTGAAAAAGCTAAAAAAAAAGGAAGATGAAGCGAGTCTTGGATTTTGTATATGGATCTTGGATGGATTTTGGATTTTATCTCTTACTTCATTTCTGAAGAAATTGTTGTTAAAATTTGTTACAATCCCAAGATCTTTCCTGTTTTTATTTTGTGATTTTATCACTAAATTGTCACATTCAGTAGTTTTAAATTTTCGATATATTGTTTTTTAAGTTGTAAAGTTGTAAAATTCTTTAGCGTAGAAGCTGTTATTCGCTTATTGTGTTATTATTCAGCTAACTATTATTAACTATTATTTTCATTTATTGTTATTATATGAATGAAATAATTTTTAATTTACAGTGGTGTGTTCCTTTATATAAATATAAATTTTGAATGTTAGTAGAAGACAGTTTTTAATTCATTATGATTGAGTTTTCAGAATATTTCTCTTGCATATTCCTGAAATAATGAAGTGAAAGGCTTTTAGAGTATAATTCTTAATTGATTGGCTTGGCTCGATTATTCGTTAATTTGCTGAAAATAGTGCGAATGAGAGAAGGTTCAGCGAATTTAGTGAGCGAAAATCGTTCCATAACCAAGTAAAGATAAGTGTGATATATGGAAATTAGAAAACGCCTGAAATTTGGTTTTATCGCGAATTAAAATCAATAGAGGAAGGGGAAGGCAGCTTATAGTCGTAAATAAAATGAGCATTTAATTAATTTTGCAGAAATTTGTTGGAAATGTAGGTTTTTAATTGATTAAACCTGAGTATGGCGAATTAAGTTTGTCCTAGTGGGCACTTTTAGCTATTTGAAATAAATTTTGAAATCACCGAATTGCCAGTGGGGAATGTGTACCGTTGTCTTTAAAAGGAATTGTAAATGAAGCGTAACGCTAGAAGAAGGATTTAATGCGTAATTTTGTGTTTTATCCGAAGATGTTTGAGAATTTTGGAGAATTTTTCAGTTCAGTTTTTAATTAATTTAAATATTTTTTTGAATATTTAAATTGTTTTTTCAATTTTAATAGTGGTTTTTAAAAATTTTTTGATATAAAATTTTCTTCGAAATGCAAAATTTTCTTAAATAATTTTAAATATTTTTTTAAAAAATGTTCTAATATTCTAATTTTTTCTAATTTTTCTACGAATATTAATATAATTTTTTATTTATTTTTGATTTTTTTTCTGTATTTGAATTTCCATTTAAAACTCATTTAATTATGAAAAAATTCGTTAAATTGTTCATCTCACAAAAATTATTAAATTATTTTAAAAATGAAATTTATAGGTGATATTTAATAGTTTTTTAATAGTTATTTATTATTGAATAGTTATAATGTCAAATACGATTGATGACTCTTCGAGTAATGCGAATTATAATCGGCAACAGTGTTGTGCTGGTCATCATCAAGTTTATCAAGGTTTCTTAATATTTTATGGAACTTATATTAATGTCCACTAATTTTAGCAGTAATACTGGTCCTTCCTTATTGAATGAGAACGATGAAAACAAAAATTATAAAGGAAACGAAGAAAAAGGGGAAATACGACTGGTAACGATCTAGATTTAGTATAAGACTAATTCAAATCACAATTAAATCAGATTCGAACCAGTTAAATGGTTAAGAAAAAATGGTTCACATAGTAAACTATTACTAATCTTATAATTTTAACAACCTAACGAACTGTTCCATAAATTAACATATTTAGTTAATACTTAAATAATGAGATCGTGAACTATGACCTGAACTATTGTGGCATTTTTAAAGCTTTGATAAATCGATTTAATGCGACTAGTCGATGCATTTCGAATATTTTCTCATTTTTCAGAATCTGATGATGAAAACGATGAGAAAGAATTAAAATATGGTGCACAACATGTAATTCATTTATTTGTTCCAGTCTCAATTTGTATGGCTTTTGTAATTCTAACAATGAATACTGTTGGATATTACAGTCGCAAAGATGGACAATATTTGTATGACAATATTTATATTTTTCTTTTAATTTTTCAGGAAAAAACCGTTGAATGTGCAGTAATTTTGTTTGCTGGCATAACTAATCCTTAATCCTTAAAATAGCGATAATAAAGTACTACAAATCTTACTTCGTCTAATGAGTAGTGTGAATTGTTGTCCTTCGGCAAGTGTAGGCCTTAAAACTGAAATTGAAATATTTTTGCCTTTGTCGAAAATGAATATCTAATGGGAGCTTTAGGTAAGCTAATTTATGGCTAACGTGCATAAAAAACTGGCTAATTTAAATCCACAATTTTGTTGATTTTATTTGTAAAATTTAATTGTTTTTTAGATTTTACTTTTTGTAGGATTTATACTCCATTCACCAAAGAAACTGATAGTGCTGGGGAGCGATTAATTATGTCTTTCGGAAATGCTTTTGTTGTCCTTGGTGTGGTTGTGATTATGACTATTGTTCTGATTTTATTATATAAATTCAGATGGTATAAGGTAATTTTTTAAGTTTTATTTATTATTTGTTTATTTTAAAAGTTATAAGGAGGGTTTATTTATACAACTATGATAAGGTTATATTGATGGAACTATCAGAACTATCAGTGGTTGAATTTAATTGGATCAACTAACTGTAAGATACTTATCGGAACAGCAGTTAGGATTTATCATTCTTCATCATCGTTTCACGTTCAAAACTTTTTTACAATAATATTATTGATAAAATTTCCACAGGGTAACATAAATTCAGAATTGTAATCCTTGGATACTTCATTTATTTTATTGTTTATTGTTTCTTCTGGCATTAAAAAAAATTTTTTTTTTGGTATTTTATGGTGGATTGTGTATTAATGCATTCGATTCGACACAATTAACTTACATATTGCTTCATTTATTATGGTTAATGCACTTTATCCTAATACCAGTGGAACTAGCCAGATCAAAAATGCTGTATTATATTAGAAAATTCGAAAAAATTTGTAACATGGAAAATTATAAATGTTAATAGAAACAATTAAAAATGTAAGAAATTTAGGTGATTCAAGGCTGGTTAACTCTGAGCAGTTTGATATTATTATCACTGTTTACATCAATGTATCTTCAGTAAGTTTTAAATTTTTGAATAAATTTTATATATTTTTCAAAATTTGGCCCATTTTCCAATCATATTTGCATATTTTTTGAAACTGATGGCGATTTTTTTTCCGATTGCATTCATAGTCCTTAACTTATTGTGCAGAATTTTTACTTTTAATTTTATAAAAAAAAGTAGATTGTCCAAAGTTCCATTTGATTATTTTTCTTTAATCTTGTTTATAGGGAATTATTCAAAAGTTGGAACATATCAGTTGATTATATTACGATTTTTTTTATTGTATGGAATTATGGTGTGATGGGAATGATATGTATTCACTGGAAAGGACCTCTTCGTTTGCAGCAGGTATTTTATTTTTATTATTTGGAAAAAAATAAATTTATTTTTTTCCAAAAATTCTTTCTAATTTCTTTAGGGATATTTGATAATGATGTCTGCTCTTATGGCGCTTACATTTATTAAATATTTACCTGAGTGGACTGTTTGGACAGTTTTAGCCGTGATTTCTTTGTGGGATTTGGTAGCCGTTTTATGTCCTAAAGGACCACTGAGGATTTTGGTGGAAACTGCCCAAGAACGTAATGAACCCATTTTCCCTGCTCTTATTTACTCATGTGAGTTTTACTGATTTTACTTTTCGCAAAAAATTTTTAATGAAATAAAATTAGAAATTAATTTTATAAAATAAAAAAAAAACTTTTCATTTGGATTGCTAGCACTAGATAGATTTTAAGCTTTCTAATTAAATTAAAGTAATAAATAAATTGAATAAATTTAATCTTGAATAAATAAAAAATCTTACATTAAAACCAAAGACTCTTTAGAAAAAGAAAAATATGTCAAAGCACCGTACACCGTACACTACCTAAATTTGGGAAGGAATTAATATACTTTCTTAGCAGGAATAAATTTTATTAGCTAAATATCTGCTTCATATTGCAAACATATTGGGATTGGGATTAATTTTCAGTAAATTCAATGGTTTAATATAATATTTTTAACAGATTATTTTCTTATAATTCGTCCTTTAAAGGATTATAACCATTTTTAAAAAAATTCACTGTGGTTTATATTGGATGTAATGTAGGCAGTTACATAAGCATATCAGCTTAGGCAAATTTGTCAGCAAAAATGAAATGTGGTTACGGGAGGCACACCTGTATATTTTGATTAGTTGGCGAAAAAGTTTTGGTAGTTAGTTGAGTTAACCGAAAATAATTTTCAAAATTTTTTTATTGAAAATGGACATATATTTTAGCTGGTTTGCTCTATGCATATACATCGATTGGCAATGATAATTCAAATGTGGAAGGTGCATCATCGAGCGGTATAGAACCATTAGATATTTCTGGCCAAGGTTTTTTTCTTTTCGTTTGATTTATTCATATATTTCAATAATGATCGTTTTATTTTTCTACATGTTAATAATTGTCATCATAATCAACCAAAGTCCTTCTAAAACTGTTCTTGCAATAGGAATTATTTTAAATTTGTCATGGTCTTATAATTTTGATTTCATTTCATAGTGAAATTTTTATCATAATTATATTTAGTTGCTAGTCAATCTGAGGCAGTTGCATCTAGCAGTATTTTATCAACAACAAATCTCAGTACTGGAAAATCATCAGTTTCTGGTTCGTCGGAAGGTTCTCCTCCGTCAACAGCTCATCTCTTGCCATCATCAAAGGAGAAGTCTGATCATAAGAAAGTAATTCATAGATTCGCTCCATTACGTGGTGCATCGCGGAAAGGTAAGATTTTTTACCAAATTTTTCTACATTCCTATTTCTTTCTTTCTTAAATTTTTCTTTCTTTATAAATGAAAAATTTAATAGCATCACATCATAAATAAATTTATAAATTATGATATACAAAATGTCCTATGCATGAAATTTACAAAAATTTTTGAAGTATTGGATTTTTTAAATTGTTTTTTTAGAGCATAGTGCCGTTTCTGTGGATCAGATTTCAAATGACTTGATCCCTTCTACAAGGTTATTCGTGTTTATTTCTTCAGTAGATCGTTTTTTAAATCCTTTTTCTTATCTGATTTTGCTGCATACTCCGTTAGTTTTTATTTTATTTCGGTTAAGAATTTTTTGCCAGAGGATCATTTTGGTATTTTCATGCGGTCCGCAAGTGTGCTTTTATCAGTAGTAGAATTATAAAGCCTTCCATAAAAAATTCTTTTTTTCCAAAAATAAACAATCCGATTAATTTGAATCAAACTTAATTCATTTTTTCCTCATTTAACTCCATTTAGTGCTATGATCAACAATGATCCTTCTGTAGAATCAACAAATAATAAGAACTCAAACCTGCCTAACAAAGAATTTTGTCGTATGGAAGCTAAACGGCTTTATAATGTTCAAAATCAAAATGAAAGTACGGATTTTTTTTTATGCTTAGCGTTTGTTGACAATCATTATAAAAAAAATTCTATATCTTAGATTAAAACTGTTAAAGACAGAAAATGAGGTAGAATTCATATTTTCTTGGATCGCACTATTTGTAATTGGGATAAACCACCGATGAATTTAAGTATTTCTTCAGTAAGAAATTTTAAAAGACTGATAAATATTCACAGTTCCTTTAATCTTGGTTAATAACAGATTTATTCCAAGCATTCAGAATTCAGAAAGAATTTAAATATTGAAAATCGTTCAAATAAAAAATTTAATTTCAGTTTTTTAATTTTGTCGTTTTCTTCCTTGAATTAAATTTAGAGTATGCTTGAACCGTATCTTTAAGTAGTCAATTCCAATAATCTTTAGTGTGAATAGAAAATTTCCAGTTGATTTAAGGTTCAAATATTTTCAGTTCGTTGTTTCGAAATGCATTTAAGCTGAAATTTTTAGTTGCATTCGTAAGTGCTTGACTGTTACCCTATTGTGTAGGTTAGTGTAAAATCGAAGGTTATACCTTTTATACTAAATGTATAGAATCTTATAGTTATCTAGTAGCAGTTTAATTTCTTGAAGCCACTAAATCATTATAATGATGTAACAATGGATTCTCTGGCCCACGAGTGCATGGTAAATCTAACGGTTATCATGTAAATGAAGAACCCGCTCCGTACTGTTTATGTTATTATGTTATTATAGGCTATTGTCTAAGCATATGCCTGTTATATATGTCTTTATCCTTATTTATTTAAATAAATAAAAAAATAAATAAATTTATTTACCCTTTAACTTTGTTGAAAATGATGCGTTTTTTTAGATGTGTATATTTTAATATATTTTAAATATTCATTGAGCTGCTTTGATTAATATTGTCCTTTTTTTTCATATTTTGGCTATGACCAGTTTTTGTTATTAATTTATTACATATATTTTCAGGGGGTATAAAACTTGGTTTAGGGGACTTCATTTTCTACAGTGTTTTGGTGGGTAAAGCAAGTAGTTATGGTGATTGGAATACTACAATTGCATGTTACGTTGCTATTTTAATAGTACGTTCTTTTCAGTATCTATATTTTTATTGTTGATTTAACCCTAAAATTTTATTATCTTGTATTTTTTTCAGGGTTTATGTTTTACACTTGTTCTTCTCGCTGTATTTCGTAAAGCGCTACCAGCCTTACCAGTCTCCATATTTGCTGGACTTATTTTTTATTTTAGTACCCGTGAAATAGTTACACCGTTTTGCACAGCTATTTCATTACGGCAGATTGTTTTTTAAGCGGATTCAGTTATTTATTTTGTTTTTTCATAATTTTTATTTTTCAAAAATATTTTAAAATATGTTTTTCTTTGCTTATTTAGTTTTTCTTTTTGTTTTCAATCTTTTCTTTTTTTTAATAATTTCATTTCATTCTTCTTAAATGAAAATATTACTTTGTATTTGGAAATCTTCTTGAACTGGCCTTCTTATGATCTTCAATCAGAAATTTAAAATTTTTTTGGCTTTTATGGAAAACATAGACAATTTAATAATCTAACCTTGATAGTCTTCAGTTTTTCAAATAAGCTGTTATCACTGCTGATATGATTCTAATTCATTTGATTTCACAGTCGGTTAAAATCAATCAATCATCAGTCATCTTTTGCTTCCGATTTTTTTCCTTACTCATCAAAGTTAGTTTTATATATTATCATAAGTTTAAAAACGATAGTTTAACTTAGAATAGTTTAGCGCCGAAACTAGGCTATTGTAAATTCAGCGAAGAAACCAGTGATCTCCTCAGTCCACAAAAATGTAGTTGCTTATTTCAGCCAAGGCCGGTTCAAACAAAAATGTAGTTATCTTATAAAATTGCTCTAAAGATTCCAACGTTTTTTGACGCTTTATAATTTTTATATAACGCTTTTTTAATATAAAGTTTATTGCTTTGAATATGACTTAGATGTATTCTTGCACTGAATAAAATTTTTTTAATTTTCTTAAAATAAAGGTTTATTTCCACATTTTAATGAAATTTACAATTTTTCTAGGAGAACTGAATTGAATCCATTCGGCTTGTCTTAGCTGCGTTCTTCTGTTTATCCTTCAATTAAGCAATATAAAGCCAAGTAAATATTGAATATGCTTAGGCTTTTTAGATGAAATATATGAATTTTAATTGAAGTCTGTCAATTTCACTTTAAGTGCAATAAATAGGCAATAGGCCTTCAGGGCTTTTTCATTGATATATAATGCCATACTAAATTACTGGTTCATCATTATTAAAAATTCGTTGACTTTTTGCCAATTAATGCGCCATTATTTTTAATTAACTGAAGAGAAGCGGTTTTTTGTTATCGATTCAAAAGCACGCGATCCTTTCAACATAGCTTTGTTCAATATAACAGTGTAAAATATTAAAAAGTTTTAAAATTCGTGGGAAAAAATATACTAATAAAATTTTTCTATTTAACGACACCTATGCGAAGATATGGCTAAAATTTGTTGAAATTTTGGCATAAGGGATAACCAAGATTTTTTTCCTAACGCAGAGAGTTAATTAGGTAAATAAGCCATAGGTTTATGCCTATTAAGGCTTCAGTTATTTTTCAGGAATGGGTATCGGATCGGCAAACGAAATGGCGATTGAAGTGAGCCAAATCAAGTAAGCAATTATACGAACTAATAGGAGAAGAAGTTTAAGAACTAATTGAAATTCGTGGTGCGTAACTGATAGTTCCGAAAGAGTGTCGTTATTTTTATCATTTTTATCATTCCAGCTGATTATTCTTGGAAATTCAGTAAATTAGAAAAGAATCGAACAGAAATTTTTAAAAATTATACATTTTCAAATTAAATTGAATTATTACACATTTTCAAATTGAATTAAATTAAATTAAATTGAAATATTTATATTTATTTCATTTATAAATATTTTTAAAAAAATCAACTCAAATTTTTCTTTTCAATTGCGGGAAATTATCGTTGAAAATGAGTAAATTTGGTTATGGAAAGTTAGTGAAGAAGAAAACGAGCAACAATGAACGCTGCTAAGGTCTTCTCGAACAAATCCCACCAATAGTGTTGTAAAAAGATTTTGAGCGATTTAAAATACGTTAAACTGCTTGGCGTCCAGTTTTCTTCCTCTCATTGATCATATCATCATTATCAGTTTTGCTTTCAAGGCTTCATTCTCTCTAAATATTTCGTTCGATTCTTTCATTGGTTTTTGTTTTTACATTATTTTAACATATATTGGTTTAACTTACTTTTCGTTGTGATGCTCATTGATCATTTTTCACTTCTTTATTTTGCCGAATTTAGAGATTTTTCCGTTTTTCATAATCATTCCATGATTTCATGATTACTTTTAATCATTTTGCCTGGAGAAAATATTTTTTAATATTTATAGTCACTAGGCGAACCCATCCAGAAACGGTGAATGGCTAACCGTTAATTAACTGGCACAAGTTTCTGCTTAATCGGAAGTCTTATTTGCTATGAAATTATTTAATTTTGCATTTTACTTTTCATATAAACATTTAAAATGCGATATTTTTAGCAATTTTCTTCAAGAGAACGTGTCATTTTCTGGTTTGGCTGATTCCAAGGATGATGATAAGTTGCCAGAAAATTATTGGCGAGTGCAAAACCTCCGTAGTCACCCGAAACCCCTATTTCACTCTTAATGGCAGCTTTGCCTTGACGAGGGGAAAAGATATGTATATTGAAGAAGAGCAAATTTTCAACTGATTCTGAATGAATTATTTGAACTTTTTAAGAAAATTTTCGTTTGAAACAAAATTTTCTTCTTCCAGTAGCTCAAATTATTACTGGTTGGACTGGCTCTGTTGGCTATAAGGGGCTAGCAAAGCCTTTCAAAGCCTCTGGTGCCAAATCTGAATTGACTTCATTGCCAGGCCTCTTCGATCTCTTTTCCTAACAATTTCTGACACCATTTCTGGTTTCCAAATTCTTTGAGATTTATCATTCCACTAAACAACTGTATTTCAACTCTTTCTAAGATTTTAAATTTCAAATAATTAAAGTTTTATTCCTATAATCATTTTGATTGCGTTGCCTGAGTCAAATTAGCAATTAAAAAGTTGTAAAGCCGTAAAGATGGCTTTAACATTTCAACTGATAGTTTATAGTAACCGAATTAAAGCAACCAACTAGCTGCTCATTTATTGCCTTTTATTTGTAGCGTTGAATCCTTTGAAAGAGTAGAATTTATATGTTTTGAACCGCAGCTTTGCTACAGCTTTTATTCTGGACCACTGGCTCAGAGTTCATAGGTTGCCAAATTTTTTGCTCCTCTATTATTTCAATGAAAACAATTTTTTATTGGTTGGTTAAAGTATTCAAATATTTTAAGAAATCGAATAAATAACAAATTTTTTTATTTAATTTATTGCAATTCTTCGGTCTATAATTTAAATCCATAGTAATAGGCGGAGGTACGAAATAGCTGAGTGATTGTTATCGCTCCAGGTATCAAGAAACGATCCTCACTCCTGACAGCAGTAAGCAGCCTATCTATAAAATCCGAATGAGACTGGAGATCTACTTCTATTTCACTTGCCAAAGTATCTCTCTTATTACTCTTATTACAGCCAGTGGAATGAGCTTAGTCGTAAATGGTGAGCGCCAACCACTTAAATAATTGGCCTGAAATTTTTTATTGTTTTTCAAATTTATTTATTATTTCGTTTATATAATAATATAATAACATCGATGAATTTCAAGATTTATTATCACTGCTATTATAATTTCTTCGAAAACAATTAATTATGATTTTTACTGATTGTTTATCAAATAGGCCATTATTTTCAGGAATATTTTGATGTTAACTAAGTTAAAAGTTAAAGATAATAAGAATTTAAAAATGATTTATAATATTTTTATTTAAAATCTTATCATTTCAGAAAAAAGAATTCGAATTTAGTGCTGAAAATAGAAGTGTTCAGAAAGTGAACATAACATTTAAGGTTTATTCAGAAATTCAGATTGATTAAGTTCATTGTCAACAAATCGTTTTTGATTATTTCAGTGATTAGCACCCACAATTTCTGGTTACGCTAGCTCGACTAGCCGTAAGAAAGGAAATTTTTATGAGAAATTAAGTCATTTGGTTACAAAATGAAAACCGCCAGTCCATCAGGATTGATTAAAATTTCAATATAAAGATTTATAAATTTATAATAATAATAAATTTTAATATTAAACTTATAATATTTTATGACTTATATATATGACTTTTATTAGCAAAAAATATATGGAATGCTAATTGAAAACCAACAAATTTTTATCTATTTATGATACTCAGCTTTATCTAATATTTAGTGGAACCTAGTGGAGCCTAAAAGAGGCACCTCTCGACACTGAAAGCCTATGTGACGCCTATTTCTATATGTTCCTCTACCTGCTATATGCAAAATGCGAAATATATGTTATGAATAAATCCTCCAAACCATAGACGATTATGGAAAGAAGTAAAAAAAGCTAATTAAACTCTCAACGTTAATTAACGATCAATTTTATCAATTAATTTTGATTTTTTCTGTCAGTGATTTTTTGCAATTTTTTACTGATAACTTAATGATATAAATAATTTTATATACGTCTAACTTGATTTTGTTTATTGTTTCGTTAAAAATATTTTTATTAACCAAACTTAATCACCATTCGAAGCGATCAGTGGTTTTCTTTAGCGTTCATTGGCAAATATGTGGGTTAGCACCTGTCATTTTTGATTAGGTTCGCTCCACTGACTGGTTGATATTTCGCTGTGGAGTCACTTAGGTTTGGGATACTTAGTGATAGATATAAGGAATATAGATGGATATTTCTTCCACGGCACCACTCGAATCCTGATATCAACATTTTCGATGATGATAATGATAATGTCAGCAACAATCACCACTTGGGCATTCTACTCGCATATTAAATAATATGTAATAGTTGAATTATATTCTCACAGAAATTCTCTGAATTCTGCTTTTGACTATAAATAAAGATTATTTCCTTTAATATTTATTATTACAAATAAAAGATTTAAAAAATTATGCGTATATTATAAATCATAAATTTTTTATTTTATGCGAGTATATTAAAAATATTATAAATTTGAATATTTGATTTTTTATTACGCAAAAATTCAATAAAATATAATAAATATTATAAATTTACTAAAATATTATATTTATTTTATTACTGGCTTTATTGAATCGAAGGAGACTATTCAAAAACATTTAAAATTCGATTTAAAATCAAAGAAATTCGTTGACATCGAAAGGATTTTTATAAAATATATAAATATTATAAATAAAAATCTTATAAATTTGATTATTTGATTTTTTTTAAAATAATTTTATTTTATTTTTGTTACAATAAAGAAATAAAAAGCGTTTTAATTGTTTAATTTTTCCTATTATTTTTAATTGGAAAAATTTAATTAATATGAGAAAAAAGGCGATGAACATTCGTCGAATTATCAAATACTCATAACATATCAAATTTCATTAATGTTTTCATAAATACGATCAATGTTTTACAACTTTATTCATTCAAATAGAGTGTTTTTCGCTAAAAAAACACCTAACTTTATAACGTGGCTGGTCATGATTTTTTCCATTCTTGAGGCCAAAGTACTGCCTGGACACTGAGACAACGGATCTCTGGCCAGTAGCCAGCTAGCAGTCTGAAATTTACTTCTACTCTTCTATCGCTCAATTCTTATGCTTCCTTTTCATTTTTGTTAGAGATACGTCGAATTATTTATTTATACATACTAAATGGTTGATAACGATAATTTCTGATTATAATTCATTTCTGGATGGGATTCTGGACTGCATTAATCTTTAAATGCTCCGATAGCATAATGCAAGTTGATTTTTTTTTCTCACTTATCATCATTAATTTTTTACACTAAATAGAAACTGAAATTCGCCGAAACAAAATCAACGATTTTATATTGATGGTCTGACAGCTTATTTGATCGAAATGATATTTGTCAATAATTATTGATAGTAAAAATAGTAGAATAGAATGAATAGTTATGAAATTATTATCAGCAACTAGTAAATTTTTTTTTTTCAAGCTCTTTATTTTTATCAAAAGTATAATTGAATGATAAGATAGACTTCGACTAATGTTAAGCTATCACAAGTTCGATTCTCCTGTCGCTTGGCCAACTTCTACCACCGAATCACTCTTTGGCAAAGAAGATTCCCAATAGAAGCTAACCAGTGTTCGAAGGAATATTTTGGATAATTCCAAACTTTATCATTCTCATCCAATAACTTAAAAGTGGATAAGCGACCACCAAGATATGTCTTTTTATACACCACGTCGTCACGTTTTCGTTGTCCAAGCTTCAAGCATTATCACTTCTTATCACTTCTTTATCACTTTATCACTTCTTCAAACTATTGGTCTCTTACAATGCTCACGACTTTATGATTCAAATCTGTATGAATATATTAATTCATAGTGAAAACAGCTGTGCTTTTCAGTTACACCGACTCTTCTTATAATCTTATCTTGGTTTTCTCATAATCTTCCTCTTATTCTTTCATATAAACTATTCAAATTTTAGTATGAATTATTCATGAATTTTAGTATGAATTATGATTATCAATGATTTTTTTTATTAAAAAAATTATGCTTTTCTGGAAATTTTTCTAATATTTCTTTTTAATTTTTACTATTTTTAACGTAAAATTTCATTTCTTTAATAAATTTCCATTTAAAAAAAATTTATTGTTTAAATTTGTTTTGGAAATAAACTTTTTTATTAGTGAAGATAAAAATATTTTGAAATTCATTAATAAATATTTTAAATAGTTTTTTTAAGGGAAGGAGGAAAATTTTTTAAAAACTGATTATAATTTGACTGCACAATTTAATTTAAAAGCCTTATTAGGCTAAAGAAGAGAAAACCAAGGCTGTTACCTTTCACCTTTTTCCAGTCACTCATGTTCAGAGTTCTTAAATTTTATAATGGTGAGACCACAATGTCTATCTTGTCGTGGTTCTTTCCCATTTCCCTTTTCCCTTTGTTACCCCCTAGCATTTTGCCTTTCTCATTATTATTTCTGCGCATTTTTTCTTTGCTTTAAGTGACAAAACTAAATTACCAAACTATTTAAATGGGTTCCAACTTGATTTACTTTGTACTTTGAACCAATAGAATTATTTTATTTTAGAGTGTATAAAAAATCAAAATGAAAAAATTAAAATATAAAAAATTAAAATGAAAAAATTCCTTTTTTTTAATCATAGTTTTGAATGTTCAAATAATTAAATTAGCGAATAATCCATTTATTAATTTCTGTGGTAAATAATTTCTATGGTTCAACAAAGCTTCTTCTTCTGGTAGCTTCAACTATTTCTTGTTTGGCTTGTCCCGCTGAATGAGGCCCACGATGAATTATAATTAAATTTTAGGAATATTTATGGGGATGAGCAAAGTACCACTGTATTCACAAATGCATGAAAACTAGTCTCTGGCACTTCAGTGCCGAATACAAGCCTTTTTCTTTATTTTCCTAGTGCAATTTAACTAAACTAACAGAAAGATTGATCAAGAATTATCTGCTCGGTTGCCTTTTTTCCAACATTGTTTTAATAATCATAAAATTTGACGTGTCATAATTTCGCTGAGAAAAAAATGTGGTTGGAAGAGAATAGCAAATAAAATATATTGGACTTTCGAAGCAACGATGGCATCGTGTTGCGCATCATAGTTGGTTCCTTGACCTTGGCAAGAATTTTAAATTTAAACAAACATCCAGTCATTACTCTACTATGCAATTCTATTGCCAAATGGCACCTTGGCACCTGAAAAAGTTCTCATGCCAGCTAGTCCATCTAGAATAAATTATAATTATATTTTTATTTGTTTATAAAATTTATTGTTTCAAATTCGTTGACGCTACTACAATAATATTTAAATGAGGGAATCACTTAGACGTTATAAGTGGATTTTCAGTTGGCATTGGGGTTTTTACTTTTAGCGACTCAAGTTGAATGACAGAAATCGAATCCACGCTACTTACCGTCAGTCGAAAATATATGGTAGTTCGGACAAAGAAGGCACCACTGGTTTCACAGAAAATCCAAGTTTTGCGCCACAATTATTGGATATTTTATGAAAACAATTTTTAATATTTTTCTCGGTTTTTTTTTAATATGGCAACAACGTGAAGCTTTTTAATCGGTTTAACGGTTATGTTAAGGAATTTAGCAAAAAATAATCGACATGCTCGTGAAAACAACTGATAATCAATCAAAAAATTCCATAGCATTTGGCATATTCATTTACTCATTGGTAGATTGGAGTTATTTTTCACTGGTTTCACTCCATCATAAATCATCTTATAGGCTGACCTATTCCAAGATTCTACTTCCAATTTGGTAAAAAGTATGCTAACGGGTGATGCCGACGACTCACCTGTACTTCTGTCGCCAAGGGGCTCTTTGGCATATTTGCTAGTAAGCCAGAGAAACGAATTTAACCAGTAATAGTAAAAAAATTTGAATGGTGAATGGTGCTCTTAAAAAAAAAAGCCAAGTATTTTCCACTGCATACGAATGGTGCTTTATGAATGGAAACTGTGAGAAAATTTGAGCGAATTATTTAAATTGCCTCCTAAAGGAAAATATTTTACGTATAGTTTTATGGGTTTTATTTTATTTCTCTCAATTAACTATCTTTTTCTTCAAATAAAAATAACTATAAAGTTCATGTAAAAGATTTGAAGCAAATAAGCTTAAATGATATTGGTAAAGTGCATTTGAAAGAAATTTTAAAAAATTATCCAATATTTTGAGCGCAAAAATGATGTTAAAAAATAATTTTTTCTACTTGAATTGAACGCAAATTACTTTTAAAAAAGATTTCAAATTCGGTTAATAATTCTTTTTCCGCTTTTTGCCTAAATGTTTTTCTATTTCTTCCTTTCGTAAAGTGTCTCCGCTTTTCGGTGAAAGGGCTTTTTGTATAGTCCAAATTGGTCAAACCATTTTAATTATGCACATTTGGCTTAGGTTGAATAAATAAGTATTTAGCTTTCCATTTCTGATTAGACCTTGTCAGCTGATTAGCATAAGCATGGGACAAGGAATGAATGCGGTAGAAGCTCGGCTATATCGCCAGTATCACTCGAATTTTTCGAATGATTGTCTCATTTCTGAATCAAACAAAGATAATATGTATTTTTCGCATTTTTTGTTCATTGCATGTTTCCAACATCTGCGATTGATCTAAAATATTTTTTATATGACTTAATCGCTAATCTGGACTTGCTTAGAAGTGGAATATAGAGATTTTGACATAATTTCAGTTCAATATTATTTATATTCTTGATTTGCTATGTTAAAAAAAAATAGTAAAATCATTCACTTAAAGTTTCACTGATTACAAAATTTAAAATTTGCTTATTTTTAGCCAAATTGTTTAAATATATAAATTTATTCAATTTAGTTAGATTTTCTCCGCTGCATATGAAAATACGATTAGAAATTCTGATTAGCGAATAGAACTAAAACAAATTTGCAGACTTATCTTTTTATCAAATTATTGATAAGAATAGTTAGCAATTATTTACTCACGAATTCATCGATGAATCTTCAGCCTACCTTGCCTTTTTGCTAAATCGCTGATAAGAAGATTTAGCAGTTATTAACGCATGAATTCATTCAAAAAATCCGCACCTCAGGGTATTTAGAAAAATCTCAATACAACAATAAATACTGAAAATTTGATAATTTGAAATGAATAAAACGCTGTAGACGAAAATTTTACAAAAACTTTTTATTTTGATTATTTTACAAATCTTTTTTTTTAAACTTTTGTAGTTTTTTTGAATTTTGAAAAAAATTAACGAAAATCTTCATAAAACTTTATGAAAAATTAAAAGACATTGAAAAGTTCCATTAATTTCGCAAATTTCCTATTAAAAGAAATAATTACTTGCTTGTTGTTATCCATTATCGTTCATCTTCTATTTCGCTATTTTGACTTAAATAGCTAATAAAAAGATTGCTTAATTTTGAGGATTAAGGGGATATACGTTGGTACCAGCAATTATTTTGCTCTTAATGATAAGTTTAGCCCTATTAAACGATAGAAATCGAACCCAAGCTGCTTGTGCTTATTCATTCTACTATAAGTTCAATTTTATAAGAAATTTCAAATATTTCGGTACTCGTTTCCTATTTCCTTTTTCATTAGACAGCACAAATCTTCTTCTAACAACTATTTTTATAAGAATATTTGGTTCATTCTATTGGTGATAAAGTGACTTTGGTGACTTAGAGATGGTCGTCAAACCTTGCAATCAATGCACTAGCGAATCTTTCTTATCAGTGCCCACGCTAATCAATGATGCAAAAGAGATATACAAAATAAAATTTAGAAATAGTGTCTTCGAATTATTCTATATTAAGTTTTTCATATGGGATTGACAAAAAAAATTTTTTTTTCGCATTTCATGACAATTGAATGCATAACGGCCAATGAAAGCTTTAAAATTTAGTTTATTAGATTATTAGCAATAACGAAGGCCGAAGTGTTGATTAGCATTTCGCCTAAACTCGCCACTCATTGAGTATGTAGCAAATTTCCAAAACTTCTAAAAATTTCTTTTATCGACTGATTTGCCATTATTATTATTACTGACGATAATGCTGAAATATAACTCATTTAAAAATTAAAATCTCTATTTGAGTAGAAAATTTCAGTAGAAAAGGATTAAACTGAAAATCAATTGGAATATTTCATTTTTTTCGCTATATATGGTATTATCTTATAGTTTTACAAAAAAAATTATTTTTATTTTTTCGCGATTTTGTCGAGAAATTTGCTGAATTTCGCTGCACAAAATTTGTTGCTTTCCTTTCATCGCATTCATGAATCCATAATCTTATATTAAATTTCAGATATATTGCAAGATTTTGTTTTATAAGTATAGTTGCGGGTTTTCACCCAAATATGCTCTTATAACCGTAAAAAATACGACATTTCCGCGATTCACGACACTTGACTGTTGATTAAAAAAACGGCAAAACTCCATTTTTCCATAGGTTTTCCGACAATAATTCCAAAATTATTTTTTATCTATTGTTATATAAAAGTTGTTGAGCAATTAGCCATCTTTTTCGAGCATCAAATCAACTAATTTTTTATAGGCGTTTTATATCGACTTCTTCTTTTGAAAAGTTTTTTGAGTTTTCAATTTTTTTGAATTAATTATTAAGTGCCCTTTTTTGCTTTTCACGGTTTATTTTACTATAGCAAAATATTTCTTCTTAAAACTCCTTTCGAGTTTTCAGAATTTCGTTGAGTTAAATGAGCAGCTATATGTATTTATTAATTTGCATTATTTATTCGAATATGCAATTGGTGATAAATTCGCTATCAATTGCAATTAATCATTCACTTTCGAAGTATTTAATTGAAATTGAATTTTTCTCCTCTTATGCCATATAAATTTATCATAAAAATTTTAGCCGAATTTTTGAACAAATTATTAATAAAAATTTTATTGTTCTTTACATCTCTTAATGATCGCGGAATTGTCTCAAATTTTTTCTCCTCTCGGTTTTGTGAATTTATTCTTTATTATATCGTTTTCACGCGACTTCAAAAATTAAATGAAGTTAATTTTTTTGACTTCCATTCCGGAAACACTTTATTCTCATCAATCGTTTAAAACGAATCATTCTCTCTCCTTAATTTGCTAAGTGACATTTTCCTCATTGATGAAAATGAAATTAGCGAAAATGAAATGAAATTAAGTGATTTGCGATTTCAATTAACCGAATGAAAATTTATGATTTGCTGTTAAAGTTGTCATAAGTAATATCTTTGCTTCTATTGTGGGCGATTTAGGCCATAGTTCAAGAGTAGTTAGGATTATGGCTCAAGGACATAATATTATACTGTAGCTCGATGAGATGCTGATAAATTTTGCCAGTCAATGCTTATTTGTTAAAAATTGTTGTCTCTTATCGTTTCCGCAAAATTTAGGAGGCTTGATAAGACTGGAAAATATTCATTCATTAAATATTCATTTATGAAATATTCATTTTTTCATTTTTTTCAGAGTTTTTTTCCAATTTATTTTATTTTTCTAATTTCAATTCTTCCTGCTTCATTTTGATATAATTGCATTTAACTTATCGTTAAATATGCTTAATGTAAGTTTTATTTTACTTGTTGAGCTGACGAGAATATTTTAATTTTGAAAAAAAGTTTTCAACGATATTCTATTGTGTGGAACTCCAAATTGAGTCTTCGTTATTCTTCATTATTTTCTTTTTTCACCATTCACCATTAGGCACCGTTTGAAAAACCAGGTGGTGTAAGCCTTTTATTACAATTAATTGAAAATTATTTCTGTTAAAGTAGCATAAATTTTGTTGTTGAAATGCAGGAATCGTACATATCAATATAATCACCTAAATTTCATTTCAATTTACCATCTAAATTTAGAAAAATAACTCCAAAATTTCATGATCCTCTTAAGAATAGGTGAAAAATTTAATACTACTTTGATGTTCAATTTATTTGAAGCACTTGAGCTTATCCATCCTATGATATTTAATAGCAAATATAAAGCTGAAAGTGATTTGACCTTCTGACCTCCGACACATCTCATTTACTCACTCATCACTCATCTTGCTGCAAGAACGATTTGTAGAACTTTGTAGTATTTTTATTTTCGATAAATATTTTTCAAGATTTTAGAATTGTGCAATGAGCTGAAGCTACAATTTCCTTTTTGCTGAGATCGGAACTGGTGAGAAGATTGGTTTTACTGGAAAAACAAAATAAGTGGTTACCTCATGTGACGATAAATTATAAAAAAACCTATAAACATTTTATGCTCTAACAAAGAAAACTGTTTAAAAAAGTGTATAAAAAGCCTATTTTTGCTTATTCTTTAGATGCACAACCTAGTGATGGGCTAAGCCAGAAATGATGTGCCTTGTCAGAAAATGAAGGAGATGGATGGAAGATAGAAAAAGTTTGAGCCGCAGAGTTCATTTTGCTATCTTCTGCTTTCCTATTTGACGATTTCATTTCCTTGGTGAGTAAATTCAAAAAAAAGCCGAAATTACTGAAAACCAAATCAGAAAATCCAATAAGACTTCGCTTTAAAATTACGGAGAATATAGCCAATCAGTCAACTTTGTTGTTTATAAAAAATTAAAAATTTTATAACATTCGCTTATTTTATTATTTTTATGATCGTTTAAAGTGAATTAGGAGTAGAAGATGACCGAACTGGTCTATTTATTGCCTCGACTGGGCTCAAGCTATTAGATTGGATCCTAATGAGATCCAGGTGGCATTGCAAGGCCATCCGTTCCCAAATAACTCTTCAGCCAAGGAGTCTTTAATAGCAAATGAAGTCAAGCAAACTAGACATAGTGAGAGGTGAGAAAAGAAGTTATCATGTGTAGGATGATACATTTGATTTTGTTCTGGTTTAATTCGCTGCAAAATGTAGTATGTAAGTTTTCTTCTCCTTCCTTCTTCTCCTAATAAATTATTTCCTATTCGATTGGTAGAATCCTATAGTTCCAAATGCATTTCACTCATATCCCACATAATGGTTCGTTCCATCGTAGTTAAATTTAAATTCAAAGAATTTTTTCCAGCCTTAGAGGGTGATGTTTAGAGATTGTCCATCGTTTATGATATTTTACAAAAATAATTCTTTAAAATGAATTATTCTGTGAATAATATTCATTGTGAACGCTCGTTCTACAGCTGAATTTATCTTATTTTCATCCCTAACATGTTAATAATAGATTTCAGAAGGCGAAGAAGAGTGTCACGATAAAATTTACTAATGATTTCACTGCCTACTCGTTAGCACCAGTGAGTATCGGCTGACTCTTCCTCTAAATCATTTATTTCAAACGGCCGTAGATTTATCTTTAAACAATCTCGAATTAGACGATTCGTGTTGTGCACATATCTTAGCGTTCGAATCAAGCGGCTCGTGTTTGCACGTATTTCAACGAGCTGCACGAATCACCGTTACGATATGCCATCTTTGAGATCTCAGGTGAGTTTTTTGCTTATTCAGCTATTTCTTCCATCGTATTTGATATTTATTATTATTATTATTATTATTATTATTATTATTATTATTATTGCAAATTTTTGATTTATTTGCAAATAATCGACTCGCATTTCAACATGAATTTCATCTTTGCCACTATTTTTGTCAAATTGGAATTAAATCCAATTTGAAGAAAATCTTATAATTTTGGGATATATGAGATTAAGGAAATATTTTCCGCGACATGTGATTTCTCCTATATTTTCATTCATTCATCCTTAATTTCAACCTTAACATTTTTCTAATTTTATCAGTTCATTTTAACTGCTACATTTATCATTTTATAATTATCTCAAAGTGCTTCAAATCCAAAGTAATAGAATTTTCTAAAATTCTTAAGGATTTCATAAATTTCTTATCACTTCTACAACAATTTCTATTTTTATCATTCAGAATTTAATCATACAATGTTACATCTTAATTCTTTCTTTCTGTTCGATTCTTCTTTTTTCTTTAACTTAACGAAACACTATTAATAATTAAAAAAGTTTGGATTTAATTCATCTTAAAGCTTATTCAATCGATCAAATCAACATGTAAAGCTGATGTTCGTTGTTTTACGTACCTTTGATTTCTTTGTTTTGATCGATGCAGCATCGACAGTTGGTAAATCTTAAATCTACAGCAAATGGCATCCATTTTCTTAATCTTTACCAATCCGACCTTATTTCTTATGTGGTATTTGTGGTTGTTTCAATTATGATTATTTATATTAAATATGGTCATAAGGCGCATATGAAAATGAAAATTTCAAATTCTTGAGACGTAATAACGAACAGATGACAGATGAAAATTAGTTATCATAATTACCAGTTAATTTTCAGTTAGATCGGCTAAATAACTAATTAAAATTCCAAATCATACGAGTTCTATTTTCCAAAAAAACTGCTAAAAAATGAATGCATAATAAATAGCGCATCGAAGCGCACTATAACCATGCAAAATTAAATATCTGATAAATTACATAACTATTTATTTATTTGCAAATGAAGTTATATCCAAAATTATGAAAAGTGACAAAATTATTAACCGCCTTTCCTTTTATTTAGAATAAACAATTTTTCTTAAATAGTTTTCTCTACTGAATTCCAGAAACCTCTATTGTCAATGTAATTGAAAATTCGAATTTCTACTTAGATTTTTTATTTATTTCTCCCTTTGCAGTACGAATATTCAGTGAATTTAAAGGAATGACATTATTCCTGACACTGTAGTACTACATAGTTAGTAAAAGTACCACAGTATAACTATTTTCTACAAAAAATTTTTAGATATTATTGAATATATAAATAAATGACATTAGTATTTTGAGGATCCTCACAAATGCCACTTGAATAGGAATAAATTTATCGGACTACAATATATCTAGTACATGATAAAATAGTAACTTATAGTAATCTGCACTGAAAAAAATCAGCCGAGTTTCAAAGTTGTAACTTATCATTGATATTCTGCTTTTCGTATAGTCCATTCTACCATTTTATTTTGAAACTCTTGCAACTCTCATCTAAATTTATTGATAATTTACCATTTTTCTTTTTTTCTGCAAAGTAATTATTTTAGCAATAAAAATTTGTAAAGAGCGCTCTTTTCTATTTCTGGTTTAGGCTCGTTGAAACTGCCAGATTACTATAATCACTAGAAGTATAGGTCACTTAGTGGATTTCTGAAAGATATTTACTCTTACCGGGAATGTTGCTACAGTAGCTTCGAAATGAGAACAACATTACTGAGCCATTCTGGTCCCTATAAATTTTAATTTGTTCCACAACTACAAAAAATTATGCTTTAAAATATAAATTATTTATTTCTAGAACGAAACCTCCAAAAGCAAGGTTTGAAAATTTCCAGTTATTTTTTAAATGTAGACATAATTTTGGAACATCATGCGATTTGATCTTAACCAAGCAGATGAAAATAATAAAAGGTGGCAACAGCAAAATGTAGAGATTGCTAACTAGTTAATGGTTCATCATTTCTGATTAGGCTTCTTCCATTAGTTGTTAAAATGAGTTTTCGCCAGAGAATCATTTGGGGATCGGAGCACGAGTGGACAAGCGCACGAACAGATGTATTTCACAAACATTTATAACTTTTTCGTTGTGCAGATTTATAACACAGTATATAATTGTACGAAATGATTTCTATAAAATTTTATAGATTTTTTTCTAAGACTTCTCACCATTATTGGTTAGGCTAAGCGACTTATCGGACCAGGCAAATTTTATCAAGGAACCTCACTTAGTAAAAGAAAAGAATCACTAGGATTTTCCAAAGACAGGTTTAAATAGTATCCCCCGCTAGGCCTAAATTCTCAGTACTGAACCACTGAGCCATTCTAACTGACACTGCTTTTGCCATTTAGCGACATTACTGTCTGAAGAAGTATTATACGTCAACTGGATTCGAACTCGCGCCATTCTTAACGACAACCATTTTATCACTAAGCCATCGATGCAAACTTAATATAACTTAATATTTATATCTTTTCTTTCTTCTTCTTTAGCTCTCGTCATTGTTGGTTAGGCTGGCTCCGCTGGATCTCCAAGACCTCTCCAAGCTACCTGGTCCGATGCCATCGCTAGTAGTAGTAATAGAAGCCATTCTTTTTTCCATCGTCTAAGTCTCTGTATCGCTGCTATACGTTCAAAAATCTTTCAGTCTGGCTGTATCAATCCAGGTCTTGATTGGCCTACCCTTTTGACGCCATCACTCACACGGTTTATTAGGAAGTAATGAAAAATGCGTCAACTCCTGTAGTGGACGATTGTCTGGCCATTTGGGATTAGAGTGGATACAAGGTGTTATTAAGGCATAAAGTCCAGAATTTCCTCAACTGTCAATGAATTGATAAATATTGATAAATATTTTGTCATTTTAAATAATATTATATCTCAATTAATTGTCTATTGATTACATTAGTTATCTATGAATTGTGGTCGAATTTTAGAAAGTTTTGTACCAAAAAACAAATATTGTATTATTTCTATTTGCAATATGAAATATGAATGCAAGAATTTCGATGAATTCTTTTCGTATGCAAGGAAAAAATATTTCAATTTAAAAGAAAATATTCAAAATTTTTTTAAAATTTTTGAATCATAACATTTCATATAATCGAAAAACCATTTTGCGCAGTAAATTTTTCCTTAAAACAGTTTAAAATAAAACGGAAGGAAAATTCTGCTTCTACGTAAACGTTGATGAAAGTTGATATTACAGCCGATACAATTGCCATATTGGCTAATATCGTAGAAAACAATCCCAGGCCAACAAGACTATCGAAGCAAGAGATTTAGCTTTATCTAGCTCGGTTTTATCTAAGATTTAATTTCATACAGTAATGCAATTGTCTACTTGAGAAATTAGTGATTATCAAAATTATCAAAATCATAATCGAATTATCGAAATCAATACTGTAGGGAATATTCATGCCTTTCGTATCAGAACATTCATTTTGAAATGAATATGCATGAATATGCAATATCTTTAATTTACTAATGTCAAAGGTATGCTGGCATACCTATAGATAATCCAATTTTTTAAGTATGCCCAAATACCATAGAATATTGCAGAGCAGTTAAGCTCTATGTTGTTTTTTGACCAAAAGAAACGGTAGGCCATGCATCGTTTAAGTGAATGCTAATAAAACGATAGACTGACAATTTAATTTCTTATAAATCTTTTTTCACTGACCAATTTAAAACTACAATAATAATAACAATAATACTACATAAATGTTCATAAATATTTCGTTTGTAAAATTTCGAAAAATTTTTCAAAATACAAAATTTGATTTACTTGTATTTAGCGGCAAATTGTGAATTTATTCCCTAAATGGTAATTTAATGGAGGTGAAGAAAAATTTTTGAACTTCTCAGGTAGAAATTTTTTATAAGGAACAAAATTTTTGAATGGCCAAATTCATTTTAGAATAATTAAAATGCAACCTCGATGAAGGCAAAATATAGACAGTTAAAAATTCTTAAAGTCATTAAAAAGCCCGGGTAGTACTCGCTGGCAAATTTGTCTCGTATTAACGTATTAATGAAGCTATCAGAAATAATCATAATCAGAAATGGTGAATGTAGGTAGGTAATGCCTAAGCTAAGTTTCTGATTAATGTTACTCATCCGGTATTATTGGGCCAAATTTTGTCAAGCGATTACTTAAAAATGAAGTGTGAGTAGATCACTTGGATTTTCGAAAGACAGATCACTGCTGAAAAGCAGAATTTTGGAACTAGAAAACCAACCTCTGCATTCCACTATGAGAAACCCTACTGAGCCATTCTAATTTTGCTCATACTAAAGTACCAATTTTCTTTCTTACTTTCCTAAATATGAACTGGATAATCGAGTGAATTGTGGTTCAAGTTATCGTTTTGAGAGGAATGAGTTCAGCTTATGCTCACGAGAGCAAAAGTTCCAATTAAAGATACGGATGATATAATTTTTATCATCACTTTATTGACGACTCCCTGGCAAAAATTTTAAACCACAGTTACGTTAAATCTAGCCAGAAATAGTGAGTGACTTATTTAATTGTTTACAGTCTTTCGAACAAATAACCTCATTTTTATTTAATTTAGAACTTCTGATAAGGCGCTGATAATAAAGATATGGTGTCCTTTCGTTATAAAAATAAAAATTCTGAGATTTGCTTTAACGATGATTCTTAAACTCTCTCTACTTTCAACACTAAATGAAATTTTCATCTACGAAATTTGTTCGTCGCATATTTATTTGCTAATTATTTGATTTCTCGCTTCGTTCGATCTCATAGTCGTTCCATTTTGTCGCTTTCTAATTTATTTTAAGTATTTTATTTGCAGCAATTCATTAATTTCTCGATGCACTGATTTAGTGCATCGTTCTATAAAATTTTTCTTTTTTTTTAAATATTATTAGGAAATCGAAGTCTGAACGATTTGCACTGAATTTCATCAGTTCAATAGTTGACGGCTACCCAAGTGAATTTCCTCAATCTCTATTTCGAATAGCTAAATTCATTTGTTGTCACATCGATAAGTCTTGAACGCGTAACTTTTTTTTCTAATAGTGTGTACCATTTCTGGATTAGCCGACTGTACGATTCTCCACGATGTAAAAGATTAAAAGCGCATTTCGCAATAGAAAGAGGAATAGGAATAGATGGATCCTCAGCACCACTCGGTTTTCATTTTTAATGATAAGTGATCATGATTTTTGACTTTATTATGCTATTTCATCCTAAACTATACGTAAGCAGTACCATTTCATTCAGCTTAACCTATGACTTGGGCACTAAAAATTGAAATTTTGCGAATAACCTTTTAAGGTGTGAGGAATGAAATTTGCTTTAAAAAAATTTATTTTTTATTTTTTGTTCAGAATTTTTAAAATTAGATCTTTTATTTTGTTATTATTATTTTTCTTTCTTTCACTTTTAAACCATTGTGTTATCAAATATTTTCAAAAAAAAAAACTCATCTTTATCTTTAGGACGAGGATTTAAACTTTTTAAAATAAACTTCTACTTTTGTAGATGGAAAATTTTATTCATTTGGCACTTTAATTAGGTGCAGACAGTTTTCTACGGTTAATTTACTTATTAGTTATGCATGATACATTCAAGGTTTAATTTTTTTTTAGGTGTCATGCTTCGTTGGTTAATAAATTCACCATTAATTGCACAATCTTTCGTAAATCAATGCTTCGATCTTCCATTTATTTTGTTCATAATTTTGCTTTAACTCGAAGAAATAATTTTTCAAATATTGCTATTGCTATATTAGTGAAAATCTTGACTTTAATTTAGATAATAAACATAATATTTTAGATTTATTTTAGAAAGCCTTCTAGAATTTTTTAAATCGTATGTTTTAAGAATAAATTTGGCTTTCTCTTTATCACCATTCTTATCAATATTCTAATCAATAAGATCACCTTGCGTAGATGTCAAAAAATTAATAAAATTATGTTCAAAATTTCTACATCTCACTCTTCATTAAGTCCGAATAAATCAAATCCGAAATTATATTATAATTTTGATTCGCTTAGAGAAATAAGAAAATAAAATCTGGTGGTGTTCATTTATAAGGTCGGTTACGTTGAGCTAATTATCACCGCTTTCCATACTATTAATGAGTTGAAATTGCTTACACCAATAGTTTGTAGAACCAATGCCTATGATTTCTTTATTAGAAGTACTTAATTACTCGAATAAATTATTTAATGTTTGTTTTATTTTTGCTTCATCCTTTTCCAAAAGAAAACTTATTAGTGATAGAAAATAGTTGCCGTTAGCGCTCACCAATTTCTCCTTAGGTTCGCTCCATTGGCTGTGAGAAGTTTTGCCAAGCAATAACTTAGAAAACGAGTCCCTAGGTTTCTTTTTAAGTGGCAAGTTTATTTGTGTCACCATAATGCTTAAGACACAATAGTATGCCACTCGGCTATGTTGCCCATAACTATAGAGAATAAATACTTTTAGTTCCATTGAAATTTTAAAAATTTACTCATTTCAAACAGACTTCTTAAGTTTTTAAATAAACAAATTCAAGAGAAATAGATCAATAAATTTTTTTCTCATATCCATCTTTGTTTCATCTTTAATTCAACACTTAATTCTATAATTTTAATAAATTAAGGAAAATATATTAGGGATTAAAGTCTGATTTCCGTATAGATTAATTTTAAAATTATTTACAAGCACCAAAAAAATTTGCAAGCCAATACGTAAACAAATGAACTAATTTTAACATCAGAACAATCGCATTAAACATTAAACAAAGAAAATTTTCAATTTTTTTATTTAATTATTTAAAAAAAATTTCAAAAATTTTTTTCCATAGCAAAATAACTTTTTTTCTTAACAAAATACAAATTTTTTTTAGAATTAAATTTATTTGTTTAATGGAATATAAATTCACCGGATTTTATTGCAGAATTGTTAGAATGCCGAATAAGAAGAAACATGGATCTTACGATATAATTTCGGATGATCTATATGACTGCCGCATTCCTTTACATAATGAGCTTGCCTATCAACACGGCATTCATTTTGAAGCCAAAGTATTAATTTTTCATTTTTTTTTTATGATTTTTATAAATTATTCAACTTAATCCAATCGTTTAGTATAGTTCCACTGTTGGGATGAAAAATTTTTTCAACGAACTTACACAAATGTTCTATTTGTTATTTTTTGAAGCATCTACAATTAATTAGTGGCTAGCATTAATTATTTTTGGTCCACTTGAGACACCAGAGAACCATTTGGGAGGCAGAGGTCCAGAGGTACCATTTTTTAAATGACATGACAAGAGCATAAAATTAAGGAAGGAAAAGCTGCAAAATTTACCAATATCAGATCCTATAAAAAATGCATAAGAGTGAATAAAAATTTTACTTATTTATTCACCTCAAATTATTGAAATTTAAAATTCAGACTATTTATTATTTTAAAATCTGGTAAAAATTTGGATAAACCATTTTACCAATAAGCTATTTTACTTTTATTCATTATGTGCTATGAATATTTATTCATTTTTTTGTTTTTTTTCGTTTTGAAGAAAATATAATCTACTATTAATCTAAACATCATCTTCAGCGAAAGATAAGTATAACACTTATAATCTATTTGTATTATTATTATTATTGCTATTATTCTTATTGTTTTTATTATTAGTATTCAACCCATTATAGATATTTTAAATATTATTAGTATAGAAATATAATAATATAGGGGATAGAATGGCTTAGTGGGTTCATGCTCAATTGGGAGCACCGATGCTGAGATTCGATTCCCCGCAGGGGAAAACATGCACAAAAATCCGGTTGATGCTGGCGACTCACCTGTATTTCTATCGCCAAGGGATATTTGTCCAAGTACGACAAATCAGTGGAGCGGGTTTAATCAACAATGCTTTTCCCTCAAAAAAAGTAAAATAAAAATAAATATTTAATAATATTTGAATAAAATTTACACTCTCAGAAAATTTTGTAGTATTTCATTTCAAAACATTTGAACAGACTAGTGAGAAGTCACCACCATTTTACGTAATTAAATCTCACCAGCTGCCAATCATTTTGTTTTAAATTTCAAACATATGGTTAAATTCGTAAGCACTAAAACAAAATAAAAACGACAATCCGCTAATTCCAAAACATTTAAATTTTTTTCCCATCAATTGCTTGAACTGATTATATATTCATATCTTCATTAATATGTTTATTTTTTAGCGACAAAATTTCTTTTTCTAATACCACTCATCATTTTTCGCGTAGTTAGTTGGCTGCATAGTTGGTCGTTTAAAAATCAGGCCACCCGCTTGTAGTTTTAAAATCATAGAATGAAAAAAAATATGAGCAAATAGAGGAATGGTGATAGAGTGGTGAATGGTGATTTGGGCCATATAAGCCACAAATATGAAAATACTAAATTATTTTATTTTGATAATATTATTATGAAATTAATTAATGTTTCTCAAAAATTTTCATTTCGGTCTATCTTAATGGCCTCTTTACGGTGAAATAATTCTATATTTTTACTAATTGTTAATTTTCCTTTAAAAGTATTAAGATGAACACTAACTTCTTTCACAAAAGAATTACTCGAAAACAGAGAAAAGTACAGATGCTCATGTGATCCTAAAATCATTTAGATGACAGAGAGTATTCCCCTCAACCTGTTGGGTCGCAATTGAGGCAAATCGACCATTCTCCTCTTAATACTAGTTCACAGAAAAATATAAAAAAATGTGAGTATGAACATCTAATTCAAGAATTTTTTATTTTCAAAAAACCAATAAACAGAAGTGAAAAGCCTCTAGACACGAATAAATTAGTAATTAAAGGTTTCGCAATTCGAGGATCGCCGAGGACCAATCTGTATCTTTTTAACTGACCCTCTGGCTGTGGTGACTATATTAAGTTTCAATATATAAATAAAATTCTATGAAATTTTTGTTATCAGAAAGAAGAAACCGATTAAAAAAGTAAGAAGCGATGATGCTTAAGCCTCAGAACGCCAAATGAATTTGATTAAAAATAAATCACAAATCCAGCTTATTTATTTATTTATAGATCTATAAAGATCATAAATGTTTTCGTTGAAATGATAAAGATGGGATTTTGTTCCTAGCGGAAGTAAATCTGTCTTTCAGAAATCCGGATGTAATTATATAGCCAAGTAACTCCTTAGGAAAGAATTTGTCAAATTCGACAAGCCATCGGAGCGAATTTCACTAGAAATGGTGAATGCTCATGGGAAAAAATATTTCAATAAGTTACGGAATTTAAATAAATAAATTTAAATTTAAAAGATAAAAAGAGAACATATTTTGAGAAATTGAGTTTCTTCATTTCGAAAATTTTTTAGGCTTGGTGCCATTTTTAGTTCCTTTAATTTTACCTCTTTCAACGGAATAGATTATTTTTCTTTTTGAAAAATTTTCATACTTTATTATAACATTTATAGCATAACACAGGATAGGTTTTTTATGAAATTCCAAAATAAAAATAAAGTAAAAAATAAGATAAAATAAAACTCCTGCAAAAAAATAGGATTCTAGTTAGATTAATACTTATAAGATGTTTTTTTCGCTACGATATTTGCCATTTCAGATTAAATTATCTCCTTTGATAAGAGGATAGAATGTAGTCCTTGATTTATTGACAACCTTATATCGAGCTGAGGCATCGTGCTTGAAATGTCAGTCTAATTAATGTAGTACCCAGCCATAGTATGCTGATGACAGTGTGCTGATAACGACAAACATATCCAAATTTAATCCGGGAAATTCGATTTTTCTGACCAACAAACTGACAAATAATACTTAGAAAATAATATCCATCAAATCGATATTCTTAATACGATGTTCCATAAAATTAGTGTTAAATCTTATTGATATGAAGCGATCGTGGAAGCAAATTATTCGGGAAGATACATTGATCACGGCTTTTTTCTTAAAATTTCCGAAAGTTGAATTTTTAATTTTTATTTGTATTTTTATTTGTTTAATTTTATTATTTATTATTTTATAATAATTTTATTATTTATTTAATTGAATATTTTTATTGTTCAAATCAGTGGTCATCAAATTTTTTCCATGGGCTAGCACTACGTTTCAAAGTTTAAAGCTTAAAAACCAAAAATTTGTTTGAAAGGGTGCATAATGTCTTTTGAAAGTCTATTTATGTTTATTTATATCAGGTCCATGATTCATTAGTTCTCCCCGTTCTTCAGTATTTGACCTACTTCCTTTTGTTTATTAAAAGTTCGTTCGCTTGGCTAAATCCACTCTCCATTTACGAAATGGTTTTTAAATGAAATTCCAAATGAGAATGAAGTAAAAAGCTAAAACAACTTTGTATATCTAGTTGTATTTTCATCCAGTTTTCCAATGTGTTTGATTAACAGAATTGCTCGGATCTCGTGAGAGCTACTGTGGTCCCCACTGTATCCATGGCTAATGGAATGACCTAAATTTTTAATCTACCAACTCGAATTTCATGCAATAATCGTTACTGCCACATTTCGAAAAACCATAGCTTTAACCATTTTGAAATTTCATCGAAAAATTTCACTCGAATTCGTAAGAGAATATAAGTTTGCAATAAAAAAGTGGAAATTTTCAAATTCAATACTAAAAATAGAATTGCAAAACTAGTCGCTCAGTATAAGAATAACAGAAATTCTTTGTGACTACAATAAATCATAAATAAAAGTAAAAAGTAAATATGTAAATAAACTTTTGCTAAGGGGAAAGCGTCAAATCTTAAATTTGGGAATCGTTGATCTTTTATTTCTTTATCGGTGAACATAATCGTTGAAATCGATAACCGTCGGTGCCAATATCATAATTATTTAAATGTCCTAGGAAAATTAAGGAAATATTGTTTGAACCAACTGAATATTGAAATGATAGAAATTATAATTTTCCACTATTTCTTTAAAAAATCTTTATACTATTAAATTAAATTTAAGTATATTGGAAGTATGGAAATTCCACGACCAGGTTCACGTATTGAGATTGTAGCTGCGATGCGTCGAGTTCGAGTATGATTTTCATTTAGTCACATTTGAGAAATTTCAGTTAAACTTCTGTTTTAAGTTCAAATTATCGTTTAAATTTATCCGATTTAACAAAATGTTTAGTGAAATATTAAATATTGCCGACGCTAAATCTGTTTCATATTTCATTCTTTTAGTATGAATTCAAGGCACGTGGTATTAAGAAAAGACCTGTTGATATAACGGTTTCTGTTGATGGTATTAAAGTTGTATTACAAAGGAAGAAGGTAATAAATCATTTTTTTGCAAGTTGCTATGTTTAACCGATGGAAAAAAATTTGGAAAAATTGTAATTTCAGAAAAGTCAAAAAGAAGCATCATGGGATGAGAGCAAACTTCTCGTTATGTTTCATCCAATTCACAGGTTGCTCTAAATTTCTTATCCATACATTTCATTCAATAAATATTTTAAAAAATAGAAGGTAATGGGATAAAAGGAGTTGTTGCTGCCATTTCGAGGTGCCGATATTGGGGTTCTATTTCCCAAGTAAAGTGACCCGTGTAGTAGGTTTTTGAAAAATATCTAAGCTACTGATGACCCATGTGTATCTCTATCGCCAAGTGACTGCGTAACAAAAATTCGCCTGACCTGAAGCCGATGAAGTGAGCCCAAAACAAAATGGTGATCACCTTTAGAAAAAAAAGGTGTAGCGGTATATAATTTCAAGTATTAATGGAGAAATGATTAATGATTAATTTTCCTATCAAATATCTATTAAAAAAAGTATCGTCAAAATATTGTCCCTACCGTATTTTGCATTAGTCGGATTAAGCATGAATTCGTTTATTGCCCGTTCATAAAAATGAATGGAAATAAGCTTTTCATTAAAACTGAAACCTGGCTAGTTGCTGGGAATCAACAGTGACAATTAGTGGATGAAAAGAAATTCACTTTTTTTACTTTTTTCTTTGAGATTAGGCATGGTAACAATATATGCGGATGGTTCATAAAAAAAACAGTTAAGCCTCGACCTTCGCTGTGCTCACACATTACTATTAGAGTCTTCTTTCGTTTATAAGCCTGATTAAGGAGGAAATATAACCATTTTATTCATTAAGGCCAAGAATTCAAGAATATTTTTCACTTAATATTATTTGTCACTTTATAACCGTATTCTCGTATTTCTGTCACCGTATTCTTTATAGCTGGTTAGACATACTTGTCTGACCAGAAAACATACTAGGGAGTCCTTTGGCGATAGAAGTACAGTTGAATCGCCAGCATCACCTGGCCGTATTTTTTTAATAAATACTCATATAATTTCAGGGTATTTTATGTATCTCACGATTCTCAGGACTTACAAATCTTTTCTTATATAGCTAGAGATGGTGCATCAAATACTTTCAAATGCAATGTTTTCAAATGCTCAAAAAAGGTACTTCTGAACTCATTTTTTTTCATATCTTTAACCGTCCTTCTCAGGATACATCGAAAAGTGAATATTCATATCTTCTTCAAAGCTCATCTACAGATATGATATTCGGTATTCGACTCCAACACCATTACCGTGAAAGAACTAGGAGAACGCTACTAATTTTAAATATAAAGGCTGCCACCTATCCATAATCATGATAATGTAGTATTATAATTAATGATTTGAAGTGATAAGAAATGGCTTTAAAAGAGTTTCATTTTTTTCGACATCTATTAAAATTGCATAAGAAAAGAAAAAATTAGCCATTCGTTGGAATTATTGTGTTTCTGCACGCGTCTTACGATTTGTCAGAAATTATTGTTTGTTTAAATCGTATTTATAATTTATATTTTTAACTATTAATCCAAATCATTGCGAATATATATTCAAATTTCTTCAATAAATCAAGGAATTGAAGCGGAAATATAATCCTATATATTTCCTATATATTTTAAAATTAAAACTCCTATATATACATATTTTTTTTAAATTAAACGATTTGGTGAAAAAAAAATATTAATTAAGAAGGATTAAATGAGCGAAAATACCACTTTACAAAATTACATATCATGGATTTCATTTGACATTTGACCTTCAAGTAACTATTCTGAAGCCGTTTTTGTATTTCCACTATCGGAGCGCAATTAAACTATTTTAAACTATTTTCACTTTTTTGATTATACTATTTTTATTTATATGTTATTTTATATCTTTCGATAGTTAGTTGGATCAGTGATTCTTTGATATCCATTCCAACTGTTGAAAGTTAGGATTAAAATTTCTAATGATATTTATCACTAATTGATTCTGAGAGATATTTATTACTAATAGATTTGGAACCTAAATCCCGAGATAATTTTAATATTATTTTATTCAATTTTAATTTTGAATGATAGTCAAATAGTGCAATTCAGGGCACAATCCACAGATCCATGGCACTCTTTTTCATAAATCTTTTAGGTTTTGCCATAAAAGCTTATGGATTCCCAGTAATATTTTTAAGTTTTCATTAGCCAATAGTCATTTTTCTTTTCTAAGCGTATAAATCAATGCTAATGAGCATTAAATGATCCAAATTATGATGCATTAACCAATTTTCACAAATTAAATTGACAAATCGCACAGTAAACTCAATAAATTTTTTCAAAAAATTATCCTCTTTTATTTTAAATTATATTCATCAATTTTATTTATCATTTAGCTATCATTTATTTACCATTTGTAATTGGAATTTTTAATAAATAAAGTTATATATCATAAAATTTAAGAACTAATTTTGAATATTTATTAGATTTATTTATCTGCCAGCAATTTTTTACTGAGCTGATTTCGCATTTTCAAGAAATACTCTTGAAGTTTAGGCTTAGGCTTTGACAGGATTAAGATGCCAGTTTTCCCTAGCATTATTCATTTTTCTTCCTATATCAATTTGCAACTGCTACAATTATATCAATCTGAGGCTAAAGATAACTCTGAAATTAAGCATTGAGCATGTAAGCAAATAAAGCAAATTAAGCATATCAAAATAAGTAAAAACTATTTAAAATGGATACTTTTCTATAAGTTAGAAATTTAGAAATTTCATTAGATAAGTTGAGAACATCTTTTTCATGCTTCTTTTAATTTTAAAAATTATTAATATTGTTTGCGCTTTACAAGAAATTTTATTCTTCACATATTTGATGTCCACATATTTTTATTCTTTAGGTACCAAATTACATTAAAATTTTTTTTAATTTAAGGGGAAAGAAACCTTTTTCGCTTATATATAGTAATTGTGATTCTTGATGTTAGGCCAGTATCTCTTTTTTCCACAAATTTCTTAGATGGTGCCAGAAAAATCCACGGACCCAAGTTTTCATTTTTTCGCCTAAGATTTTACAGCATAAAATCAACTGCATTGAACATGATGTTACCATTCAAATAAGAATTTATAATTTGAATTAATTTATATCCTATGAGAATCTTTATGGATCCAGGAACCCCATAAAGAACAATTTGATGACTACCAGGTCATGCGTAATTGTATGATAAGATTTGAAAATCATTTTCGATCCAGTTGATTTTCAGTTATTTTTTTATATATAAATGGATAAAATGCCAAAATAAATTGCGATGCTATAGTATTACCAGTACTTATGATTTTGTCGCGTAGAGAACTCACATGTTTTTCCACTATTTTTTTTTATTTTCTTATTATTCTTATTTTTATGCATTTAGACATCATTCGGATAAGAAATCTATCGCGAAAAAAGATTATGAATCTTATTTCAGGATAAAAGATTAATTTAACACAAAATTTTTTGATACAACTGCACATAAAAAAATAAAAAGCCATTTAGAAAATACTTAACACTCATCATTTCTGGTCAGGTTCTCTATTGGTACGGTTGCCAGAGGACTATTTGGTGACAAAGTACGAGTAAATACGAGTATGAGTGGGGTATTTTTTGATGGCACGCTAGCTTTTCCTATCAAGAAAGGGAGCTCAACTCTTGTCTTCCAATAAAGTTATTCATTTGTCTCTCTTATTTATTAATTTATCAAAGAAATCAAAAAGTTTAAAAAAAATCAAATTATTGTTATCAAGGGTACTTAGAAGTCGGGTTTTGTTTGAGGCTTATTTGATCTAGTAAGCTTGTTTATAAAAAATAAAGAATAGAAATGGTGAACTATCTATACCATCTATTCACAAACGGCTCTTTAGCGAAATGATGCCAAGCAGTCAGTGAAGCCAGTTGAAGCGGAAATAAGATTTACTTGTTTCATAATCATTATCAATTATCATTAAACCATCTACGAGAATTATCATACACTTATAAGTTAAACGCCTCTAGTCGTTCGTGACAAATATATTGATAATTGCATTTCGTTAAAAAAAAAGTTTACTTTCTGGTAAGAGTGTGATTGTATAGCAAAGAAAATTCGTTAGGGTGGCGGCGCCTCTGATAAGCTTGGCAATTGCAAAATTCACTAAACCTTTTATTTTAAGAATTTGTGTATTTGTGTAGTGTTAAATTCGTTTATCTCGTTAATATTCGAGCCGTCAAATTTCTTTGGATGATATAATCCTTGCGAAACTCTATCTTCTTGGTGCTTCATCAATTCTATGTGTTTATTCGTTTGTTATCTACGTTCATTGCCCGTGAAACGATTATCCATCGTTGAGCAATAAGTCAGCTGTGCTTCTTCAAACTTTTCTTCGTAAATCCTCGTTCATCGCCTGGATAAGATCCTAAGCAGATCAAAAGGAACGTCTCTTATCTATTCTAAATTGGATTTCTAGCACCAAATACTTTTTCTTTATATTTATTTGTTTATTTTTGGCTTAATACATTCGCCATAAAATTTTCACTTTTTTTTAACTCGTTGCAATACTTTAGGCGATTTTCTATATATAATTTGATATTCTTCATATTTTTTTTTGTTATGATATTTTTTGTAAATTCAATTTAGAATTAAAGATTCGAGATTGACTCCTACGTGCATTGGAAATCTTACAGCAAGCCATTTTTTTAATAGATCAATGCGGTTAGCGTTCACCATTTTAAGTTAAACTAGTTCCACGAACTGTTAATATAATGAGGTGATTTCCTGGCGAGAATTTCTCACCACATTTACGAGCCTAACCAAAAACGGTGCATATGCTATATATCATACAAGAATGGCTAAAGCCTTTCCATTTCTAGTCAATCTCGAATCTTTAATTCTTCAAATCTTCACAAAAAATATCTCATTTTCCTGTCAGCAATGATAATCTCTATTGATATAAATTCCATGATTGATATGAAATATTGCAAAACTATGGAAGTGCCAATTCTTCCTCTTCGAATAATGCTTCATTAGATTTATTCTACTTTGCCTTTGCTCGAACTATGAGAAATTTCCAAGTTTAGTCAGTTAAACATTAATCTATAGAGTAAATTGATACTGAATAAAATTTGTAAAATTTAAGGAGGCGCATCACGTTCGTTAGGAAAAAATACAAGAGTCAATGCATTAAATAAAATGATTAACTGGTAAGCGGAGATTTACTAGGAGATAATATAGAGATTAAGTAAAAAGAAAAAATTTATGGAGATCCAAAAAAAAATTTCAAGGAAATGGTGCGAAATAACTTATCACTTATTATCATCACGACTTAGTTTTTGAGAAACATTGCAATCTAATCGGAGCAGATCGGAAATAAAAGCCGATTTATTATTTTCCAATATATTTATCCTCAACGGCTCTATTTACACTTGTCATTGTATTTCTCGGATTTCTATTCGATTTCTTTTTTTTTTCGAACCCCATTCGACTTCATGCAATTTTACTAATTTTTATTAAATCATGGAATAAAAATCTTTGATATCGTTTTCTTTATTTTTATTGATATTTTATATATAATTTATATATTATATTTTATATAATTCAAATTCCACACAATCTGTAATCCATAATAAATTAAATCCATAATAACACTTTCCAGAAATCCGTAAATCCATTATTCCATTGATTACTAATTTTCCTTCTCTTTTTAAAAACAAAAAATCCCCTAATTACTATCGAATTAAACAGATCATTACAACTGTAAAATAATTAGAGCCATTCATTTATTTCTCATTAATCATCAATCAATTATAATAACATTAATAGTATTGATGATGATTTCTATCAAACAACTGCCATAAAACTTTTACTTCAGTTTTCACATTACTTTGTAACAAAGAAAATGTAAATGATTTTAAAATAAATAAAAATTGAACTGTCAAAATATGTGATGTGAAGTTGGAATAAAATTGATCAATAGAGATCGAATAAAATTCATTAAAATTTTTCATCAAATTACTCGAATAAAAATTAAAAACTTAAAAAAGTTTTATAGTTTTTTTCAATATTTATTTGTATGAAAATTTATCATAATTTATAAAATTATGCTATTTGAGAAATTTTTATATACCTTTTCCAAATTTAATCTCGTTTAAAATTTTGGCATTGGCGCATTTGGCATATAAAATAAGCCTTCACAATGTATCAAATAATATTAAATATTAAATACTGAGAGTTATTTTTGATATAATAGCGATGGCCCCTTGAAAATGTTGAATTATATGAAGAAAAGTTGGAAAAGTGCGGATTTATAACAAAATTATTATATGTTATATAATTATTATATATAAACAAATTATTATATATATATATAAATTCATATGAAAACCATGAATGATTTTACAAAAAAACAATGATTTATTGAATCTCTTTTCAATACTGAAACGGCAACATAAGGGAATTATATGGGAAATGAGAAATGAGAAATTAATTGATTTAAATTAAATTAATTGAAGATATTCCTAAAATACGTTCATTGTTCTTGAAGGAGTATAAGGCCTTTGTGGGCCACGTAGAAAAGCTCAACGGACCGTATGTTTTATAAACCTCCTCTGACTTTCCTACAGGTTTCTTTTTATTTTAATTTTAAAAATCGAAAAAAATATTTTGATAATTTTGATTTGAAGATAATTTTGTCCGAGTCCGAGCAAGGTGGTTATACATAAAAATATTAAATAATTTTAAATAAATTATTAGTATTTATATTAATTAAAGTTAATTACAATTTGATAGAAATATGAAGTCATATTATTATTTGTTATCATATCAGATTGATAATCATGCCACTCATTATCCTTATTGTTATACTAATTATTAAACGACTGTTACGCATATACGATTAGAGCCAAACAATTGACAAATTCAGTCGAACAATGCAAGTGACTAATTGCAGATTTATTTAATTAATTGTTTTAATCAAACGATCTTCAACGAATTCGAGAAGATTTCATTAAATCTATTATTTATCTATTTATTATTATTAATATTATTATTATTATTACTATTCGTCGAATATTGTCTTCAATATGCTGAAGGAAAGAAGGCACGACGTTTTTTCATCGTGAAAAAACATTTAAAAGTTTTTTTTGTTGATCTTTCGAAAGTGAATTACATCTTTCGCTTATATATTCACCTGAAAATTATCTAAAAACCAGCCAAAAAAAGCTGAAAAAAATTTATTGATAAAAGAAAGATCAGATTCATTACTATTTGCTATTTTTGATTATCATTACGGATTGAACAACTTTCTTATTCACTTTTGAATATCATCGATCTACCAGTTTTACTTGATGATTGAAGTAAACGCTCGGTTATATGTAAACAAGGATGAAACCACCAAAAACAACCGAGAAAGAGAAGGCCTTACCGGAAGAAGAACGTTTTTATTATTTGCGTTTAATGGCCAAACCTGGAAACAAAAAAGAGCCAATAAAGACGAAATTCGTTCGATGGGCTCCACCTGTTCCAGCAGAAAGCAGTCTTGAAAATGATCTCGAGGTTGGAAATTGATATGAGGCTAACTAACTAAAAATTCTATGCTTTTTTTCTCACATAGATTTCATCTCATATAAACATACAACAAGTAATGATTTCGTAAAACCATTCTAATTTCATCAATATTTCCCTACATTTAATTAATTAACTTGTGAAGATAAATCGTCTATACTTCATTATCATTCTTATCATGGTAAAGGTAAATTTCAAATTTCAACGGTGAATTTTTAATTTTCATGATTTCCAATCCTTTTTATTTAATAATTAATGGAGGTGTATCGTAAAAAGGCCTCGTTCATTTGATACTTGTTTGGAACATCGGCACTGAAATTTGATTCATATTTATCAGTTTATCTCTCGTTATTCTTCTTATTCTTCGAAGAATACGCAGCATTTTTTCATTTGGTCCGTTTCATCAACTATCGGAATCGGAAATCAGTTAAAATTCACTTATATAGCTTATTATATAGCTTATTATTTGTTCAATTAAATGCACTAAAAAACTAAGAAAATTTTCTAGATTTTTAGCATGCGAATTCAAAATGAAAAATGGGGTGTAAAAATATATTCAAAAAATGAGGCTTTAAGATGAGATATGATATATAAATATTATTCAGTAGCGCTTAACTCGTTTGTTAAATTCGTTATCTGAAGAACTTTAAACTTGCCAATTTAATTATCAGTTTATGATTTAAACTTCTCACACTTTATTTTTTTTGATGCGAAAAATGCATAGAATAAAAATGCTTAACAATTTGCGAAGGAATATAGAATGATAAGAAGGAAGGTTAGAAAGGCAGAAGAAAAAATAAGAAAGTGAAAACTACACGGCCAAATCTTTATTCAATATATAGTGCGAAGGATATATTCCTTCTGCGATTATCCATCACTTTTCAGCTTTTTAATTTATTTTTATTTAATTCTTAATCCACTATTTAAACATTTTAATGATTTGGCTAGTATTGTTTTTTTATTTTATTTAATCATATCACTTAGCACTCTAATTCTTAATTTCAACGGATAAATATGATTTGCAGATGGGAGGAATTTTAAATTTCATCTAGTTCATCAAATTCATACTTCCAGACTTTTTTCTTTATGTCTAAGAAAATTTAGCAGAATTTTGCAGAAATTTGTCAGCAATTATTTAGTAAAATTTTAATGTTGATTTTTTGTGTTGATTTTTTTACAAATTTGTTTAATAAAACAAACTAAAAAAAATTAAAGAAGTAAATGAGTTCTGAATCTGAAACAAACTAAATAACACTTATTTTTTCAAACAGAATTTATTATTCCTCATTTTGCTGGCTGAATTAAGTACCATTTTCGCAAGCGAGAAGTACCATTTATCATTAAGAAATAAGGCGCAGAAGACCTCCACTCGGTTGATTTTTTTGTTAATTTTATTAATTTGTTTTTTTTTTTTAATCTTCAATTTGAGCAACCATTGATAATAGCTCAGGACTTAATTTCACGCTCAAATTCAACCAAATTATGTGGGTTATTTAAAGAATATTTGTGCATTATATTTTATATTCTTCAGACCATTCAGACCTTTCCATATTTCTGGTTTAGCTACTATCTTTAGTGAATCCTGTTAGATGTTTATCGGTGATAGAGGCTTCTAAGCCTTCCTATCTGAAATTAATGCCTGAATTTAACTGGAGCCACTCTTTTTTCTAACATCTAAACTCCTATGATAACTAAAGCATTTAAGCATTAAATTTCTTAATGAAATGAAATTAAACTCGAACTGATCCTTATCTTTTAAAAATTACCACCGTTTTAAAAAATATTAAATTATTTTCAACCGAATGTTTGCTAATAAACAATAAAATTCTTTCAGGTGTCTTAACAATAAAATTTATTTTCATTTTACCAATATTAAAATAATCATTTATCATTAATTTGAATAACCTCTTCGTTAAGACAATCATGAAAGCAATTCCACCATAAAATAAACTCTCACTCCCTCTCTCTCTTCAGAAATTCTCGCACCTAAAAATTTTTTCCCCAGCAAATGAAATAGTTTTTATCGTCGAAATTAATGCGACTATATGGAAGCAATCTGCAGATCTGCTTTTAAACTGCAGAGAAAAAAAAGGAAAAAGAAACTACAAACAATTTACGACTTTGCAAAATTAAGGAATTCAAAATTTTCATTTTTTCTTGGAACTTTATTTTTTTAAATTCACTTAATAAATCAATTTTAAAAAAAGTTCTATAAAAATTAGAAAAATTGGAAGATAAATAATGCAATTCATTAATGAATAATAAATGTAAGAAAATAAATAAACTCGAATTATTTGGTAAATGAGTCGTCCGAATCTTAGCTGTTTAAGTTTTGTCTAAGGAATGGCAAATTGATGTATGTTGTGTATCATTATCAAAGAATTCGAAATAATGCATGCAATAGAAATAATGCATGCAATAATGAATAACCAACATAGAAATGCAAATAAGCAAAAGATGTTATACGAGCAAATCATACGAGGGAGTACCATACTAATAAACCATTTTTCGTTAGAATTTTTCCATTTTTATCAAATATTTCCATGAAAGTTGAATATGAGAAAAATATCCTAAAAATTAAACATTAAATTTCATTCATCAAAGCAAAAAGTCTTTAGAAAATTATTATTGAAAAAGTATCCCTAAGTAGCCATCTTAGCCATCCCGAGATTTCACAAATATTGATAGATGTACGAAGAAATTGAAAAAATAGACGCGATTTCATGTGATAATTATTGGGTCATACTTTGGGTCTAATAAATAGCAGGTAAGTTACAGATTTTCTCGCAGGAAAAAGAAAAAAAAGTAGAAAATGAGTGAAAGTAAGTATTTTTAAAAGACTTATTCCGTCGCATTATCGGATCAGACTAATTTTGCCAGGGTTTCATCAGCATCACTCGGTGAAAATTATCATTGATCAATTATCACTAATGAATGTTTCATATTTGAGTTTTATTATTGGAGAGAAGCGGATTTTGGTATTTTAAAAAACATATTTTTGGACTTTAGTTTATCAAATAGGTGAGACGGTGGATCATTGAACTGTTGCTCTTATTTCGGAATGCTGCATCTGGGGTTCTAATCATACAAAAATAAATTCTGGAATGCTGTTGAAGATCTACTCATATTCCTATCGCCAAGTGACTCCGGTGCATAAATTAGCCTAAAATTATTAAGGAAGGTCAAACCTAATTAAATATAAACTTTTGTCGAAAAAGATAAAGAAAAAATTTACCTAAATTAAATTTTTAGCACTTAATCATAAATGAATATAATTTTAGAGTCAAGCAATGCGTGTCGTGCGAACAATTGGTCAAGCATTTGAAGTTTGTCATAAAGTGGCTCAAGAACAATTGCAAGACAAAATCCATGAAGAAAACGAAAGCAATAATAATTTGAGGAGCAAAGGTTAGAAATTTATCTTTTTTAGATATTTTTGATAATTTTCAAATTTCAATTTCACTGAAAGATTTTTGATAACATTGCTAATATGTGGTACTTTACTGGTTTTTACCATAATTTTGGTATCAACACTAATTATTATTTTGCTAATGATTCATCTTACAATATTTTTCTCAACACCACGAATTTGAGATTTAGTTGAATCGCTGATTAATAGGTTGAAATCTCTGCCAAGGAATTACTTGGCGATGGAAGTACTGACAGATTATTAGCACCAACCTTATTTACTCGTGCAGAAGTAGGACCTCAGATTCATTGCTCCAAAAAAATAACAACTCACTGAACCACTCCACTTTCTATTGAACATTAGAGATCATTAGAGATTTTTGCCGAAGAGTCATTTGAGATTAAAGGTAGAGATGGATTTTCATTCGGATTTTTTTTATTTCTATTTGTCTGAACTTCACGATATAACTTCATTTTCTTTAGTCATAGTCATGAAAGTAAGTTTATTGAATTGATAAATGAGTCAGTGTTCTTCTCAGTCCTTTAAAAATATTTATATATTTTTTCCAATTGTTTCTTATTTGTGCAATTTTATTCTTATTTCTCATTTTCTCCATTTTTTCCTTATATTTTTTCCTCAATAAATTCCTTGATATATATATATATATATATATTGGCACTGAGCTGGCAATCAAAGTTCTTTTCATTATGGCTTATGATTTTTAATTCGTCAAGATCTGTGAAATATTACATTTCTAACTTTAAGGCATTAATTTCGAATCAAAAGTGATTCCTTGAACAAATTGATGGAGGCAAGATAGCCGAGTTATTGTTGCTCAGATTTTCACGTTGAGAGCGAGGCGGGCTGATTCTGCCTCCGGCAGGTGTAAACCTATCATAAGCCTATCATACCTGAGTGATGGCCCACTTGTACCTTCTGTAACTTCTCACCGTACTAACAATCACTGGAGTGAGCTTAACCGGAAATGGTGAGCACTAACCACTTATATACTGATTATGAACAAATTGCATATTTTTATTTTTCAAGCTAATTTTGGTGGTTCCTTCACTTTATTAAATTCCATGCAAATTTCATTCATAACATTGAATCAAGAGAGATTCAGTATTAATAATTTATTAATGTTTATTTAACTACCATATTGACTTACATCAACAATAAGAATTTTGCAAAAAAAATTGATTTTCCAAATAATAATTCTTGAGTTATAAGCCAAAAAATATTGGTTTCATTGCTGTTTTTTCTTTTTTTTTCGTAGTATCTCATCATTTCTGGTTATGCTTCTTAGCTGGCTTGTAGGCCTTTGCTAGTAGGTCGCTTAACGACTGAAGTATAGGTGAATGGCAAGTATCAGCTGAAATCTTGAAAGATTGACTCAGCTCGTTCAGAAGCAAATTCCCTGACCTATTGATCTCAAATTTTTTTAATTTCATATACATTTTTGATGCGTTCAATTATATCTGAACTTATCATCGTCATATGAATAGAAAATTCAATGAAAGATGTTGATTTGAGTAGCTTTACGTTAGTTGATGAAAATATGAAGTTCATTCTCTCGAACATATGAATATCGAAAGAAACTGCCAACAATTCGTTGAATCGGTTTTTAGATCACCACTTGTGGTTGATTGTTTATCGATCAAATGATCGAATATTACTGATGAGATATGATTGCATTTGCTTCAGCGTTCTTCTTTATTCATTACAATGTTCTTTACCTTGGCTGACTGTGGTCGACGAAAGATAATTTATTAGATATTCGCATCGCGATTATTTACTTTTAAATAATATTTTATATAAATAATAAATAAATAATAAAATAATAAACAATATTTTAATAAAAATTTTATGAAATTTTAAGAAATTTCTTCGGATTATAAATGATTAATAAAATGACTGACTGCTTTTTCGAAATTTGACGAAATTCGATTCATATTTGATAATTTTAATAATTTTTTTACTTATTCTTTGTTAGATGATAAATTCTCATTGCGTTAATTCATGTAGTTACTTGTTCGATGATTTTACTTGTATTTTATTAACTCTTTTTCTAACAGTTCGCACCTTTAGTGGTTAGACTGACTCAGGTGATTGCAAGGATTAGGCTCTTCCAAGGTTTCCAAGACCTAGAGCCACTTCTTTATCCATCGCCTAAGCCCATTCATCGCTGAGCTGCCCGTAACAAAACTTTTATGACCGATCAAGTCTTAATTGGTTGTTCGCGCTTTGCCATCAATCACTATATCTACTTTCGTTAATTATAAGATTTTTGTTCTAATTTTACTATTAAATAAAATATTTCGTTATAAAATTTGAGATATTAAAATTTGGAATTGATGCTTATCTTTCACTGAAGTCCATAGAGGCTATTATGGATTATTCTGAAAATGATGATGAGGACGATGAACGAATGACAAAATCTGCTATTGAAGGCGGATATTATGGATCAAGAAGAGGATTTTGGAGTGAAGAAATTGCTGAAAGAAGGCGAATGATTCGAAAATATAGGAAAAAAAGAGGAAAAAGCTTGCATTACGCGAATGGTAATATCGTTTTTTAGGTGATAAAACTTTTTCCTCTCCATTGCGGCAAAAATCCCTTAGAAATCTTCTTTCAAGATTATTGGACTATTGAAGATTGGAAGAGGACAAATAATTATCAATTTTTTACATACTTGAAATATATATTTAAAATATATTAGAATTCATATTTTATAGGTTTATGAAGAAACTATTCATTCATTTTATTCATTTTATTAGGTAACATGTAAAAATTTTTATGGTCAATTTGGTCAAAATGGGGGATTTAAAGAAAATTCGCCGCCGAATCTTCCCATAGTTATTTTTGCTATTCAACTTTTATTTTTATTTAGAAATAAATATATACGACGAAAAGAAATCTAGGGTGTCGAAAGTAATTTTCTCGTGGAGTTTTTTTTCATAGAATGCTCATCATTTTTGGCCAATTATTTTCTGACTTGTCGAACCAAACAAATTTTGCCAATAAATCACTTGGCAGATAACATTAGAGGTGCTTTGCTAGCACCGTTGCCAACTTTATTCTTTCCGGAAGTAAAACTTTAGCGCTCTGAAACAAGAATAACTAACAATCCACTGAGCCATTCCATCCCTATGAGCAGAATTTAGACGAATTACTTTTGTAATACTTCGAATAATATGAAAAAAGATTAGTTCAAAAATGCTTTTTAAATTCCTTGCTCATTCGCTTTTTTTTTTCTTTTTGGATTTATTTTAAACCACTTTGCTTTTTTTTTGGAGAGATTTATGAGAATCAATCATTTTTAGATACCAATTTTTTTAAATTTTTTAAAATTTTATAGAATTTGCTATATCATTTCTTAGGTTCGATAATTAGTGAAGGATCTATTCATGGAAATGAAGCCGATGAAAAATTATCAAAGGTCGACGAAGCATCCCGAAGTGCATCACCTTTAACTAATGTTCAACCTCCACCTCCAGCACCGACTTCTCAACGACGTCCATCAATTGTTAGATTTTTATTATTTATTTCATTAATGAGCAGCCATATTTCCAATTGTCAAAAATCTTGAATAGATTGGTTAACGAAACTGATGTGATATTGACATATTTTTGAAAGAGCTCTCACCATTATTGGTTAGGCTCCACCGGCTTGTTGCACTAGACAAATCTGCTAAGGATTCCCTTGACGATAGAAGTACAGGTGAATCACCAGCATCACGCGGGTTTTTGGATAGGTTCATTTCTGTGTAGAACCTCAGCATCGGTGCTTCGAATTGAGAAAACCCACTGAGCCATTCTATATTCCCTTTATCTTATATTATATCACATTATATTAGTTATAGTGAAAAATGAAAAAATGAAAAAAATGAAATGAAAAATCAAAATGAAAAAAATGAAGCTGAGCTTTCTCGCGACTGATATTGATATGAAATCTAAAATAGCGTTTTGGATTTCTTGAAAAAGTCATTTGCAATTTTTCCTCCATTCCGTGCCATAGTTTTTCAAGGCAACATTCTAAAATATTTTGAATCTTATTTCTTTTTCGTCCAATCGAATTTTTTCATAAGATTATATCATTGATAACTAATTCTGAAAGTTTTCGCGAATTGTATTGATGTGCGATAACTGACAGATATGACATTTGGAATAGAGTAATAGAATAAAAGAGCTGATAAATCGGCAAATTGTTCCACCATTGTTGAGAAAAGATTAAGAAAAGACCATCGCACGTGATCGCAGATCACATATACGAAACGCTATCAATCTACTTTTTTTATCAGTAATATCATTTTGAATTTAAAATAGACCTATATAAGCCTATGTAACATAAGGCTTCTCGGTCTTGCCGCAAGACCTATTCTTTTAGCACTAATGATTAAAATTATTTAAATTATTAATAAATCCAATAGTGCAAACTTTCTTCCAATAATTTTCAAAATTTCTGGTTTTGCACATTCCACTGATTATTAGGCAAACTTCCTACTTCTTTGTTAGATAACTAAATGGCAATAGATACCTTTGCAATGGATATCTTTCATTACAATAATCTTCCTTTTTTTCTCGAAATCCAACATTTTTTGCCTATTATTAGTTTTATAATATCGCAGTGGTTTTTTTCACCGAGTTATACATTTTGTTTTATGTAAATCAAAAATTTCTCCCAAAAAAAACGGTGACATTTGTAAAAATTATGATAACTTCAGTTCCAAAGTCGACAAATTTCTGAAGCATCAATTCAAGAAGCATATCCGACTCAAACAGGAAAAGAAGCCACTAAGGATACTCCGCAACCCAGTATTTTTAATGAACCAATAAGAAATCCTCCTATTTTCGGATCTTCAAATGCGTCTAATCCTTTCAGCTTAACAGCGACCAGTTCTTCGCAGTTGTAAGTTAATGATTTTAAACGATTGAATTTTATCGTTTTGTTTATCATTTTTTAATGAATATGAGAAATGAATAGTGGTAAAAAATTTGATACAGCAGAGTTTGGCTCCATTGAAATCTCTCTTATCTCTCTTAACCAAAAATATTAGTAAACTTAACACGAAATTTTAAAAAAGTGCGAAAATGTTTGATTTTGCAATAGCTTTAGCAATAGCAAAGCAATAGCTTTTTATAAATTTCCATTAATCCTCTTTGGTCACGATAATTATTCTCTACTAATGCCTAGAAGCTTGAGGATTCTGCACGTATGTTCTTAGCAGTGCGCTCTTCTGGATAGAGGTCTCTGGGACTATTCCTGGAATGTATTGAAGCCAGTTCAGGATCCCTAATTCTCCTATCACCATTATAACCATTTTATGGCCTTCACTTTCGACGTTTTCTGTAATTCCTCTTTTAGCCACCCCTTGCCTCTTGCATTTCTCTAATTTCTCATACTGTTTTTTCCAGATATTCCTGTTGCTTGGTATTGCTATATCTAGCAGTACCAGTACTAATTTTTGATTATTTCATACCATAATAATATTATACCATAATATTATTTTATACCATATTTTATACCATAATAATATTTTATACCATAAAATTTTTGACTGGCCGGTACTTGCTTATATGTCTGAATGAAGAAATCCTACAGGGTCTTCACCTTATCATTCTCCATGATTTTCTGGGGAATCCGCCTTCTGCTTTTGAGAGGGCCTAAGCAATATGCAGATAGAAAATCTTCCTTTTTGATTAACTATATGTATATTGAAGTTAAATGCTACATCTAATTTAAAAATTTGACTTTCAAATGAAAAAAGTAAAAAAAATCTCGAATCTTTCGCTCATTTATTTATCTCTTTTAAATTTAAATTTTTATAAATCCTTAATCTTTTAGCTTGTCTTAATTTAGTTTGACTATGCCATCTTCAAACTCAATGCCTTATTATTTTGCGCAAAGGATGGCGATTATTCTTTATCCTTAAATTTATAAATTTAAATTTAAGAATTTAAGAATTTATAATTATTTATGCCTTCATTTAAATAAACGTAAAAATTTTAAAATATAAAATTAAGAAGTAAAATTTATGGCTCATTTCTAAATACGGCCTTATGAAACCTTAATTCTCTTAATGGTTTGAAATCATTTATTGTTATAATGGTAGCGATTAATTTAGGTACCTTTCATACCAGCTTCAAACTCAATGCCTTACGGATTGGGTTCGCCCATTATGGTGTCACCGTACGCAACCTTACAACTTCCTTGTAAGCCATCAGCACCAGCAAACACCTCGCCGAATCCTGAGGGCATGTCTGACGGCCGAGATACGACTGCTCTTCAACTAAGCATGTCGCTGGATCAAGTACCTTGATTTCCAATTTTAAAAATTAAAAAAGAAATTTTAAAAAATATTGATTAGAAAGAATAATATTAATTTCTAAAGGTATATGTATAGTTAAAGTGGGTAGTAGTGAATATTTGGCGGAAATAAAATCGAAACTAAAACTGCAACTGTTTAAGCCAGAAGCTTTTTAGCTGAAATCCACAAGCTTCTTTGAGATAGAAATCTATGAAATTTGGCCGCGAAAAAGATGTTATTTCCTAACCTCTAACTTCAATTTAGCATTTCTTTCAACTGTAAATTTAAACGACAATATTATAAGCTGCGCTTTTTCATCGATAGAATTTACAGACACGCCAAGCTTCCGGATTCATTCCTTTTTCACTATAAATATTACTATTAGTCTGTTGGCTTCATTAGATTATGAAAATGGACCAATGGAATGAAAAATTTCTGACGTAGAAGGATTAAATAAACTAAATAAAACTTGTTAAATTGGCATTTGACATTGGCATTTGTAGAGTTCAGAGCATTTTTTTTCACCCAGTGTTTTTTCCAATTTTCAGTATAACCAACATTTAATTCGATCACAGCTCGATCAAGCTCAACAAACGGCACAAGTTGCCAGTTGCCAAGTGCAGCTTCTAAGAGATCAATTGACCAGCGAAACAACAGCCAGAATTGAAGCACAGGTAATAAAATTCTGGATGATATAGCCTAAAAATTCATGCTGTAGCAAATTATTTTATTCTCGTATTTCATAGCATTTATCGTATATGCTTTTAAAAATATCCGTTAGAAGATAGCAAAATTCAAAGGAAAATGATCATAAAAATGATCACTGATGAAATTTGCTAATAGATTAGTCAAAAAAAAATACTGATAAAAAGTAAAAAGATTCATTAAATAGAGGATTTGGTGGCTGAGCGAGTTATTTGCCTTTGCTAAGCTCACATATCCTTTGAACGTACCCTTGAAAATAAAAACAGAGTGGCGCCTGAAATGTCTCGTCTATGCTTCGATTCCAATGGTGATTCTCGCTCTGATAGACAATGGAAGCAATTAAAATGGTGCGGCTTTGCCAGAAATACAAAAATTTTATTCAGTAATTAATTGAAATAAACAACTTCAAAAAATCGTTTTTAGTCTCGAACACACCAATTGTTGAATGCAAATCGAGAACTTCTTGAACAAGTTCAAGCGTTGGTCTTGAGGTTACAAGCTTTGGAATCCCGGCTTACGGGTGAAGTTCATGCACAGGCGAATCAGCCGGTATTTTACTAATTTTATTTTTAGAAAACTCAAAAATTTTTGACTAATTCAATAAATCTTTTCATAATTGAAAGAATTAATTTAAGCAAAATATATAATTTTTTCCTGTTTACAGTCGACTTCAAAAGCATTTATTTCTGCAAGTGCTGCAGAATCAGCGTCTTCAATGACGCAGACTTCGCCACTAGAGCGGACTAATATTATGAAAAATGAAACGACGGCATCTGGAGCCAAACTTCCGGGTCCAAAACCAGTTGATCCATCTCAACCTTATCAAGTAGGAAATATTGAAAATTTTCACTTCACACGTTTTTTTACAAAGGTTATCGTAATGAAATTTTTCTAAAAAATTTTTTGCAGTTGCAAACTTTGGCTGATTTGCGATCTGGTTCATTGCCCCCAAAATCAAAGAATATTGATATTGTAACATTAAATCGAAGAAGAAGGCCGATTGATTCTGATATAAAAACTGAACCAGAAAGTGGTGCTGAGGTGTGTTAAATATTGTGAAGTTTTAAGGATATTTTATAAGCCTTTGGTCTTATTTTTGGTTTAAATTAATGCTCACCAAACTTTTGTACCGCTGGATGACATATGGACCTATGGACCATAGTTGCAATTTACCTTGAATTTAGCAATTTACTTTAAATAATTTCTTAGTTATATGAGATGGAAAAATCGCAGAAAGTGATTTCAAAAAACCATCATGCTTTTATTTCTTTTAAGCTGTCTTAGATGAGAAAACGAGATCCTTAGACTATGAAATTATATGACTGAAATTTTCAGGATACAACCGATTATAGTTCATCAGATCAGTACGAAAAAGCTCCTGAACTTCGCAAAGTTCAGAAAAATTATACTGCCGAATTCCCTCAATTAAATGTTTTTATGTCGAATCCTCAGGTATCTTTCAGCATTTTACATTTTTTATGGATATTCTGCATATCAAAATGTGCCTATCAAAATTCCTGCGTTTTTGGTTCGCATTAATGAGAACAATGGATTTCATGGTCCATAATCTAATTATATTGTAAATTTTAGGTTATGCCAAATATATCATCTTTTTTCTCAACTCAACCGCCGCTATCATCTATACCATCCATGTGTGAACCTACTACATCACCTTCTCTTCCTGAAAATTTCCATCAGCCTTCTATTCCTTACCAAGAAGCAATGGATAGGCAAAACCAATCAAATTCAACTAAGGTATTTATGGTATTAATGTTTGATATATTAGATCCAGTGAAATAAATAAAACTGCGAATTCTCGATTTATTTTTGTTGGGAATCTGAAAAATTATTGTTGACTGTTCATAAGATCGCTTAATCTGGAAGTGGTAAAATGGTTCAGTGGGCTATTGCTCTCACTTGAATAGCGCAGATGCTGAGGCTATATTCCCGCATATTCCCGGTGCAAATTTCTTAAAGATCCGGTTATCTCATGTATTTCTATTGCCAAGTACTGGCGAGGAAGCGAGCGTTACTAGATAAATGCTTTTAAGGAAAAATTTAAGGAAAAAAGCATGGGTTAATCAACTGATGATTATTTAGATTGAATATGATCAACAAGGAAACGCAACACCGCTGAAAAGGCCAAAAGACAAATTCAGTGGAGTTCTTATGGATCGTGAATTCACTAGAATGTCATTCAATCCAAAGTTTAATAAAGATGAGCGAAGAAGAGAATTTACTGAACCGGCTATGCGAACATTGCGCGAAACTTTAAATGAAAATTTTGGAACTACTGAGGATATTCACGAAAAAACCGTTGAGTATGCTATTGATTAATGTAATATTTACACAATGAAAAACATGGCAAATGTAAAAGAACGATTTAAAAACAATCAAAAATATTTCCGAGAATTTTAGAAGATATAAATCCGATGAAGAAGAACAAGTGAAAACGCAGAAGCAATTAGGACGTAGTAGTGCATTAAATTTGAATCTGGAAAGAATGAATCTTGGAAAAGTTAATCCTATCGATTCTAAAATGAGATTCAATGAACCGAAGATCTCAAAGTATGTTTCCAAGCCTCTGCAATCAAAAGTTATTGCTAAGTTATTAGTTTACTTTTGACTTTTATAATTATTTTTAGTTTATAACTTTAATAATAATGCAATTTTTTTGCAGCATTTTTAAAATAATATTATAAACCTACGCAAAACTTTGGTTTAAAATTTTCTTTAACTCTAACTTTCTTGTGGCATTCATCATAGCTGGTTAGACTCACTCCACTGGCTTATTGGACTGCAAAAATATGTCAGGGAATCCCTTGGTGATAGAAATATAAGTGAGTCGTTAGCATCACCCAGAATTTTTAAGGACAGGTTCATTTATGCTAGGAGTAGAGCGATTTGAATTATTCTTTTTTCCTTGCTTACCAGGAAAATAAAGAGTGGTGCGTCGGCTGGATTCGAATTATCTTGTCACTGAGCCGCTTATGCATCGTATGCTAACTCATTTTGCATTCTGATAAAGCTCATAGGCCTATGTTTTAAGTCCTATTGTTAATTTTTTCATGACTAGCTAATTGGTAGACTGGCTATTGAATATTTTAAAAATTCTGCAATTCTGAAAGTTTAATTTTTAATCTTTAATTTTTTAATGATAGGATAAGGTCGCAAAATATTTTACAATATTTTCTTAAAAATGTATACTGGTGCAAAAAGCTCAATAAGCCAATATCTTCAACCAATTTTCAGCACACAAAAACTCTCTAGATTCCAAGCAGCGCCAGATGATGTCGCTTCTTCTTCTTTAGTTACAGCCATGTATCCACCTATGAAATATTCTCCACCAATAAAAGTATGCAACTATGAAACTATGAAAATTTCATCATTCTTTTCATTTTTATCACTAGTCGAAAAAAACAAATGAGCAAAATATTATTAATAAAACTGCACATGATGGATACGATACGATAATTGATTGTCCATATGCTAAAATTGATAATCTAAAGTTTATAGAATAAAAAAAGGCTTCGATCATTATCTGTGGATATAGTTGAAGAAGAACCTAGCGAAATGATCGGCAATGGTCCAATTAGTCTTGCATATAATCATGTGGATGCAAACAAAGACAAACCCCTTACATCCAAGGGCAATATAGATACGATGCAAGCTTTACGTACTGCTATAAAGCGGGGCATAATTGGCAAGCCGAAACCCCTTACGAAAGATGATTTAGATGGGATGAGAAGGTTTGATTTGATTTTTTGATAATTTATATAATCAAGCATTTGCATTTTTCAAATAATTGATAAAATAAAAAATCGTTGAATAAATAATAATCGTTAAAACACCGACAATAGGTTATTATTTTAGAAATTTCCTTTATTTATTTCATTTAATTTGTTTTTAATAATTAATATATATTAATTAATTAAATATTAATAATTTATTTTAAAATTTTAAATTTAATTTATTTAGTTACTCAAAAAATATTGATATTCAAAAGTCAAAACTTGGTGATGCAGCAATATTGGCAAGGTTGACCAAAATTCCGGTCTATAAATCACCAGCTGATAAGTTAGAAAAAGCCGGGTTCAAATACCCCGAAAATACTTCATGATATTGCCAAATGCTTGTTATTTAAGTTTATTTATTTAAGGCTTCAAACCATTCCGTATTTAATTTACTTGATTTCTTACATTATTTCATTTCGATCACTCATAAAATTCCATTCTGTTCTTTTTAAAAAATTAATAAATTATTTATCTTCTAATATTGATTACCGATGATTTCAAAATGATTATCGGTAGTTTTGAACTAAAATAGCTTTGTCCTTCTATAACTATAGTCTTTCGATCTATGATGCTTGTAAAGTATCTTTCTTTTCTATTTTTATTAATTCCGGACGGATTAAAGTTTTACAATTACCTAATTTCATAAAGGCCTGTTTCGCTTAGAAAAAAGGAACTATTTTAATGGAAATCTAATGCAATTAATTATTCAAATTACTTATTTTTCTATTTATACTAATTTTATTAGCATTTATTAAATCTATTTTGTTCATATTAAAATAATAAATACTAATTATTAATTGTTTTCTATTTATCTAAATATTCATATATCTCAATTTTTTCACTGATATAATTGATGTGGCGTAATTAAAAATCATAAAATTCAGATTATATTCACGGCTTTTAAAACGACAAAAATACTAAATTTTTACCGAATTTGAGCTTTTTTTCACTTCTTTTAAAGAACAAAATCGCAATTTAGATTGAAATCCTCTGTCCACTGTTTTGGAGAGAAACCAAGCACAAAATTTGGCTCATTTCTGATTCAAAAAAGAGAAATTCTCAGAATTGCAGAAAATTCCCTATAAACTTTGTAAACATTAAGTTTAGATTTAATTATCATATCATTGCCTATTAAATATTTTAGCTATTTTAAAGTAAAACTAATAATTCTTAAAAGAAATTTATTTTGGAATATGAAGCAAAAAAACAACAATACAAAATTGATGAAAATAAATTAAATATATTTTGTCTAAAATCTCTTAGTGATATCAAAGTTGCTCAAATAAATTAAATTCAAGGACGATATTATAATTTGAATAAGAGAGTAGTGGTAATGTGCTTGCAATCCTATCGCCATTTTCCAATTGCCTAGCAGAATTTGTCCGATCCCTCAGGCAAATTGAGCAAACCTACTAAAATAAGAAGTGACAAAACGAATCTCAAATTTTAATATATTTAAATTCTCTATGACCATCATTTTTTATGATCATATTTATCGAATCGCAAATTTAAATTTGAATTAAATTTAAATTTAAATTTAAATTTTCTATGTCTTTTACCAATCATCCTTTATTTTATTTGATTGAAACCATAAATGAATTGATTAGCATTGATTTATTCGAATTTGAATCATTTATTTCTGTGAAATTTACGCAACTAATGATAAGTTATAAGGTTACAAAGGTTAAAGGGCACAACAAAAAAAGCAAGGGAAAGAGGAAATATTTTATTCTAATATTATTTTTTATTGTTTTGAAAAATGGGACAATATTTTACGAGACAAAAATATTTATGAGCATGAAAGAAAGTAAACATTGTAAGTTCCAGATCCATGGACTAATAACTTATCTAATTCATCGTCTGATTTAAAACGTTGGTGATCGATCATGAAACAGTTATCGAGGTCTGGGTTCGTCGTTAAGTTGAAAGTATACGCATATGCAGTACAAATTTTCTTAAGTACGAACGTAGGATAGGTTAACTGACAAACTGTTCCGCATCTTTGTGAGCTACGTATGTGTCCAAGCGGCTCCTTGTTTGGATATGTTGACAAATCTATTTCCGTCGCAACCGATTGCCATTCACATATGGCAGTATCTTTCGTTTCTAAAAAAAATTCGATATCTTTTGCAAAAGAGAATAATTTTTTTCAAAGAAAAGAATATCTTTACGTAATTCCAGAAAACTAATGTAATCTTTCGAAAATCGGAAGTGAACAAAGGGCGAATGAAGAAACTTGATATTTCCATATTTCGTAGTACAGCAAAAGATAAATTTTATTGAGTGGTGCAATGACCTGAAGATTTGCCGTTGACTTGAGTAAGTGGATACAAAGCTCAAATCCTCTCGCGCTTAGATTACCATTAAACCTATATGAATAAAGGAAATACCCAGCCAATTCGATGAAATGCTCAACGAGGAATTTCCGAAATCACCACTCTCCTTAACTCGAATTTGGGAATTATCAGATTTATGATTTTAGATTTGCGGCATCCAAACAGCGAATTGTTATCATTTTTATCGATGCTAATAATATTAATTAAATGTTAATTTGAAATACAAAAATATTTGTTTGATTTGTTTATTTGACTGCTCAAATATATTCGTTTACTCAACTGGTTATTAACATTGGGAGAAATTCTTGCAAGGATTATTTGAGCCTCTAATACCAATCGGAAATCTCCAGTACCAAGCACCAAGTCATGAATAAGATTTTTAATAATTGATTTGATAGCAAAAATTTTAGTGCCAACTAACTGTTTGCTCTACATTGATGATCGTATAAATAATATTTACTGCCTTCACTTAGAAAAATTTTCCTATCAATAAAACCGTGCAAAAAACATGGCGTATTTTCACCTAAAATCTTTTATTATGAATAAATTGGCTCGAAAAAGGAGATTGCGAATTAATAGTCTCGGAATTTTGCTAACAGAAACTTTTTAAATGACATATTCTCTTGCGAGTAATTTGGAAAACAGATAGATAAGTTTTTAACAGCTGTTAGCACCTCAATTTTTGAGGAAACATTAATTTGCGTCAATCGAATCAAAAAGAATCGAATCCATTGCATTGCTTACGGCCAACAGAAATAAGGACTTCAAATCGTTTGTGTAGAATTTTTGCAAGAAATAAATTTTTTTGAAACTAATTTAAAGATTAGAGAAGAAATTCATCAAAAATTAAGTCGAAAAAAAAAGACCTCTTGTCACATATGCTTCACATTTGAAAACTCGCTCTTCTGCGCATCTTTTTGCACAATTTTTTTGGACTCCAACTCCTTTGAATCCTTTCGAACTATAGTGTAAACTCGGATCTACGCCTTCTATCTTACATTCAAGTGCTAAAAATTATTTTAAGCATCGGATAGCCTGGAAACGCTTACGTCTGTAGCCAGTGTAACCAGCCAAACCAGTAAGGGTGAAAGCTGTTAGAAATTTATCTTCTTAAGCAAAAAGCACTCATATAAAATAAAATGATAACTATGAAGAAATCACTGCCATCAGATGAAAATTTATCGGGTCGCACTGAAAATGCCAGATACAAATGCCACTACTATAATATTAATGGTTCCAATAATTATTAACGAAAAAGAAAATTTGGTCAAAAAAATATAGACGATAAACTGAAAAGAAGAAAATCTCATGTTCTGCTTCGTGTGCGCTTGGCTGATCAACTTCAGCTAAAAATCATAATGCACTGAATGCAAAAGATAAATTTTTAATGGTTTTTTGCAAAATTGTAAGCCATAAAATGGCTTTGTAAACCGAGGAATTTGGGAAAAAACATCAATTACAAGTAAAATTTCGTAGAAAGAAAGTTGTTCACATAAATATATTACATAAACTCAGATAATTTTAGAATAAAAACAATTTAAAAAAATAAAAATAATTAAGTTTTAGTTCTCCTAAAAGCCTTAAAAATTTTCTTCTATTTCTTCTAAAATTTCTTTCATTCCATTAGAAAATCTCTTTCTTAGAAAAAATTTTTCATCTTTTCACCTTTTTTGCAAAATATTGCGACAATTCTTTTTCATCGCTGGTCAGCCTAATCTATAATTTGCTAATATTAATACGATTTCATTGCTAAGCCAGAGATCCCTAATTTCTATAAATAATAAAGAAAATAGCCATACTTGGAAGAATTTCAATTGATGCTGCTTCAGCAACAACAAATTCATCAATTTGAGCTGCAAAACAAGTCAATAAAAAAAAATTTTTTTAAAGATTTCACGAATTTTTCAGGATTAAAGGATGGTTTCTATTTCGCATCTTTAGAAAAATTTGCAAAATTTTTCAATTTTTTCAAATTTTTCTTTATCATGTAAAGTTTTTTATTATTAACATTTATTTTATTTTTTCTATTTTTATTATTATGAAATTCTGATACGAAGAAGGATTGCAAATCCCTTAATTTTTTGATCGGTGCTCAGCGCTTTATTTCTCCAAACATGAATTAATCTTGTTTAATATTGGCTATCTACCTATCTGAAGTTCGTCAACTCCATGGGGTCAGATAGCACGTTCGAGTTGACAGTGGTGGTGGTAGTGGACTAAATATGGAAATTCTAAAATAAATATTAAAACAAGAGTATAAAAAGGTAAACGTATTCAAATCAGAAAGTGTTAAAAATCACATTTTGCCTTCATAGGCAAGAATCGTGCCCTTGATGTGGTTTCAAGATCAATCGCAGTAGGCTCAACTGAAACGAATTGGGTCAAATTTGAGTAAATCCAAGTATACCGCATAAAGGCGACGAATTCAAAATTCAAATTCAATAAAAATTCAAAAGAAGCGTACTTGTTTCAATTCTTGGTGTCCACTGGTTTATTCCTTGAGCAAAAGGTTCATCAGTGGTAAGTTCATCAGCTATAAACGAAATTGCTAAAAAGTGGAGTGGTTTCAATAAAATTTATAATATTTTATCGAATTTATAATGCATCGAAAATGATAAATTCCAGTGATAAAAGTGAAATCAGTTGTATCAAATTAGGTATCAAATTTAAAGTATTTTTCTAATTCAGTAATCACCAACGAAAATACTTGTCGAGTAATACTTAGCTTCATTCTCATAAAGCCATAAGGAAAAAAAAACACATGGGAACAAGATAAAATGAGGATTAAAATGTACTGGTAGAGCGAAATTGTGGAAATGTTGAACTTTTAAAAAATTGCTTTCTTTATGCAAATAAAAATAATATTTAATAATAATAAAATAATAATAAAACCTGAATGTGAAGTAGTTGTCGTTAAGGCTTCATCCTCTAAAAAATATGTTAAGACTGATCATCACATACAAATTTATTGGATTTAGTGAAATTTTAATGATTACTCTACTCTACTCCAGAAAAGAAAAAAATAACCATTTATTCACCACTTTTTTTAAAGGGCATTTAACCATTATTCGCCTCTAGGGAACTATGTTATAACTGCACTTACCAAATTCGCAATCATCTCTCTCACAATTAAGCTGAATTGAAACTGGACCATAGTAATGGCGACAGTGCGTTGGTTCACCTAAAAAAGAGACCTTAGCGTTATTGTCATTCATCATCAATTGTCAGTAATTTTAATAGTTCATCATAAAATCAGAGATCCATAAGGTCTCTCTTCTAGCACGAACTGATAGTCATATCAAAATCAAAAATCCATTTTCTGATAAAAAAGTTTTTAAAAATATCAAATAAATAGGCCTATGAAAAGAGAAATGAGAAGAGAAATAAATAAATAAGAGAAATAAAGAGAAATAACATAAGATATAATATTTATGATTTTTACTGGGATTCATTTATAAAATGACGCATGTACTTATCTCTTTTAAGGTTTCTTGTTCGTGATAACAAGCAGTTTGATTTGCATGGTGACCACTTGGACCAATCTGAATGCGCACATTCCAGTGGACATCCTTTGCTTCCAGTTTGATCGCAAGGCTATTAAATGGCACGAATTTAAAAAAAATTAAATTATTTAAATTCCTTGCAATAATTACTAATAATTACTAATTGATAAATTATACTAAAAATTTGGTAATGCCCATACAATACGATTAAATTTTCCAAAATTATCTTATCTTAAAGACCTTTATCGTAAATAATCATAAATAATTAGATTTTTTTTAAGGAGGTGATCACCATTACTGGTTATACTTGCTCCGCTGGCTTGTTTGTGTAAATATGCCTTGGCGATAGAAGTACAGATGAGTTACTAGCATCATCCGGATTTTTAGATAGGCTTACTCCTGTGGGGAGTAGAACCTCAGCATCAGCGTTACAAATTGAGTAACGGCGCATTGAGCCATTCTACTCTCAAATTAGAAATATTTACCCGAATCTCTCGAAGATAGGTTTCATTGCAACGTTTTCCTTCTTGAAAAGCGCAACGAACGATATTTCTCGTACGAGTCATAGTTCCTTTACCGCAGCTAGCAGAACATGCGCTGAATTGGCTCCACGGACCATATGTGCAACCAGGGCAAGGCTAATAATTATTAATTTTTTGTAATTTTCAAAATTTTATTAAAGCTAAAACGAATTGTTTTTTGTACTGTTAAGCAAACATAAGAACAAAATAATTGTTTTTTAATATATGTTAATATATGATAATTGTTTGAATTTCCAGAGAATCAGAGAAATTATGCAGTACCACTTCACCACAACGCCTTGTTTGAATCTTCTCAATTTCCAAGCAAGGAATGCCATTTTTCGATGGCTTGGCCAAGATTTCGCGTTTACGACTCTGTTGACCACCATCACAAGTTGCGGAGCAAACTGTCCATTCCGACCACACAGTATATTGGCAGTTATCTAACGCCACATATATTTTATTTAAGCTAATTATTTAATTATTATTGGTAATTATTTAAGTAAATTTACAAAGATACGTCTCAACAATTTGTTCAAAAGTCTTGAAGGCCCTTCTTGACTTCAAAAATTTTAATCATTAGTTGTTAAATAATGATAAAACTGATAAATTTTGATAAATTTCAATATATCGATAAAAGTACTGACGTGGAGATCGTCGGCAAACTTTACGATAAATTGTCATTGAACCATTTCCAGTGCTGTGTGGATATTCAGAATATAAGAAACATTGCGATATTGGTTTGTTACCAATAGCATAAGCCGAACATTTAACACCTTCATAATTCGCTGCACAAAATTCACGACAAGCTTTTTCAGAAATCAATCCTTAAAATCGATCATCCATTTTATGAAGTCGTTTATAGTGCACTGCCAAAATGAAATGTAAGATGACACATGCACTTTCTTATTTTGCTATTATTTTTATGGAAATTTTTCGCAGAAAAAAAAAATGAACGAACGATTTTACTTTTTCTTTAGTTACTCGGATAATTAAGCAGAGATATCACTAATTTTCTGTGATAAATCTATTACTAATGAAATTCGATTCAGAAACATTAAATTCAGCCAAATGTTGCCAATAAATTACTAATTATGATAAATTAAATAGATTAAAAAGCCCATAAAATTATATAATCTCATTAAATAATGCAACCGTTCAGTTTAAAATCTAAAAATATATTAAAACCCTCAGTTTTATAACATATAGTAATCCTACTTTTCCTCATAAAGCTATTTTTTATCTATTAATTTTATTGAAATTTAGTTTATGTTTGTCGGCCAACAAGGATAGGGCTTAATAATCATTATCATTATACTATATCATTACATGTCATTAATAATCGTTACACTTGTAGGACAGGATGGCCAAGTAGTATGTTTTCCCAGCTATGGCCAAGCACCATCCTATTGGACTGCTATGTTTGACGGTAATAATCTTATGGTGTGGGAATGGTATTTTTTATCACCGATACGGCCTTTGGTGAAGAAACCTGGTTTCGAATAGCCAATAGGGCCAGTAGAAGAAGCCAAAAATAATGAGTGGATCAAGAATTTAAAGATTTTCTCCACCGTTAATTTGACAATAAATTTTTTTCATAAGTTCAGCAGATTACTCCATGTTACAATGTATAATTAATTAAGGAATCCTTTGTTCGGTGCCTAATCTAATCGGCTTACCAGGAGATCGATAACCGTATCCATGTGGCTGTGAAACGTTCTCTTGCGCTTTCAAAAACAATGAAAAACCAATTTCGGGTAAATCTGGAAATAAATCTCGTTGCGTAGCAAAAATTCTTGCAAAATATTTTTTTTCGATTAGAATAATTCATGAAAATAATTTTGGTAAAAAAAATAAAAATTTCCTCTCCAAGAATTTTGTTCTGTGTAAATTTGTGATCACATTAAATTTCATTAAAGAAAATACTAGAAATTTATTTATCAGAATTGATTTATCAAAAATTAAATTTATCAGAAATTTATTTAAATACAACCTTGTCCATCACATTTCATGACAAAAAGTGTATAGTGTTGATCATCACGATATATATCATTGGTGAGATCGACTTTATCCATCAAATAACATTCACCAGTTGTTGCCGCTGCCCAGAGGATCGCCGTGCAATTGAATGTCGCATCTAATTCGCACTTTTTCTTACAATCTTTTTCTTCATGAAGAAATTTGCGATATGTCGATCCGAGAGACTGATGTTTGTTCACATTGTGCAAAACTGGTGTAAGTGCACCTGGCGTAACGAAAAATTTATAATTTTAAAATATTCTTCGATCTTCTTTTAACTAAAAGTCGATATGGGATAGACAAATGATAAATCCACGGAGAGCCACTGAGAGCCATTGAACCTAATTTCGACTCGAATTTATTCCGAATTATCACCAATCAGCTGATAAAAATAAATATTATTTGCTAAAATTTTTTGATAAAAAACAAAAGGATTAAATTACAATGAAGAAAAGAATACTTACAGAATTGTTCAGCTACAATAATTTCGAAGATAAACGATAGGGTAGCGACCGCTCTTAAATACATCGTTATTTTCGTAATAACTGCCAGAAACATTATAGTAAAGTTATCAGCCATTACTATTACTTTTATTACGAACAACTCATTAAAGCTTATGAATAGATAGGTGATCATTATTAAATTTCGCAATACTATTTGGCTTAAAACGATTATTTATTATTAATTGTACTAAAATTTTGGGTAATTTTAGGCAATTTAGATAGGATAAATTATTATTTGCATTATAATTCACTTATAATAATTATTATAATTCATTATTTTTTTTCGGGAAGAATTAAGCAATCAGATTTTTTTAGAGAGCGTTCACCATTTTCAGTTGGGCTTCGCCAACTTCTCGAATCAAATAAATTTTGCCTGAGAATTGCTCCGAAATGAAGGTGCAATTACAAGTGGGCCGCTACCATCATCCGAATTTTTAAAAGGTAAGTTAAATTTTACTTCCTGCAGGGCGTAGAACCTCAACTTAGACGAACAGAAATGGCAGCAAAAACCAGCTGAGCCATTCCACTTCTAATTGAATCAATGTATGGAAAATGAATCGTTATCAACCGTAAAAACCTATGAAGCAATGCTCTGCGCAATAGATAATCAAGGTTTCAATGGATTGTTGTTAAATTTCGAGCGCCGATGCTGAGGCCCTCCACAGAAGTAAACCTGTCCGAAAATCTCGATGATGCTGGTGACTCAACTGCATTTTTGCAGCCAAGTGATTCCCTGGCATATTTGTCCAATGTGACAAGGCAGCGGAGCGAATTTAACCAGTAATGGTGAGGACTCCTTAAAAAAAAAAATACTTTCTCTTCTTTACAATATTCCAGGTTTAACATCGACTATCACGAAAAAAACTTGGGTATAGTTGAGTCATAAACACCAACCATTAATTCACCATTGATGATATATTCAATCTTTTTAAATAACCTGAATGTAACTCACTCCTCTTGTCCTCACCCAGTGGCCTTACCATTCTTTACTAGTCTCTGGAACGACAACTATTATCATTCATTCCCTGAAACTCTCTACCAATATGTATCATTTGATATTTGATACTTCCACTACAGGCTAATCGCGATCCATATCTTCCTTGTGAGAATGCATAGGTTCTTACGAGATTTCACCACACTTTCCCGGCAGCTGGTACCAAATCCGGTTTGGCTTGACTGGATTTACTTGTTATTAAAGAAGAGTTTACATTTTTAAGTTTTATGACAAGAAAAAAAAAATTTTTATTTTATTCAATCAAGTATGCACAATCACATCTAAACATCCACCACGAACCGATAAATCACGGATAAAAACGATATTACATATACAACTATACAGCAGATTTCAAAATTTCGAAAAAATATTTCAAAATAAGTAAATAAATGAACAAATGCAATTCAATAATTAATATTTTAATATTAATATTTAAGAAAAAAGAAAAAGAAAAATATTAATTAAAATAATTATAATGAAAATTGCCCAAAAAATTAAGTTTTAAAAAGCTTTTCCCGAATTATCTGAAATATTTCGCGAATAATTTTAGTAATAAAAATTTTATAAAATTGATAAGAAACCTAAAATATAACAAAATAAAAGAAAAAAAATTTCAAGAAAATTAAAAGAATCCAGAAGAATAAAGCAAATGAAGACCAATGCCTACGGACTGCAGTTCTGAATTTCTCCATCCTAGATTTCACGTTCCAGAAAATCATAAAAACTCATATAGAAATAATAAATGAAGCCTTCATCTACCATTAAATTGATAAATTGTTAAATAAAAAATCCAACATTTTTTTATAAACCAGAAATATAAGCGATGATTTTCATAAAATATTAGCTGGAATGTTAAGGAAAACCAGATTTCTGATCAAAAATAGATGGCAACACTCAAAATAATTATTAAACAATTATTTTATTGATATTGAACAGATTTCAAAGTTTTTTTAGACAAATTTTTTTTCAAATTTAATTGACTTACTGAGGGAATACCGCTCAAATTAAAAGCAGTTATTTATATTATCTTTCTTTTATACTATTTTATATTAATTATAATGTAAATTGCAATTTCCGAAAATCCGATAAATAAGTACCGCTTGATCTATAATATATATTCTAAGCTAATAAATGCCATAAATGAACAAGCAAATGCAATTATTAATAAATAACAATAACATAGTAGGACCAAAAAACAAAGTTCATAATTCTACACAAACTAAAGAGCTTTCAGATTAAAGACTTTGGTAATATATTACAAAAATACAGAAATTTGAAAAAATTTGAAATGCAATCAAAAGAATATAGACTCATGAAATCAGCGCAGCTGCCGCATCATTCAAATTCCAACGGCAATCCTCTAAAGCAATTTTTGCTAACGAACGATTTTTCGCAACACCCATACACATTAATTCATCAATTTTTAATTCACGTATTGCTTGTGCAGAATCATTTTGACATTTAAATAACATTTGTTCGCATCTTTCACGCCTAAAAAATTGGATAGGAAAATCATTAATCTTAATAATTTTCATAAATTTCACGACATAATTTGTCTTAAAAAACGTTTTCACCCAGCAAAAGTGGCGCCCTTCATAACTATTTCCAAGCAATTTTGCCCTTCTGCCTTGTTTACTGTCGATTGTAATGAGACAAGTGGATCAAACATGCAAAGCACTTCGTCATTTATCTAAAAAAGATGGTGTTTATAGGAATAATGAAAAACTCAAAAATAGGACAAAGCAAAATACACTATTTATATTGATTATATTTGTACCTGAAACTAGCAAACGCCAGAAAATTTTAATAAATGAAATAAACGGCGAAACTAATAAATCAAGACGAATGAAGAAATAAAGCGCCAAGAAAACTTTTAAATATATCACACATATTTCTTTTTAAATTTATTCAAAAAATATTAAAATTTAACAAAAAACTTTAGCTAATGTTAGGTCTATGTGCTGCCGTTATATCAGCCATTTGATATGATTTAGTTAAATCGCAACTTACGAAAGATTTTCGTTGAATTAGTTGACTAGATTTTGGCTGCAATATTTCGCCAGAAGTACTCTCATTAACCGATAATCTTTTTACACTGAAATTGATGTTTCTTGGACTATTCTGTTGTTTTTGAATTGCTTTTGCACTTACTGAAAAAATAAAATTAATAGAATAAACAATGTCATTTAAAATTTTAAGTCAATAATTCAATTCAAATCAATAAGTCATTGAAAAGATTATCATTAAAAAACCATACACTGAGCATCGTAGACCAATGTCGGAGTAGTTCCAATACTCGTTAATAAATTATTTGCTGGATTGGTAGATTGGCTGGGCGGTTGCCAAAAGAATGGGACTCGATATGAAGATTGTGCCACTGGCGTATTTGTTGTACATTCAGGATTTGAATAGGAAAAACAATTCGCCATCATCGGCGTAGAATTCTAAAACGATTGTATGATTGTAAGTTAATGGCTATCTGAAATCTCAAATTCACCCAGTTTATTTATGGCTATGTGAAATCTCAAATTCACCCATTTCGAATAAGTTATAATATAAAATTTAAACGATTTTGAACCTTCTCATAACTATTTTTTCATGACTATTAAAGAAATCCAATGAATTAAACTACACTTATGGTTTTAATCAAAACAAAAATAATTAGAATAAACAAAGTTACAAATAAAGTTTACTGGTATAAATAAAACATGGCCAACCAACACATTTGACATATACTTATAATATTTTCGATTATTTAAATTTAATTTATTTAAATTTCCAATTTATATGCAGCCATATCCGACCGTTCATCGAAATAGCATTAACAATAAATGTTTCGGATGCAAAATAAAATATATAACTGGAAAAGGAAATAAAAAGACTTGACATACTAAATCATTTGAAGTATTCATAAACATTTGACTATAGCGATCACGGTTTGCAATATTCTTAACCACCAATGGAACCTGTAAATCGTTTTCATAATTTCGAGAATTCATTTTTTACGAAATATTTTAAAGAAATTATAAAAAAAACCTCGAACGGATCTTCCTTTCGTTCAGCAATATCCACAGACGTAGTAGCAGAACAAGACTGTTCATAGAGAGAACAAACATTCGATGAATGAAACAGACTGGAAGCAGATGAAGGTGTGGGTTCAACATTAACCGAAGAATTGGTCGAATTTATGCGCTAAATTCATGTCTTATAAAATCAACCCGATTATAATGATAATAATGAAAAAAATATCTCTAGAAAAAAATACTCATATAAACAAAAATAAATAAATCAAAAAATAAATAAATCAAACTAAATTTTTTTATTTTTAATAATAACTATTGGAATAAATTGCTCCCTACCATTTTTTTCACACCATAATCAGTATCAGATTTTAAAAATGTTAATTAAGTATCCATAATATTATTGAAATACATCTTTAGTCCATTTTAATAAATATTTATTTACAATAGTTTCTTTGTTTTAGCTATTATTTTAATATTTTCGCTACTGTCTTGCTCGAACTTTTATTTAAAATAAATAATATAAAGAAATTCATATATTCATACCGATTGATCATCGCTGAAGTTACATATACTGTGGATATTTTCTGCTATATCGTATGGTCTTTGTGATATCTTAGTTTCATCCGCTTTTTCTAAAAATAAAGACAAAATAAGATTTTCATAAATCATAAAAAATTCAATCATAAAAAATTTATTAAATTCATTTATTATTTGGAACTTATTATTTATTAGTTCAAACATTTTTTTACTTATGAAAATTTAAAATAATTTGATTAAAATTATTGAATTTATTCAAAAATTTAAGAGTTAATTTATATAAAAATTAAAAATTTAAAAGTTTAAAGTATTTAAAAAGTTTATTTATTAAAATTTATTCAAAATTTATTAAATTTATAAGAAAATTCATTAATATAAATTTACTTATAATTTATAAATAAATTTATTTACTTAAGGCAACTTCAATGACCCTTAAAGGTATCAAATAGAACTTAAAATATAACTGTTGATAAAAATAATTCAAATAGCGCTTAAAGTATAAAAATGTAGTGAAATTTAAATGTTTAAATAAAATGCAATTTAGACGATTTTAAATCGATTATTATTAATATTTCTCTAGTACCATAGTATAAAAAAATTAACCTCTAAATATTGAAATTATTAAAAAGTAATTATTAAAATTCTCATTATTAGATATATATCCTTCATTTTAATTTTATAAAAATACATTTAAAATAAAGCTAACTGCAGTAAGTATACAACTAGAGATAAACTTAAATATCTATTGAAGATCAATGCGATGAGCGATACAGTCAAAGGACAATAGGAAAAAAATGTCACAATAATTAAAGTTAAAAATGAGAAGATTAATAACCCTAAGTTTACGAACTCCATACTGTTTTTCATTCACAAAAACATAGAAATTAATGATAATCGGTTAACAAGAGATTAATTTCATAAAAAATTCGATTTTATTATCTACGATTATTTATTACGATTATAAACTGTTGGAACTGTGTAATAATTAAATTTATAGAGCATCATGCAACGAATGAGAAAAGTTTGACTATTGGAAATGCCAAAGCAAAAGATTACCAAAAGAAAAAGAAACATTGAATATCAAAAATATTTATCAATAATATTTATTAATATTTATAGATATAAATAGAGAAAACAATTTAAAAACATAGGCAAATCAAAGTAAATGAAAGTTTTTAAACCTGAAATTACAGAACCAATATAGTTTCTGCAATTTTCAGAAGAAACTGACGAAAATATTGCATCTTGCGATAAATTCCTCGACGAATCCTCAGATTTTAACATCTGGTTTTCAGCCTAAATAGTCGACAAATGGTAAATTATATCTCGAGGCGAAAAAGTTTTAAAAAATCATAGTATTTAAGGTTTTCAAAACCTAAAAGTAGTAAAAGAAAGCAACAAAAAAACCACTCAGGAATGTGTTCGAGGTAAAAATGGAACAATGACAAATATAACGAACTCGATTATAATAATTAATGGAACGAATCGGCGGAGGTGTAAGACTTGAGCTGAATCGACTAGAAGAAGAACTGCAATACAATTTGATTATATTTTATTAAATGTAGTTAATCAAAAGAAATCAGAAAAAAGCAGAGTCTTCAAGAACTCGAAATTAAATGTATTAAATGTATTAACTGCTAATAACTGCATTCCCCGCTGAAAATTTGAATATCCACTTATTCTAGTCTTCAGTATTCTAGTATTATTCTAGTATTCATATATATTCAACATATTTTAATATTCTAGTCTTCAGTATTCTAGTATTATTCTAGTATTCATATATATTCAACATATTTTAATATTCTAGTCTTCAGTATTCTAGTATTATTCTAATATTCATATATATTCAACATATTTTAATATTATAGTCTTCTTCATTATCCTAAGGGAAAAATTTTTTTTTGAGAAAGCAAACTACAAATTTCCCGTTTTAATCAGTAAGAACGTGATTTTAAGAAGCATATTTAGCCTATATTTAACAAAAAACTCTTTCAACAAATAATTAATTTAATTATTTAATTTAAAAAAATAAATAACCTACAATATTAAATTGTATAAATTAAATGAATCATTAAAAAAATATAAATGGAAAATCGAGAAAAATGCTTAATTTTTTTTTCATCAAAAAGCAAGACAGTAAATCCAAATTAAAATGTATCTAAAAAATAAAGTGATAAAATAAAATACCTTTTGATCGAATTCAAAACCACTGAAGACTGTGGTCGACGCAATAAATAATAATTTTCTGAATAAATATTTGATTTTAATATCAATTTCAATTGCACAATATCAATTATATAAGAATTTTAAAAACAATGAAACTAATGTATCAGAAATTCTTGAAACCAATGAATAAAAACTTCATAATGCAAATGTAAATAAAACTTGTAATATATATTATTAAAATTGTTTAGCAATTGTCTGCGGTCAGAATCTCAAAATAATCCTACCCGCATTCTTGGAATTATTTGCTAAGGTTGGCGATTCTTGTTTGACAATGTTTTCTGATGGATGCATACTGACTGTAGCAGAAACTGACAATTGGCTAGGATTTGATTTATTTTTTACTGAATCGATCAATCCATCTAAAAAATCAGGATAAAATTTGTTGAAAATATTTGAAAATAACTATTAAACAAAAGCATTTTGAATTTTTATTCTAATTTTCTGTTTATTTAAACTATTTGTTACAGACAAAAAAGCAAACAAAAATGTAGGCGACAAGTAATTGTCCAGATTTTTATGTGAAATCTTTATCTGTTGATATATAAAAAACATTTTACCTACGTGAGTTTCGACCGCCACTGGTGGTTGATCATATACGTCGAATGATGAAGGATGAAGCAAATTAGGATCTGAACGAACTAATATTATATATGATAATTTATTATTATAGTATTATATTTAATATTTATTAAATATTTATTTATGGGAAAGAAAATTCAAAATATTAATTAAAAAAGACTGACTTGAGGCTGTTTGGTTGACATTTTCTGATACATGTCCATTAAAAACTTCATAGGAATACTCACTGAAAGGAGCAAAGGGATCCACTGAATATAAACTTTTATCTCTGGCTAAATTTGGTGATTCATTTGCTCGATTTCCAGAACCTGCATTAAGCGCTGAGACAACTGATTGGCCTTAAAAATAAATTTGCTTCTGAAAAAAATTCATGAAAAAAAAATGTTTCCCATTATCCCACGAATTTTGGCTTTCAAATTAATTAATTAATACTTCACTCGATCTATGCTTGCAACAATGACTGCAACATATTCAAATCTACAAATATTTACATGTCGAAATAAAGTAGGAATCAAGGATGTTACTGGAGAAGGAATTAAATTTCAAAATATTAATTTCTAAATTTTATTCAAAACTATATGAAATTAAAGAGAAAGTGGCAAGAAAGTCTAGCAAAAAAAAACTGAAATAAAATCGTAGGATCTAATTTTTATGAAAAGCTGGCAAGATTTTTTATTAAATTGAAGTCAATACAATATTATTAAAACCAAAGCATTTTGGTTTTTTGATAAGATTTCATTTAGTGTAATTTTGGGTTCACTAGTTTATTAAAATTTATCGAAATTGAATCGTAAATAATTTCAACATGAAAAATTAAATTTGGCTAAGACATGCAACTCTAACCACTACAAGACAAAAAAAATTAACTCGCAATTCAGATAACAATTACCACTGAAAAATAGAATCTACTACTTCGCAAATACGTTCATCCAAGTAAATAATGCAATTCAGTTCTGTTCAATCTATTGCTAGAAAAAAAGTTTGGCTTCCTATTAAACAACAGGAATAAGATCTTAATTATATAAGGTTAAAATATTTAAATTCATCATGTTATTATAAAAGGATCCAAATTGAATCGTATATGTATATATATATATAGAAAAATTTTTTTAGCTTTTCAGTACTTTTTTTGTAATATAAATTTATTTGCCAACGAACCAAGTAGTCTATAAAACCTTACGAAGTTATTTGGAAAGCCCTCCTTTTTAAATCAAAATTTACCGCGTGATGATACATCAATGATAGATGGAATAATTTCTGGCCCAATTCGACGTCGCGAATTTCTAAATTAATTTTTAAATGGATGTATTGAATTTATTTCAATTTTTTAAGGTTTCGAAAAAAATTATGAAGTAGCCAGTGAAATTATAGCAAAGAAATAATAAAAATTATTGCTAACTCATTAAATATTTCTTTTTCCTTTCGAAGTATAGGGTTTTTAAGATATATATCATCAATCCTATCAGGCTGCCCCCAGCTCTGACTGGGATTTATATCACCATGTCCAGCGTGAATAAAAGATCCTGAAATTATTCATAACTCAGTTTATTAATGTAATCGAATCTTATTCATATTTTTTGGATACTTTCTAAAATTTAAAATTTTAAAATTTAATAGGCATGAAAAAAACCTGGAATAGGTTTCGAGATCTTATCATTATGATTGTTTTCCGATATCATACCACTGGTAAAATTGGCACTGTTTGGTTCACCGCTGCGATTACTTTTTGCATAAATGCAAGAACGATAGAAATGACCGAATTTACGAGTTCTAACATTCTGGCCATACCAAATGTGGTCACTGAATTTACATGCCGATAATAAAAAATTTCTAAATTTCTATGATAAAAAAAAGTATCCAACTAAAATACCCAACAAATTATGCTTACAGTGCTTACCTTCCATCAATCACAATAATTCGATCATCCAAGATCATTTCTAAATCTGCTTCCTTGTTAGGAACTCGCACTTCTCGACACTCTGCAGTCATGAATCTTATCTGAATTTATTTTTATATTCAAAAAAAATATATTCTTATATATTCAAAAAATAGAATTACTAAGGAACACCGAGAAATTACAAAGAATATCCGACATCTGCAATGATCCCCTTCAACAAGCTAAAACGTGGCCTCATATCAGCGTTAAATGACCAGCAGTTCATCATTAATTCATAAAATTCGCGTGAACATGATGAAGGACGAGATAAACGCTCCCCGCTTTCTAATTTTGATAGAACCTGAAAAGACCAAATCATCTTCATTTCATCTCCAGTTCAAGAAAAGATAAAGAAATTCCTTAAAAAAAGAACAAAAAGCATTAAATTATTTATGTGTACAGTTTCTTCTTTAAAAATTTAATGAAAATATATGAAACCTCTGCGCCGCGGAATCCAACCCATGGTTCCTCCCCATATGAAAACAATTCCCACATAGTAACGCCAAATGCCCATACATCTGAAGAATGAGAAAAATGGCGGTATCTAAGTGACTCAGGAGGACACCTGCAAATGGTAAATTTTAATGAATTAACATTGAAGAGTACAAGCTTGATCCTGGGACGAAGTCAGTCACTTAAAGGTTTTTTAAAGGGAAAAGAAAATCGAATTATATGAAGGATTTGAATGTTCCTTTCTACTATTTAAATTTAATTTCTATTTGAATATTTTCATCTCATTAATAAATCATAAATCAAATAAATCATATGAATAAAGCTCCTAATGAAAAAGAGGAATAATGAAAACATACCAAGAAAACATACCAAGCAAAAGGTACTTTTTTTTGAGCGGACATCACGTATAACCTTTGATTATCTTCCAAAATCCGCATTAAACCAAAATCACAAATTTTTACAGTCTAAACAGTATTTATTAAATTTTCATCCTGTTCTCATATCCATATGATATTGAATACAGTATATTATTGAAATTATGAACAATGCCAAAAAGAGAACGGCATTACCTTATCATCATAAGTAAGAAGAACGTTCCTTGCAGCGAGGTCACGATGAACGCAATGTTTCGATTCCAAATAAGCCATACCCTAAAGTGGAATATCGTTTATCGTTTATGTTTAAGCAAAAAGCACAAAATAAAAAAAATATTTAGCCAAACTTACTTTAGCTATTTGTTGCACATATTCGATTAACATCGTAACAAGAAGTACAGGCTTGCTCTTAGAACGGAGTCGATCAATCAAAGATCCTCCCTCGCAAAATTCAACAACCTCAAATAAAAAGAATTAAAACCTTAAAAAATCTAAATTTTAAATTCCAAAATCTAAAAAAAAGAAAATCAAACCATCATAGCTGGAATAGCAAAAATGATGCCATAAAGTCGAACAAGATTTGGATGCTGCAGCTTTTGCATATTGTGAATTTCAAGTTCGAGATCTCGGATAACTTCTGTGGAAGATTCGCGCAAAATTTTGACGGCAACATCGATCTTTCGATCGTCAGAACGTTTCCATACGCCTCGTCTTACTATGGCAAATGATCCTTCACCTAACCGTTCAAACAGATCAACCTAAATCGATAAAACTTGACAATGTAACATGACAATGTTACAAAAGAAATTTGCTGAAAATTGGGAAAAAAAGAAGCACTACCTGATCTTTACTGATCAAACAGGTATTGTTTTCAACTTTAGGTGGATCCCTTAAAGCAGTAGCAGTAGTTGAAACAATTTTCGATGCTTCTCGACCATCTTTCCTTCCAATGGTAGAAAATAATCCCTTCGATTTTTTTAATTTCTTTTTCTTTTCAATAATTGCTTGCCGTAAACGACGAACTGCTGGTTGTGATATGTTTAAATAACTCTATAATTCATTCAAATTACCTAAGTCTATGGTTTTTTCACTATATTAAAATAGATCTCAGTGTTAGAACTTAAGAAGCTTTATTTTAAATTTTACTACCTTAAGCGGACGATGTTAAACGATGTTAGACGATGTTCAAACTTTAATTTCCCTTAATCTCTTAGAAAAAGAGAAAATTTACACCAAAAATATGGCAATGTTAAGCGTATTCTTGAAGGACAATAGGTATCACAAATAACAGAATAATAAATATCAAAAATAAATATACCAATGCCTCTTGAAATTGCCAATCTGAGTAAAACTCTAATATTAGTAATAAATTCTATTATTAATTTTAATATTAATTTGTTAAATTCTAAAAAATATACAATAACAAATATCAAATATGAGTATAGTAGGAGAAATCCTAAAAATCCAGAATTTCACAGTCGAGGATCGCTATTTAAGGATAAAAAAAGAGTTAAAAATGAGATAAAGGAAAAGCTCCGCAGAAAATGGAAATGAACTGAATTAAATGATAGATTGAGAAGAGAAACTCATTTTTCTCGAACAAAAATTGTCAAAAATACCTTAAGTTCATCGTCGGTGACATGATCGAAGTGTTCCAAACGTGTCATTTGTAATTCCACAGCTAATTTACGCTCAAAATTCATTAAATCTGTTTCATTTAAAACTTCTAAAAGTGCCTCGTCCATTATTAACATATCGTCAACATACATTAATATGTTTTCTGCAATAAAAACGACCATTTAAATTATGATACATTCTCTATTGTACGATTTTATAATACAATATTCCAATTAAATATTTATTGATTTAAGTGACAATGACAGCACGTCTCTGGGAAGAGCAGCTCCTTCTTGAGAACAATAGCCTAATTAGACCATAATACAGCACGTCTCTGGGAAGAGCAGCTCCTTCTTGAGAACAATAGCCTAATTAGACCATAATACAGTCACCAGTTTCCGAGCCAGATTGTAATGCCTCTAAGAATATTATATTTGCTTTTCACCTCCAAATAAACAAGAGAAACCTTATCTTTTCCTATTCAGTTAGTCCTATATCGCTTTTTTGTTGATATATTTTCTACTTCCTTATGCGTATGCAAAGGTAGCTTTGATTACAGGATTATGGCAAGGATATCGAAACGTCGTCGAGTATCTATTATTGTTATTTTATCCTTGCTAAAGTTACACTTTCTCCTTCTGCGCTATATATTTCTAAGTCAATAAATATTCAAGCGAACTATTGAAAAATAATTATTATTATCAAAAATGATAACAATAAATAATACATAACTGATAGCGACAAACAAAAATTAATAATGATAATTGTTTAATAATAATAATTGACATTAGAAAATAAAACATTTTATAATTTATTATTAAATTATTTCAATATATTTTTTTAGAGCGTTCACTGACTAGACTCGCTCCTCTGGCTTATCGCGTTAGAAAATAAGCCAGGGAGAGCCTTGACGATGGAAGCGCAGGTGAGTCGCGAGAACAGGCCCGACTTCCGGACAGGTTTGCGCCAACGACGAGGAGAGCCTCGGCAGTGGCGCTCCGAATTGCCAACAACCCACTGAGCCATTCTACTCTCGTTTTTTGCTTTTCTCTGCTAGGCGACCGCGCGAAGTCGGCGGACTGTTCGAAGCCAAACGTCGATTCTCGACGACAATTATTTGTTCCAATTTACTGCCAATTTTATTATAAAACATAGAAAGAAAATAATCCCTTTCATTAATTTAATTCACTATTTACTGAAAAAATACAAAACCATAAGACGAAAAATCTCACTGCATTTCTAAAAGGCAACAAAAAAAAACCAAAGACGCATTGAACAAAATCTCACCTGGCCACAAAATTTTACGGCCCAAAATCGACTTTGAATATTGCAGCCCCATATTACCTTTTAATCAACGCTCTCAAAAAAATGGAAATTTCATTGAAATCACTTTCGAAATCGTTGGAATTGTTAAAATACACCTGCAGATCCAATAAATACAAAGAAATATAGCGAGGGTCAAGGGTTCGTCGACAGGAAGCATTGTATGAAGGACAGCAAAAAAAGAAGTAGTCGACCAGATGAAACCCGTCATTAAGGGTGAAACCCGAGTACCGAGTACTCGACTCACATCTATTCTTCTTCTTCTAGCAGTTCTCATCAGCAATTCTTGCTGGTTAGACTGGCTGTGCTGGCCACGAGAATGAGAATCTCCAAACTGCACGATAGAAGCCATTCCTTTTCCCATTGTCTAAGTCCATATATTGCTGGTCCACCTGTACGTTGAAAATCTTTCCTGACTATATCAGTCCAAGTCTTGACTGACCCTCCTCGCTTTTAACGCCAACCATCATAAGGTTTAGCAAGCAGCGAAATATGTTTCAACTCCTGAGATGGACGACGAAAAACGTGCACTTACCCATCGAAGACGACGCTCTATGATAACATTATTAACACAGATGGTAAATGAGCGGACATGGATATAATCATGTGCGACTTTATCCACTCGACGGATCCGTAAAATGCCTTAGACATGAGTGGTCAAAGGCTAATTAGCTTCTTAATATCTTCCACTCTCATTGGCCATGTTTCGCAACCATATAGCAAGATCGAGTGAATTGCTATGTGGATGCGGATTTTCGTCTTTAATTTCGTGACGGTTCCATAAATGTTTCATCAAGCCGGAAAAACAAATTTCTAGCTGTCGTTATACGGGTTACAATACGGTTTATTTTACTGAGTAATTCAATAATTCAAATTGAAATACTTATTGTTCCCAAACTTTGAGTTTAAAATGATTGAAAGATCTTGTTTCTAGCGAATTATCAATTTTATGCAGATCTTGGCTCAGACAATAACATGACCAAATTTTCATGATGGTTGCTCATTTCGGCGCCATGACAGGAACGACTAGTACTAGACTCTTCCAACGGCGACTAAGATGAAACCAGCCTAGTTGGGAATTGAAGTTCCACGTGATTTATCGCATGTACCACCTGGCTGGGAATATTATCATTAGGAGTATGTTATTTCAAAAACATCAGACCCTTTCAACGAAAAGTCACTTGGGGATAAAGTTCCAGGTTCTCACCAGCTACAATTCTTGAGTGGACCGACTGGATAGGTCCATCCTTGACTGGTTTTCTAGTGTTTGATTCTTCTAATGATCATTCCGACCTTCAAAAACAACAATTGAGTACTTTCAAATTCTACAAAATAAATGTCTTCATAATGCAGCGCCTTAGGCGAGTTCTTATATTCTTATATTTCCACTCTCATGAATAATGAAATTCATTTAAGTTGAAATTGGAAAAAAGCTTAACCAAATTATTTAATAATATTCTACAATAAACACATTATATTAAGTATATTTCATATATTTCAAAACGCGATATACCCAAATATTTAATAATAAAATAAATATTTATAAATAAAAAATTCAAAAAAAATGGATAATGTAACCGTAAAATGAACGATGCTATGGCAGCTAATGATTATTGCAGTTCCAAATAAAATATATTCACAAAATATAATATCAGCGAGCTTATTGACTGACAATAAAAAATATTTTTCAGATTTTTTTTCGGAAATTTATAGTTTTCAAAGAAGAGAAACTTCTTTCATGAGAGAAAAATGATTTATTTTAAATCAAATAACACCTAAACGACCTGAAATATGATCTTTGCGAATAAATTTTCACAAAATCTATATATTTATATAAAGAAATGGTATAAATAAACTAATTTACAAAATATAATATAAATAAATATCGGATATCTTACGTTTTCCAGCAATGACAAAATGATAACGAATAAACAGGAATAAATGAAAAACCTTTCAAACGTATAAACTCGTCGAACATTAAGGCTCAAAGACCAAATCTTATTACTATTAATTTCTATTAATACATACATTTTTTTAGATTATATTTTAAAAATTAAATTCAACAAATCCGTAGAAATCGAAATTCTCTTTTGGCTTTAGCCAACTTTTGTGACCACATTAAATGAAACAGCAGAACAAAATAATTCTTCTTTGGAAATTAGTGACGATCCTTCATACAAGTTGATAAAGGGCTTCACCTTAAATGAATTAGAAGAATGAAAAGAAAAATGGACAGAAAAATAAGAAAATTAACGTGAAAGAATCTTTGGAAAAACATACCTTATGACAGCCTTCATACCGAAATATGACCAAGAAATTAGCTGTAAAAATTTTACTAAAAACTTTCGAGTTAGTAGAAGAACGTTGATCAATCTCAAGAGAACTTGGGGCATAATCATTTTCAATAGATATTGTATCCAAATTCTTTTCGTTTTTTTCGTCATTACAGTCATAATCCTGAAATTGATGACTTTTAGAGTGAGTAACTTATCTTAAAAACAAAGTACAAAGATGCACAAATTATAAGCACATTCGACATTTAACTAATTCAAATAATTTATTTGAAATGATTTATTTATTTGAATAAGGTATAAAAACTTGCACTTGCCACAGCAAAAGGAACGCTATCAGCATTAAGTACGATCATGCTATCATTGCTATTGATAATGGAGCCATTCTGTACATCTCTATAACATTGAAGCTGTAAAAATCCGCTATATAAACGATTACCTGCAAAAAATTTATCAGTTCAGATGATTTATTTCTACCTTTAAAAATTGAATGCTACGTCCACTGAGTATGAACTCATCTTTTTGAAAATATGTTTCTATATATTAAGAATTTAAGAATGAACTAAATATTTCTCTTATATCAATAATAAAAAAGCCGAATTCGAAAAATTTTGAAAATATATTGGAATTCAAACCTCGAACAGAACTAATTAGTTTGACTTCCAGATCAAAAATTTCGCCAATTCCAGCTAATATATCATCTTCACTCAGATAGGGAACACCATTAACGCTCATTTCTGAAAACTTCTGGTTCTATACATATTCTATTCAATATATAAAATGATATAATGATAAAATGATATATGATGTGACGATATATCTCGTAAAAAACTAGTAAAGCTCAGACCCTCCTTCAATCACAGTACCGTAAAACCGGCATCAATAAAAATATGAACATATCTAGGAGGACAGTTTCCAGCTAAAAATTATGCACGTTTCTCCATCCTTTCTTTAGAAATATACAGAGCAAAATAAAAAAAACAATTGTCAAAATTAAACATATCAAATTTTATTCGGTAACAACCAAAAACACACCAAATGAAATCGCGGGAACGATAAGTTGTTTGAGAAAAGCTACGGACGATAAAAGTGGCCCGACAGGAACAGAACCCATAAGATTACAACTTGAAATTGACCACCGGATATCCAGATGAGCAGATACATGACGCTCTAACATTCGGCGCAAACGTTCCATTTCTTGCACTTGCATCATATGTGATGAACGACTTTCAGCTTGCTTAAATGCATCTGATGCAACTTCTGAGCAACATTCGCAAAGTAATGGTACTCTGAACATTGAAAGAACATTGAATGAATGTAGCTTATAAAAAATATAAATTTGAAAAAATAGCAAAATTAAAGATATCTCATCAACAGGCAAATTTTTTAAAAAAAATTCACCGTAAAAATAAGGCGAACTTATAATTCCACACAATTTTCCAGCTTATAATTTTCAATTTTTTCATTTATCTGGCCTATCTTTTAATATGGGAATAGAATGGCTCAAAGGGTAGTTGCTCGATTGAGAGGGCCGATGCTGAAGTTCGATTCGATTTGCAGGAGTAAACCTGTAAAGAAATTCGAGTGGTGGTGGCGACTCACCTGTATTTCTACTGCTAAGGGGCTCCTCCCAGGTATATTTCTTAATGTTACAAGCCAGTGGAGCCAGTTTAACTAGCAATGGTGAGGACTTTTTAAAAAAAAAATCCTTCAATATACTATAAGGATTTTTCTACTTCAAATAAAATATAAACGGAACAATACCAGTTACTAACCGACATATTTCCTTTGGCTGAACACCAATAAGTTTGCCTTTACCATACAATAACTCAGCGTCCCATTCAGTAGAATTTGTGACATCAATTAATACATATCGAGAAGTAGGGCCATCACCCGGCAAAACGTGCCATGCGGATACTGTTACTGCTGGTATGATTGAAACGGCCAATGGAAGTCGACAGCGCCGTTCATATTGCTGAAAACACACTCGTTCAAAAACGATATGAAACACGATTTTTTCAACAGCACGAATTTGATATCAAAATTAATTCAAAAAAATATTTATATTAAAATTATACATACTTCATTTTCTGGTCCAATAATATCTGCTTTGTAATGAATTATAAACTCCGAAGTAAGTAACCGCTAAAAAAAAAATGTTTAGTGATTTAGTGATTTAACAAATTTTTTCTAGAGAACATTAAAATAAAAACAATGGACAAGGAGGAATATGCTCGAATATTTTCTTAACCTTCGAATCCTATTTGTTAATGGAATCAAACCAATCATTAAAAGTGCAATCTGGATGAAACTTAGGATTCAATAATATAAAATCAATAATCAAATTCTTATTCCTTCCTTTCTAATGAAGTCATTTAGCAGTCAGGTATGCCAGAAATGGTAACGGCTACGGAAAGAAGAAAAATAATAAACATAAAAATAAAAAATAATAAAAATAAAAATAAAAAAACGAATTACTCCCGTAAAAGGAATGCGATCATGAGCGCTTTCACTAGTGAATTCATTACTGCTATTATCATCATCCAAACCATCACGGCTTCGCATAGAACCGTCATCAGCCGTTGCAGACGGATCAATTCCAAAAATCATGAAAAAAAAGTTTTCTCAAAAGATAATTTCTTAAAACCTTAAAAATCAACAGTAATAATAGTAAGGAAAATATGATCAAAAATAAACATATATTTACACATACCTGAACTTTATATGCCTAAGCTGAAGCGGCTCCAGTCTACGCGACTTTGTGGTCGAACTTTTAGTGCCGATAGTAGTGAGTAAATCGTCATCTATCCAATCATTAACTATTTCGATCAAGCAGGGGCCCCCACATACCTTAATACAAAAAGCGATATTAAGTTATCAAAAAAGAATGAACCAAATAAAATGAACATAAGAAGAAATAGAAAGTTCTATATTAAAAGCTTCACATTCAATTTAGTGATAATTCTACTCACAGTGGCTAAATGATAATATTTTTTACAGGAATGAACCAAAATTTTCTGTCAAATAAAAACTATAAAAAAAAACTAAGAAACATACTTTTGGTTGTTTAACTTCAAGCCTAACATCTGCAATACCAATATTTTCGCTCGTATTAACTATTGATATTGTGTGTTCGAATCTAAAATAATGAAATATATTAAAAATTAGAAAATTCAATGAAGAAAGTTTTAAATGTATATTAGAAAAGTATATATATTAGTATATATTAGAAAATTCATTTGGTCAAGTATTTATACGTTCGTTCTTTTTCTACTTTGATGCAGCAAAAAATAAATAAAGCATACGTTTGACCGGAGTAAACTGATAACTCAGCAGCTGGTTCGAGATCTGCTTCAGAAATTGGTGCTCTAGGAAGAGATGTCTGAAGACGCAAAACTGGCAATGCTGGCAAAACCTAAATAAAATATCAACCAATCACTCTGCGGGGCAACAAACTGAAAAGTATAGCTTGTCAAGAGAAAAATTTCAAAGTTTCAAAGTCTTAAAGATCATGGTCATATTTTATAAAAAAAAAATCGTATCATTCATATGACTAATAAGATATTATAAAAGAATTAAAGTACTTCAACATCAAAAACAGAAGCATTTGATCCAGCGTTTTGCATTCTTGCCTCTTCAGGCATATCTCGTAAACGGCAAATATTTTTGACACCAAGTACTTCACAAGAATATCCCGTTATTAGAAGTCTTCCAGCACTCCTAAAATAATATATGGGATATTTTTTATTTCTATATTTTATTCAACAATCGTTCTACAATATGCTGGACTTATCATATTAAGCACAATAATATTAAATTGAACTAAATTAAAAATAACATAACATGAAAAAATAACATGAAAATTAGGAACTATTAAGCAATTACCTTGGCACACTAATCAATTTTATATCAACGAGATCATTTGAATCAGCCGAAGCAGCTAAACTAAGGCGCACAGGAATAGTTTCCAAAGAACATCCTTCAGAAAGTAACGATAAATTATGAACTGAAAGTTCAAAAGGAAGATAATTCTTGACTCGCACAGATACTTCACAGGCACAATCGACGACCCATCGAATGGCTGCAAAAAAGAAATTCTAGCATTGGTCCAGAACAATAGTTAATAAAAATAAAAAAAATAAAAAAATTTGATTTTAATTTGATTTTCAAATTTTGCTTTAAAAAAATGAATGTACCATTCGATGAGATATCACCACGTTGAAATGGTGAATAAATGAAAATATCTGAAGTAACACGAGGTCTAATAACTATTGGAGCCAAATGAGGTGGCAATGAACAAACAGTAAAGTTTCTGCAATGTTAGAATAAATAATAAAATCAAAAACAGATATTTCTAAAAGTGAAGCCAAATTTTAAGGAAAAAGATAGGTTCCTTAAAAAGAGAACGGTAAGAATAGAAGAAGCGGCAAACAAAATACCAAAAATTTTTTCATATTTTTTTCAATTTCGATGTTTTCTAAAAAAAAGCTTTTCAATGAAAAAGCGAACAACATAATATATACGATCTTTTTAACAATATAACCAAAAACCAACTGTAGCCGGGGAAACCTAGTCATTTGTATTGGAGGTATAATGATTCCACATTGTGGTAGAGAAATATGTTGATTAAGGTGATGAAAACCATCACGTACAGAGACCAATCGAAATAGTTCATCCAATAATCTAACAATCGATTCGAAATCCATATAATCATAATAAACCTAAGATGAATATGATGTGACCTTTTTCATATGTCAATAAAAAATATAAAAATATAAATCAGAAATATTGGTAAAAAAAGTTTCGATACCTGCAAAATACAACATAAATGACGGATTGCTGCATCATGATATTCAGCGCGCATTGCACTCATAAAAACTTCATGAAAAGCCTTCCTTTGAATATGCACAGGACCCAGTACACTCAAATCACCCGAAATTTCTTTCAAGTCCTCTGGAATACCATAGCCAGCCAAGGATCGATAAAGTATTGGATAAACATAGCGATAATCAACAATCGTCTTTGCTTCACCATCCGATGCATGAAGTCGAAATAATACTGCCAGACGAGCAAAAAAAGCGCATTTTCTATGGAAACCAATCTTCAATGAATATATAATGGTAAAAAACCATAAATGTATGAAAAATCAGAGCAAGAACTTGAAAAAATCAAATTTCACGATAACTTTAAGCAAAATAATAAATAAATAATAGCTCGAAAGAAAACTGAAAATTTTTCAATTCAATGAATGAATTTAGTTTTTTATTCCTCTAGACTGGTAAAAATGAAAATTACTTAAAAACAAAAGTAACCATTCGAAACATTGCTGAAGTATTTAGACAAATATTTGCTTTTGTAATATTATCGAATATCGTATAATTGTCATCCAGATATTTCCCAACATTATCTCGAATAAACGACTAAATTGAAACTAAAGTGAAACGCAGAAGAAAATTTTTACTTGAAATGAATTTCGTAAAAATGCAGCAAAAATAACAGAAAGTGTAAAAAGCTTAGAATAATAGAAGCATACGAAACAAAGAGGGAAACTGTGGACACAGTTTGCTAAAATCGCATGAAAATTAAATATAAGCCAATCTGAAGAATGCCTATAACTGAAAATTGATTGCGAATTCATAATGTGATAAATAATGCATATTAACTAATAAAATAAAACTAATAAAATTAGGCATGTACCTCCATTTCAATAAAAAGCCTTTGATAACGATAAGCTGATGCACATCTAACCATACACTCATATTCTATGTTAGCAACAAACGAAAATCTTGAATAGTTCTCCAATGCCATCTTGAACTTTTCAGTAATTTCTTTGTGATTCACCGCATTTTTCCTAAAATGCTACTATAAAAACATGAAAATCGCTTTGAAATCAATAAAAACAATAATAAAAATATAATTTATATCAAATAACATAAATAAATAAATAATAATAATATATATAATATATAATATATAAAATAAATATAATAAAAAAATAATAATAAAAAAATAATAAAAAATAATAATAAAAAAATTAAAAATTGTAAAAGAAGTAAAAAAATAAAACCTTTCAGATGAGTCCGTATTGCGAGTAAGAGGCAGCTTGATAAAACGCCTGTTATGTTCTTCAACTGTTATATCCTGCATTGCATTAGATGTAATTGAAGTGCACTCATTTTCTGACGGATGACGCTGGTGACCAAAAGAACGTCTAAATATGAATAAAATACTTTTTTTGAATATTATTACAATGTATTTTTCACGCTAATTATTAAACAGACGCTTATTCCATTTATTCACAAAATATTCCATTTAAAAAAAAAGGCTTTAATTTTCAGATTTTTAACTAACATTCTCTGATCCCGTTCTTGAAATGAACTTATTTGCTGTAGTTGACATGCAGTTGCCACTCGCTGAATAAAATTTGAGGAATTATATTCATCATTAAGATCGTATTTAACAACCATAGCTGCACATGCCCAGCCTTCAAACGCTGCTAAAAATATAACGACTAGAAGCAACATTCCTTAAAAAAACTGGTATTGAAAGAAAGGAATAAAATTTAAGGAAAAAATCTTGATGACCATTTGAAAGGTAAATGTGCTTGAAACAGCGGACAAATAATACTGTGGATTTTATTTTGATTTCGGAAGCAAAAGGGACTGTACTTCATCAGTTATTCTTTTATTTTTTTGGCAATTTTTTATCATTATTATCAGCTAAAGAGCTAAAAATGACAAAACAATAAAACGAACCAGCAAGCCAAAGAAGATCATTTGCCTGTTTTAAAGCATCAATGGATGACTGGTAGGCATCAAGTGCTAGGAAAGGCAGACCAGTCATGAGCGTGTAATCAGCTATTTGTTTACGTAAACGACCGATACATTTTTTTCTGCAACTCTTTCTTTTCGAATTTATATGCTATCTATGATTTTATTAGAAAATCAACTAAATAATCATTTACAAAAATTGACTAGTGTAAATATAAAAATGAACAAATAAAATGAAAGCAAACTTTAATTCCTGACTTTCTAAAAGATATTAATAATATTCCTTAAGAAAAATACTTCATGATGGCTATAAAAAAATATTTAAATTAGAAATGTGGAAAGAATTCGCACTTATATACTTTGCTAGCCTTATTTTCCACACCCATCCTATACTTTTGTTCGTCGAGAACTGATGGACATGGCGGATTTTCAAGTTTTTCGTAAGACAGATCAAGTCGGCGGCTTTCGAGAACAAAAAAAATCGAACGCATGAAATCACGTACAACACCTTCTAAAGGATCAGCGTCATCCAAACAGTTAAAGCAGAACAGTTCGCGAGGTGGCCAAAAATCCTTCTATAATTAAATATATTTTAAAAATATTTGCTCTTACCAAATTAAGAGAAAATGGTACTAAAATAGTGTGCAGCCTATCGAGCTGGAGTTAATATATAATCACTTTTCATTAGGTTAGGTTAGGACCAATAGATAAATTGCATGTTGCGATATAATGGCTAACTGCTGCTATAACAAAATTGCTTACAGATATTAAAAGAGAATAAAATTGGAAATTATCTCATAAGTTAAGGAAAACGAACCAAAATTACAAGCTAATGACGAAAAAAATAAAAAATTCGTTAATAAAAAAATAAAGAATTAAATAATAATATTAATAATTATAATAATAATATAATATAATAATAATATTAATAATAATAATTTTGATAATCTGAATTTTAAAAATGCTATAAGTCAATTAATTAGATAAATCAGAGTGATTTAACTTTTTCTGTTGCTAAAAACGTTGATAAGAATTACATTTTCGATGCATCCAAGCATAATACAACGACTATCTACAAGTGAAGCGGCAAATTCAGTCTAAAAAAAATTTGAAACCAAAATTCATTCACACAAATATATTTAAAATATTTCATTTCGTTGAACAATTGAAAAAAGTGGAAGAAAACCCGCACAGAATTAATCAAAAAAAGCGAAGATTTTGAAAATATTTTATCAAAATCCTTTATAAAAATAAAATTAAGTATGAGAATATGCGAAATAACCAACCTTACAAAGATCATATTGTTTTTTAATTTGTGGCAAAGTGAGGAGCGTTACTGCAGCCGATGAGCGTTGCTTCTTTTTATCTAAACTGGAACGACCATCGTCTATTATTTCTTTCGATGTACTTGGCTCTGATTCTAAAACAACCACTCCAATAAGACCAATAACTCTTCGAAATGCCTGCAAATCTTCATTTTCCATTAACAACCACCACTTATAAATTATTGAATTGTAAAAATATTGCAAAACAATTATTAGGGAATTAGGCTTAGATTTTTTAGACTTTTGATCTGGTTAAATTCTATTGGAGCTTAAGATTTTAAAAATGTTTAAGCCATCAATTCACCAATTTCTCTATTATCAACTTTCTTTGTCTATTCTGCTTAATCTACTGCTTTTCTCCTGCATCATTTATAGTAAAACTACGCAATATTTTTTGAATTTTCTTTTCGATGCATTTTTTAAATGTTAATCCCCGAAAAAAATGATTTATTACCCATCAGTCATCGACAAATTAGTAATAACAATTTCAATTCACAAAATATTATTTGGTTAAATGAAATAAGTGTAAATTCAATTATAAAGAATAAATGTATCAAAAAAAGCGAAATGCAGGTCGTTGACGAAATCCAAAATGTCTATTATCCTTAGGTTATGCGCACATTATCTGGCAAAAGTGTCCAACCTTTACATCAAAAAGAAGCCACTTAGATCATAAATGACGTGGAAAAGAAAAAGCAGCAATAAAAGTGTAAAAATCAAGAAATAATAAACCTGCAATTCACCGAAATGAGCCAAATTGTAATTAATTGTTGAAACGAAATTGGCGATGATAACACGCTTTGGATTATCGCTTACTTCAATATAAAAATTCTTGGACAATTTCATAAAACGAATTAATTCATTTTTTATTAAAACAAAAAAAAGTTACTACAAATAGTGGCCAATTGTTTAACCTATAGTAAGTGGCCTACCGTTACTGGTGTGGCCTACAGTGTTTTCGAACAGAGAGCGCATTTGACACCCTTTAAGAGAAAACTTACGAAATGCAGGCCGTTAATTAAAATATATGCTATTAGGCTAATTCAATAGTTAAATATTATAATGAAAATTAACGAAAATTTTTTATGGATATTTTATGGTGAAAAGTTAAGGCTTAGAAAAAAAGAAGATGGAAACCTTGTAAATAGCGAACACGATGAAGCCTTTCAACGAGCCGATTAAAAACAGTCGGCGTTCGTTGGCCAAACTGTCGAACTAATATTGTTATGCGATAATGATCATCGATGATCGGTAATGTTGCTTCTGTATTTGCCATAACACCTGTATATTTACCTCATCATTTTTCGACAATAATGCGACGAGACTGACTGATTGATTGAACAGTTATACTGACTGAAAACAATTTATCGCAATAATTTTGGATAAAAAATAGACTATCACCTGATTGCAAAGTGTACACATTCTGACGTTCCACTCTAATAATCAGCTGAATTAGCAAAACCAGAAATGGTGCGTGCTGAATAAGAAGAGAACGGTGGTGATCAATAAAAAAACATCGATTATAATCGTAAATAAAAATGATATTAAAATTCATTTTATTTAAAATACCAATATTTAATGGGGATAGAATGGCTAAGCAGCAATTGCTTTCTTAATTTTCAATGCTGCGACTTTCTCCCCAGCGAGAATAAATCTGTCGTCCAAATGTATCGTCAAATGACCCCTGGCAAAATCTGGCTGGTCCAATAAGCGGTGGAGCGAGCCTGGCCAGCAGTAATGAGCCATCTTAAAAGCAATAAACTAATACATAAATAAATAAGTTAGCTTATAAAAACCGAACTCGATTAAATATTTACCTCTTAAATATTTACAAATAAACAAAAAACGAACAATCAAAGGACAGAAATGGTGAATGGTGCTCTTTAAAAAAAAAGGTCAAAAACATGACAAAATATTGTGCTAAGGAAAAACGCGGCCCAATGAAGAATTTAATGTGGTCGGGCCGCAAGTGACTTGATTGCTTTATCGAATACTTAAAGAGAATTTGCGCGGGGAAGCATAACCGAGTTGATCTAAGTTCGAAAGTATGTTTTTTTTTTTTTTCTGATTTCGGATTTTTTAGCTTTTATTTCGTTACTATTTTGTCTATAAGTTTCTTTCTCTCATTCTTTCATTCGTTTTTCTCCCAAAAATTGTTAATATTTTTACGAAATCGTTTTTAATTTTTTAATTTTTCATAAATAATTTTATTTTATCGAATTTTCAATGTTTTTTTGGAAATATTAAATTTTTTTCAAATCTTTATAAATAATTTCTTATTTTATTTTTTAGTTTTTAAATTTTATTTATTTAAATCGAATTTTAATTTTGGAATTATGAAATCGAATTTTAAAATTTTGTCCATGATTTTCCAGTTGTTTTTTGCAAACATTAATTTTTTGCAATTTTTAGATGGGCGAAAAATGGATTCATTTTTATTTTCTGCCGATTTAATGTTGCTTATCGATGAGTTTCCTCTTCTGCAATAGGTTTTTCTATTTCTGAAAGTTTAATGGGATAAAGTGGTTATACTATATGGATTTTTTTAGAGATAATTGGCATGACCGTTGAGTTAGCTTTGCGGTGTGTTGCAGTGTAAGTGGTAGCATCAGCGCTCACCATTTTATCGACGATTAATGACGAGAAATCTTTGCTAACCAGCAACTTAGGAGTAAACCTACTAGTAGATAAGGTGCAGTGGTCACTAAAATTATTTATTTTTTCTGAAAGCCCTTACACTTTTATAAAATAAAGCTGATAAATGCTTATATAAAAATTCAAGCACCTGTTACCACAAATTATGTAGTGTTTAAATTTACCGCTTATCACTACTAACCTACAGCTTTTGCAGCTGCAGCCTCCATTTAAGTTAATGTTTATTTTGGCTAGACAATATTATGGTAATAAATAACTGATAAGAAATATGGATTGCATTGGACAAATTTTTTTGCTGGGCAGTCTTTTGACATTTGCTCATTTAGGTTCTTCGATGCAAGAGGGGGAGTAGAGCCGAACGCTTGGCTCTAAACACGATAATCTCAGCCCCACGCTTTTTTATCTATTGAACAAAGTACGTCAATTCCTCACGTGATTATCAGTGCGATTTGATGTTTGTCAAAGAAGTTGTATATGGCTTTTGCCTTTGCCATAATAGGTATTCATGGATCACAGCTTTTATCACTTTTAGGTCTTAAATTTTAAATTAAACTTTTTAAACATATTGAAATTCCTTATTTATTATTTAGTGTTACACCACATAGTGTCAACCATTATAAAATTATCAAATTAATGATAAGAATAATTCAAATGAACAAAAATCTTAAAAGTATCTCAAAGAGCTGAACATTTGCCGTTAATCAGTGCAAATTAATTGCATTTTTTTAACAATTGGTTGTCAGCTTACGCTTTTTAAAAAAAACAATTGACTATATATCATTGGTTTTTTGGTTTTTTCGAAGCCACTTACCACTCTTTCCAGCAATGTGTGAACTTATAAGCCTATAAAACTGATAAAAAGAACGTAATTTCTATAGTCTAACTTGTAGGACTAATAATAAATAACTAATAAGGAATATGGATTGCATTGGACAAGTACGCAAGGGAATAAATTACTATGTGCAAAAAAATATAAATTACTGGACTATAGATCTGCAAATGAGTTTATTCAAAATAAAAATATCTTAACACTTGTTGTTAAGATATAAATTGATAACATGATAAGATTTATCTTTGTATTTTAAGGAACTGGATGAATATTTTATAATATTATTGTTATTGAACTACTACTATTGTATTTTTTATTTATTTATAATGATTATATTAAATATTATAATATATTATAAATAATTTTTAATTGTTTATTTTCATTGTGTTCCTTTAACTATATTAAAATTCCTTAATTTATTGATAAGCGTCCTAATATTACTCTTTCAAGTTCCCTATAATCATTTAACACCATCTCAGCCTTTGCTATATTTTTTTGTTATGTTTACTTGAAACGTTCTGTTTGCCTTCCTTAAACCTCTCAAATATTTTCTCGTGTCCTCATTCAGTCCATCTAAACTGATATATTATTGAGCTCGATTCCGTCTTCAGACTCAGATTTCCAAATATAAATGAATATCAACTAGTGATCTGAATTTTAATATATAAGATATCAGTATAAAGAGAAGTAAAGATGATATTAATGTAAAGATAATAAAGATGATATTAAGATGATATTAATAAAGTAAAATACAAGTAAAATACAAATAATAATAGTTCAATAACAATAATAGAAATAACAATGGCAATAATAATAACAATAATGGCAACAACGGCATTAATAATGATGTTGATAATGATAATAGTGATATGGTGTTAAATTTTAACAATGATAATGATGATAGATGAGATTATCAATGACATTTGAACTGATAAAAGAAAAATTTTTTCCTAAGGGGAAATTTCTTAATAAAAAGTGCTTTTATGAGAGGTGAAATCTTATAAATAAAGCAAGAATTATCTCGAAATATGTTAAGACAAAGCATTTGAGCAACAAATGTTGTAAAGTATTTCGAAGGTTATAAGTGAAAGTGAAAGAGTATAAAAATAAAATAGTTCGAGGCTCGAGGATTTATTCGATAAAAGCGGAATGTTCGATGCAAATGATGAGGTTTATTTTCCTTTTTTTCATATAATAATATTATAATAATTATATTAAAAAGAATTTTTGAATATTCAGAATTTTCAACTACTACGCTCTAATTCTAATATAATTCTTTTGGAATATTTGTTCACTATTAAATGGAGAATAGGGAATAGGATGAGTCAGCGGGTTATTGCTCGATCGCCTGTGCTGAGGTTCGATTCCCTTAGGAGGAAGTCTGTACAAAAATCCAGGTGATGCTGGCGATTCACCTGTATTTCTATTGCCAAGGCACTCCCTGGCATATTGGCCAATGCGACAAGCCAGTGGAGCGAGTTTAACACGTAATGGTGAGGATGGTGAGGATTTTTAAAAAAAAAAAGTGGAGAATTGGGTCCATTGGTTGCTGAATTATAATACTTTGATTTAGTTAAAGACAAATAGCATAAATTGGATTCCAAAAAGATGAGATTTGTTAAGATATCGAGAGGTTTCTTCAAGTGACTCTCTGGTGAAAGGATCTTGGACAATTTTTTTAGTGTGGCCAACCAAAGCATGCGCCATGGTTATATGAGCGAGAAATTAAATTATGTTAGAATGTACTCAAATGATAAATGAATGACATGATAAATTTTAAATATAATTTATTATATTATTTATTAAATATGTATTTATTAAATATATTTAATAAATTATTAAATGTGCTAAGTTATTCAAAATTAATAAATTAACTTAATTCATAAATGTATTCTCTGGTATGGCAGAAAGAAATATTACCAGAAGACTGGAACAAAGCAAAATTCTGCTTCCCATTCCTAAGAGAGGTGATAGGACGTACTGCGACAATTAACGAGGAATCAGCCTACTGGACATCTCCGGAAAAATTTTCGCTTTCTTTCTGCTAAATAGACTCATGACAACACGAGATAGCAGAATGCGTCCTAACCAACCTGGATTCAGACCAGGACGCCAGATATTTAGCTAAAAAGAATGCTGGAACATCGCTTCAAATACCAGCAACCCACTATCACTTGCATTATCGATTTGACTTTATGGTGGGAGCTCTTTGAAGAAGAATTCATGAATAATATTAATTCATAATATGATTTATATTATTAATATATATATATATTAATATAATATATTATATTAATATATTATATATTATATTATTAATATAATTAATATATAATATATATTAATATAATATATTATATAATATATTATTTCGAATATATATGTATTAAAATAATATTATTTCGAATTTTTTGTTAATTGAGCTAGAATGCATGCATTTATTTTTTTTTGTTTAATTCTGCTAATTTGCTTCGCTGAGTTCAGACAAGAATGGATAAGAGGACGAGTTAATTTAACAGTATATTAGAACACTAACTTATTTTGCAGTTTAGACAATTTTATCGGTTGAAAACATATGCGATTTATTGTGTTCAGGGAACTGGAGTTGTTATAAAAATTAACTATAGGATAGAATAATGAGCGGAAGGATTTTATTGAAATCTGTCCAGGTGGCAAAGATGCTTTTGAAATAGGCGGTATGTGTATACAAATTTATGGCCCAATTTTATTTAGGGTTCATATAATTAATTGGTGCTTTTGAATTAGGCCCATGACATATAATTTGAATCAGACCTGGACCTAAGAATGGACTTTTATATAAAGCCTAAAGTCTATTAGTTAGCGTTACACAATATAAATACTCTTATAGTTACTGTTAATTGTTTTGCTTTCTTTTATTCTCTCATAATTAGTTAATCTGCAATTGCCTTTTCTCTTACCTATAAGAAGTTCCTTAAAAAGTGAATTTTCTTTTATTTAACTAATTATTTCAAATCATTCGAAGAACCAATTGAAAATGCATATTTTTTTAATAAATTAAGCCAAATTTGATGAACCACCTCTGGTTGGAACTCGCTTATCGCATTAGAAAAGTTAGGTTTTGTTAGATATCCACTTGGCGATAGTACAAGTCAATCGTGTTTATTCTAATATGGAGCAGAACCTCAGCACCACCGTTCCGAAATGACAGCAACAACGCACGGAACCATTCTATCTAAATAAAATTTTATTAACTTTAATCAAATAATTAATATGGAAAATATATAATTTCTGGATAATTTTCTTGCAATTTTAAAACATAAATCATTTTTGATTTGTCGAAATGTCTAAGAAATGATATCTAAAGAAAACAATATATCCAACAATACATTTTGGATTATTTAATTCAAAATAGCTATAAACCTTTTGTCTGGATCCACTGACACTGAGGACGCTTCCAAAGCCTCCCAACCGCGCCATACTTGAGATGGACCAAACCTCATTCTTTAACCATCTAAGCTCAAATATCACTCATCTTCAAGTCAAGTTCCTTTAAGTTATTACTAGCCACAACAGTGATCTTTTCCAATCCGCTTCTCCACATCTTAGAAGGAGCCAATCCTTAAATTTAATTGTTACACATATATTTTATCGAATTAGCTTATTTAATTACTTAATTAATTATTTATTTAATTAGTTTATTATGTCCTCTTCATTTATTTTACATAATTTTGATAAATTTGCGTTAACTCTCTTCCAATTTTCCTAATTTCCATTGGCTTATCATTCTTAATAATTTCCTTGACTAGGATCAATGGCAGAAAGATGAAACTTAAAAATTTTAGCCAAGCTGACTTTAGATCATTTGAATTAAAAATTTTTTAGAATGAAGATGTCTGCAAGAATATCTATCCTATTGTGTTTCACCAAGCAACTGCTTTTTTAAACAGCAATTGCACTAATAAAGTTACAACATTGAGGAAAAGATAAATAAAATAATGATAATAAAATATCAGATTATATGAAAATACTTCAGAAATATTTTAAAAATATTATATCAAAAATATTATAAATATAAATATTATAATATTATAATTAATTCCTTATAATCAAATCTTCGTTATCATTACAATCACCAATTTCATTTTTTCTTTCACCTGAGAGCATTTCTCGTTTTAGTTTCGTTCCACTGGTTTGTCAAAATTTGTCAAAGAATCGCTTGGTAACACTGGCTAAGTCTCATACGGTGCCCCTTACAATTTTACCCTAGCATCGAGTAAAATATCGAGTAAATATTTAAAAATTAAAATTTAAAGGAGATAGAAGATGCGAGCGAAGAAGAAGAATTGGAATGCGAATTAGTCGAATCACCGTCAGCAGTGAACAATTCTGATGAGAGTAATCGAGTATGTATTGCCATTTTTTAAATAAAATTCTTCCAATTTCTTTAATTGAAAGCTTTAATTGAGTTTTTAAAAGAACTATAAATTCAAGCAAAACTATGATTTAGCCAATAATTTTTTCAGTTCCGAAAAAGGAATCAAACATGAAAAAAAAAGAAATATATCCTTTAAAAACAAATAAAATTTTATTGGACAAAGATTTTTTTTTAAAACTTAAAATCCGTTAGTTAATGTAATTTTCAGAAACCAAAATCGAGATATGAATATAAGAAGGTGACAAAGCCAGTTAAGGAGCCAGAGGAAAAATTGGGAAATGATAAATTGAAGGATCCAAAAGCTCCACAGAAGAAGCCCCTAAAAATAAAACCAACTGAAGGTGACATCGAGCCCAGTGCTGATGCCAGTTTACCGCTACCGAAAG